>JAJHZJ010000455.1:0-424844 GCA_023548195.1 Bettongia penicillata ogilbyi
GCCTGGTGTTGGGTTTTGGGAGTGAAAGAACACAGACTTAAATAATCCCTATTCGCCATGAGTTTACATTCTGGTTTTTTTGTTTCCCCACCTTCACCCCTCCCTCCCTTAAATGCTACAGAAATGTTTGCTCTAGATCCTTAATCTATAAACCCAGGTTCACCAAACACGTCTATCTCTTTATTCACAGGATCTTCTTGAGCAAAGAGCTACATCCATGTGGATTACTTTTCCCCACATGATTTATGCAATGTCTCACTGATGTATAATTACAGTGGTCCTGACTGCATGGGGTCCATTCCACTCAGGCAGCCCCTGAAGAGGGAGTGGCTATAGATTATCAGAGGTGGTGTCTGAGTTAGAGGCTCAGCTACCAGCTCCCCTTAGAATGACCAGCTCTATTCCCCAATTTCAGTGCTGCTGGTGAGTTAATGCTGGAGAAATGGACTAAAGAGTACCTTAAGTGGCCTTAAATAGTTAATAGGCCCCTCTAAGGACCTGATTTACTACCAGGGAGTGATTCAGGCACAGGGGAGCATCAGGATTATTGCTTATTACCTCCAGGACAGAAGCTCCACTAAATAATGGTGGCTCATTTTATAGTCCCATAATAATATCATATGAATTGGAATGCATCGAGCATCCCCCATCTGTGAATTTCAAGTCAAAATGGGAACTGTGCCCCATCAGTCAAAACAAGACCATGGAAAAATAGAAGTCCATCAGTCTGGTTTACCATCTCTGCTCTCCTTGATCTACATGGATAATCTTCAAAGTGCTATCATGGGTATGGATCAAAGCTTTATGTGATAATCCAATGCCATCTTCTACATCTGCTAGTGACCCTTCTCTCCAATTACTTTTTATCTATTTTGTATTTGCTTATATAAACACACATCAGCCCTGATAGAATATATGTTGCCTGAGGGCAGAGATTATTTCAATTTCATTATTTTCAAGTGAGGCAATACTTTCATAGTGTTAACACAGTGCCTGTCATGTAGTAGGTAGGCATATTATAAATATTATTAATTATTGTTTTTCATTACAAGGAATGGCATGTGAGGTACAGCAGTGGCAAAGGATCAGTTCAGAAAGGACAGTGACATAAAAACAAATGATAATAACAAAAGCTTTGACATCGAAATCGAAATCCCAAAAACAATACTTATCGATCAATCGATTGATAGGAGAATGGCTACAGTCCTGGTTGCCTTACTATTTAGAAGCAATGTCTGAGCTAAGCAAGTCACCCTTGTCTGTCAACACTGACTCCACTCTGTTTAGTATCCAGTATTTAAAATGATCACATTTTTCTCCTCTAAAATATGTGCCAGGAAACCAAAAAGTATACAGCAACAGAATTGTTCTGGGGAATGTAGATGCCCATGAAGCAAAGTTTTTGGTGGTGACAAAGTTACACCCATAGATCATCATCCACTTCTGAAAATTGTGGTGCTGAGTCATAGAAGGCATACCTTTGGTAGATAGGCTTCAATTACAGTAATTTATTTGTCCAGTTCTGTGAAAGGTGAGAGTTTGACCAAGTGTGAGATTCTGAAGTGACCAGAAGCCCCAAGATGCTGCAAATTATCTTCATTTTTATGGGTCTTATTTCACATCTCAGTCAATTATATGGACACAATTGTTTGTCCCAGTTTCAGTCTGTAATTGGCTAATTTTTTATCTGTGACTATGAGCCACTTATTTCTCTTTGATGCTAATTGTATGGAAAGTGGGTAAAAGGAAAGTCCTGTGCTTTGGTGCCAGCTAATAAGAATCATGATTGCAAGTCAGAATAGAGGAAAATGAGGAGATCTGATTAGCCAGATGAGCCTTTGGAAGATAAGTGATGGTCATCGATTGTGTTAGAAGATTCGATTTTGCAACTGTCCCTGCTGCTTGGTCCTATAGAATGGCACTGACATTATTTGGATCCTGCTGAGCAACAATCAATGGGCATTTTTAAAAAATGAGAATCTGCTCAAATTATCTGCTAGAAAATTGACCTGAATTGCTTCTTTCTTTGACCAAGGGACATCTCTTATTTTGTTTTAATTATGGGTCTTTTTCTGTACCTCCTATATATATTGGAGATATCATGTAGATAAAATGTATGCTACCATCTTTTACTACATATCCAGATGTTTTGGTATTAGGTAGACCCAGACTTTGATAATTTAGACTGGGGGGAAAAAGTACTCTGGAATAACCTTTAATAAAACTCTTCATAAGGCAGAAACCGGATTTTGGACAATTCACTTAAAAATGCTCTACACTAGAATCATGCACCATTTTGATTTTTAATATCTATCAACACATGTGGATTCCTTAGCTACTATGTGCTTGTTTATTTTATTTTTTTTCTTGATTAAGCTCAGAGTCATAAGAACTCCTGCAAGTGTATTTTCACCACTCACAGAAACAAATTCCATGTTAATCAACTTAAACTTAATGCACAGCTCTGATTATGTCATTGCACTGGGACCATTCTCATTTTCTTCTTCCTTTCTCTCTCTCTTTCTCTTTGTCTTTCTCTCTCTCCTTCTCTTTGTCTTTCTCTCTCTCCTCCTTGCCATCTACTCCCAGCCTCCAATTATCTCCTGAATAAAATTCAAATTTCTTACCTTTTCATTCAGTGTTTCTCTAATCTGACTCTGCTCTATTTTTCAAGCTTTATTCCCATATTAGCTCATGTCATATTTTCTATGCTATGGCAATAATGAATTATTTGCCATGTGCCACACCTCTCCTTTCTTTCCCTACCTCCGCTTGTTTGGTTAAACTGTTTTCTATTGTTAGAATCACTTCTCCCCTTCCCATTTCTGTCTATTGACATTTCACCCTTCTGTTAAAGCCCAGTTTAAATGTTACTTCCTCAGTAAGACTTCCCTGCATTTGGAAGTGATCCCTCTTCATCTCAAGAACTTTCTTGATTTCATAGTATTTCATTCTCTTGTTTTTTCTTTGTTTTTAAATTAATTAATTAATCCTTATTTTCTCTTCTTATTCTTAATTTATATTTTTGTTTATGTGTGTGTCTCCCTACACTCAAAGATAGGAAGTATTTTCTTATTTACCCTTCAGCTTATAGTAGACTACCTTATATATAGTCAGTCAGTAAGCATTTATTAAGCTCTATGTGAGAGGCACTTTGCTAAGCACTGGCCATACAAAGAGAGGTAAAAGCAGTCCCTGTCCTTGGTGGTACATGTTCTAATCAGGGACATAGCCGGCAAAAGAAAAAAATGTGTACATATAAGATATATATAGGGCACATTGGAGGTGATCTTAGAGCAGTGTGGAAGATAGGGAAAGATTTCTGGAAGAAGGTGGGATTTAATCTTTCTTGAAGGAAACCAGAACAATCTAGGTATGAGGGAGAACCAGTGAAAAGGCACAGAATTGGAGAGAGAATGTTAGATTCAAGAAACAGAAGACCAGTCCTGTTAAATTGTAGAGAAGGTCTAAAGAAATAAAATGTAAGAAAACTGGAAAGGTAGGAAAAGGCTACTTTGTCAGGGCATGTGGCTGAGTCTAAAATGATTTTGAAGAATTAGATGAATGTTGGAATACTACCATGCTGTAAGAAATAATGAACTAGTTGAGTTTAGACAAACATGGAAAGACTTCCGTGAAATAATGAAAAGTGAAATAAACAGTGACATGAACCAAGTGAACATTGTACATAGTGATGCTGATTAAAGTGATAGCGTGCATAGTGATTCTGTCTTAAGAATAACTCTGAAGGATTTGAAACATCTTGAAAATCAGACCAACTATACAGGACCCATGAAGGAAGATGTTATTCACCTCCAGAGAAAGAACTGATAAATAGATGTATGTATAGTATGGTTTTATATACCCCCCCACACATACATACACATATCTCTCTCTATGTATGTGTGTAGTTGTGTTTAACTGTAGCCTTCTCTAGGGCAAGGTGGAGAGGGAGGGAGACAAAATTTTTTTTAATTTTAAAAATGTTTAAAAAGTTTTTAAAAAATTGAAAAGTGTACAGCAGAGAACAAAAGAAAACTTAGAAGGAAACCAAGGCTAAGATAGAGAAATAGATTTTTGTTGTCAGCCATTTCAGTGTTGTCAAACTCTTCATGACCCCATTTGATGTTTTCTAGGCAAAGGTACTGCGGTGGTTTGCCATTTCCTTTTCTAGCTCATTTTGCAGATGAGGAAATTGAGGCAAACAGCGTTAAGTGACTTGTCCAGGACCACACAGCTAGTAAATTAGCTTCTGAGGCCAGACTTGAACACAGGAGGATTAGTCCTCCTGATATATGAGAGAGAGGGAGATGGAGAGACAGAGAGACAGAGAGAAAACATTTATTAAGTATTTATGATGGGTACTATGCTAAGCATTGGGTATACAAATACAATAAAAGAAGAGAGTCCCTGTATTATCAGAATTTATATTTAAATACAGGAAGAAAAAACCCACAAAAGTGATCTGGAAAGGGGGAACACAAAGAAGGAAAGATGTAGCCACAGGGGGAGGGAAGCAAGGTTTCTGGTGAGAAGGCTGAGCAGTCCAGGGAATGAGTTGAGCTGGTTGGGGCTCCTCACAAGACAGAGACCCCCTGATTAGCAGAGACTGTTTCCAGAGTTCAGAGGTATCCCCAGGCAGGCAAGGTTGCTAGTAAGGAGGTATAGAAGTCTGGAGGGTAAGAACTTCCACAAACTCGTACAGTGAATGAATATCAGAGGCAAGTCTAGAGACTGAGTCATCAGACTCCAGGAGTGGATTGGAGCCTGCTTGAAAACAAGGGAGCTAGAACTAATTGGAAAATTTTCAGTATGAGCATTTCTAGTTCAGAAATTGGCAAATACTAAGAATGACAGTTTGATTTATTGTTTTGTTGGTGGTCTAGACTAAAGAAACTGACAGAGAAAATATTAATAATGCAGGTTAACCCTAAAGGGTGCCATGGGTACTTTTTTTCCTGGAGAGTTGGTTGCCAAACATCTGCAAATTCACCACTGCCTAACTCGTAGTTTGCATCTCTCTACTTAGACTTACTGAATCTCATTATTCCTTGGCAACCACAATACGAGATTTTGTGATAGACCAGCAAAGATTGGGAATTAAAATTGGAGTTTGCGCTCATTTTTATCAGCAACTAAACCATAATGTAATAACAGCAAAGCTCTCACATTCAGAAAATGATATTCCATATTCTCATACACCACAACCTACCTGGGGTCCAAATGCATATTGGCAATTTGTAGTAAATCTTAATTGAATGAGATAAATTTTCTTGGTTCCATACCCCTGGAACCCAGACAGCAATACATCACAGCAGAATTGCTCAAAGTGCCGTATTCATTTTCATGCAATGATCCTGCTTTCACCAATTATCATCGCTAGGCTGTTTCCATCATAGCTCGCCCAGTATGTTGAGCGCTTGATTGACTAATGATTTACACTATACAATTGCTAAAGATCATGATAGTAGCAATTTACAAGCCTATCAGTGCAATTTGTTTGTTGTGCTGAATCAATCAAAATATTGTTCCCAATTTTCCTTTAATGGCCTTACTGAGGCAATTTAAATATTTTGTGCTTATCTACCCATCTTTAGCTTTGATTTTATAAAGCTACAGAAATCCTCCAAATTTGAGGTATACAGAGAGGAGAGACATGGAGCCAGATAAATATGGGCTTGTTCTACTGTCTTCAAATAAGGCATTTCTATAGCTCTGTGCCAATGTTTTCTGAAATGGAAGAATGCTTTGATTACTTTTGTAAAAGTTCATTAGGGGTTATCTGTATGCATTGAACAAATGGTTATTGAGGTGATGTCTTAATAAATGAAGCATATCAGAAACCCTACTCTGTGTAGACTTACAAAGGCTCGGTCCCAGCAATCATTGAGACATAGCTTTGATTTTTGTTTCTCTAATTCCTTTAAGAGTAAGCACAGGTGCACAGCTACATACAAGGACAGGCTTTTACAGTATTTTTGTCCCAGCTAATGTTCTTTGGTGATAAGGAAGTCTATAAACTGTCCCTCAGAGGCTACCTTCGCTCTCAAACTAATGGCTTCTTTACTTAACCATCTCTCTCAAGGGATCTCAGCACATCAAGACGGTTCTTAAAAATACAACATTTAGCTTTAATTCAATACGCTTATGCACAGGCTCAGGTTATTACTTTGCCCCATTCAATCAAAATTATCTTGAGGTCAACTATTAAATAAATAAACCATTAGTTTAAGGAAAAATTAAATTTGTTTCCATTCTATTTCATCTAATTCATCAAACATTTATGATGCAACTACCAATTAACAGGCATTTTATAATGGCCTACTATGTGTCAAGCACTGTACTAAGTCCAGCCTATTCAAGTATAAAGAATGAAACAGCTCCAGCTCCAAAAGAGCTTATAGCCTAATGAGGCAGAAAACAAGTAAATATGTAAGCATACGGGATAAAGATGATAAATCTAAAATGAACAAATACAAGTGTATCCAAGGTAGTCTGGGAGGGAGGGAGGGCACTAGTCATTGGAGAAATCAAGGAACGCTTCATTCAGAAGATGGTGCTTGAGCTGCATCTTAAAAGTAGAGAGAAGGATTTAATAAGACAGAGTAAGGAAGTGATGCATTCCAGGCAAGTGGGAAGGAGATGAAGCATCATATGTGAGAAGCAAGGAGGTCATTTTGGGGGCAGGCTTCCTGCAGTCCTTCTAGCATTAGTTATTTACATGTTTTATTTAATTTGCCAATATCTCAGGTATGGGGTACAAACCCAGAGTTCCTTTATTTTTTGTTTCTCTTATTAGTAGTAATTTGAAGCGATCTTTCATATGGTTGTAACAAGCTATAATTCACCTTCTGGGAACAATTTCTTCAAATTTTTTGACTATTCATCTATTTGGCAAATGCTTCTTGGTCATTTATATTTATACTAATTCTGTATATATCTTGGATATTAGACCCTTACCACAGACACATGATGCAAAGACTTTCTTCAGTTGACAATTTCCCTTCTTGGCTTAGATGAGTGGGTTTCCTTTATGCAAAACCTTTTCAATTTCATATAATCAAAAGTATTCATTTTATGGGATCATTGAAGAAAATAATGTATATACTGGTAATGTGCTCCAGCCTGAAAATAAGTACCATTTCCTCTTGAGTCACTTGCAATGTTGATTGTTCTGAACTCCCAGTGTTTCATAATTGTCAGCCATCCAGAATCTCTAGGACAATATTGTCATTGAAAAAAATGGTCAGGGAGTAAGTTGGTACCATTGAAAACGAGATGCATTTTCCTGGGAATGATGATCTACCTTACTTAATCCTGAGCCTGTTGTTTGTCTCCAGTGTCTGATACACACACACACACACACACACACACACACACACTGATAGACACACTCAATGATTGGTCTACCCATATATAAATATAATAATCTTAGATAATATGTACTCTTCATCTGCTTGGTTTCTTCTTGGCCATGGATCTCATTGATGATGTCCTTTAGTATTTTAGGGTTCGATACAATCAACCCAATATCATCTACAGACACAAGCATCTAGAGAGCTTCACTATCTATAGGTAATCCATTTTCCTTTTGGGCTTTGCACAGGATAGACTCTATGACTTGGAAACATCTTGGGTGAGAGGATGTCCTAGTTTTAGACTTTATCTGAAATTGATAATTAGAGGATCATTGAAGAAAATAATCTCTGCATTCAAAGAATCTTTTCTGATCTTAACATGTACACGGGAGTCTCCTTGGTGGAAGACAGCCTTTAGGGGTATATTTTGTTCTGTTGAATCAAATACTGTACCATAATCAACAAATAAAAAACAACATAGGATCTTGCATTCTCTGCATCTCTCAGTCAATTTTATGACAGTGAAGATGTGGTCTATTATGGAAATGTCTCTGAAACTTTTCTTGTTCTCATCTCATATTTTCATCAGGGTCATTCTTGTTAAGATTATATAGATATATGAAGGTATACATATGGATTAGTAATTGCTGATATCTTCTCAAATGTCTTTTTCCTTGGGGATGTATGTATTTAATAATACCTTGAAAACTCTATCTTTCCCCTCTAAAATACAATACCTTGAAAATCAACTCCAGAATTAAATACAATTACCCTGTTATATTTCCTATATATGTACTCATATATGTATGCACAGTTTTCCTTGGTAGAATATAATATCCTTAAGAATGGAAATTGTTTTGTATTTTTGTTTTTGTATCTACAGGAACCTAGAATAGTGTATGACACATAGTAAATATTTAATAAATGCTCACTGGTTATTTAATTGAAGACCTCTAAGACTGTGTCACATTCTGCTCCGATTTCTTTCCTATGTATTTGGTCTAAGTCATCATTTTGTCTAACTTCATCTTACATGTCATTGACACTTTCTTACATAATATATTTGGGAACTAAGTTATTAGAGTTCAAATATAGTGGTTCCATTGTCATCAATGATGAGAATAGATTTCTATAGGAATGCTGACAAATCTCCCAATTCACATGTATTTGTCTTCTTACCAGTTTCATTTATGAAGGTTCTCTGGATCATCTAGGTCTAATTCTAGGCCTTCTGTATTCTTATCTTCCTCTATGCTGATTTTCATTGTTTTGGGATGTGATATATGTAGTAATTTTTCATCTTTTTCTTGGACAATGTTTTGCAAATACTGCTGTCCTTGGCTATGTCCTTCCATTTCACAAGGAAAAGAAGAAGTTTTTTCAGGCTGAGACATTTTTTTTGGACTCCTTTGGCCTCCTTGTTGTGATGATGGATGGTGATAACCTTAGTCATTGTTTACACTTTTCTCATTTTTTTAGTCCTACTCAGTGTGTCCTCATCTTTGTTCTTTTTTTCCTACATTTGGTTGATTTTTTATTTAAGTTGTAAACAATCATTAAGCTTACTGGATACAGTTGATTCTGACTTTGGTAACTAGCTATTTCCTATCTATTAATATTTAAGCAACAATTTTGAGGGAGTTCAGGGACTGAGTCTCAAGCTATCTGAAGGAGGAAAAGGTTCCAGAGTGTTGGGTGGGTGAGTGGAGACTGAGACTCTTATTATTATTTAAAATGCAGGCAAGAGAACATTGATAACTACTGACTCATATGCCTACTTTACCATATACCTAAAATCTATGCACATATCAGAGATACACTTGATAGGAGCATTAGAAGCATTAAAAGGAACTTTAGAAAGAATAGGGAGGCTTTTATAAGTGATAGGATACATTAGACAACATCTTTAAAAGTCACACAATTGCCTGAAAGATGTAGAAGATAAAAGATCCCACTGCACTTCTCAGGTATTAAGTATAAAGAAGTATGTAATTCAGTAAGGTAAAGTGCTACCTTTAAGGTTTTCTTCAAATAAGGTTTTTCCTTTGCAGATGTAAAAATTATGTAAAATTACTTGTAGGACCAAAAAAACAGTGATAATTTTGTTTAACTGTTTTCTGTTCACTGATATCAAGAGAAGTGAGTGAGTGAAGCCAAGATGGCAGATTAGGGACATTAACCCAGCTGAATTCTCCCAAAATTCCTCTCCAAACAACTTAAAATAATACCTCAAATAACACTTTGGAATACCAAACCTAACAGAAGTTCAGAATGAGACATTTTTCTAACCTGAGAAAATATAGGAGGTAAGCAGAGAGCTCTGTGACACTGAGGCGGAAGCCTCTCTGGAGCTAGCAGTGGTAACAACATCAGCTTTGGGAGTTCTCAGCCCCAAATAGTAAAGGAGTCAGACAGTTAGTCAAAAAGAGATTGCAGGGGATGCTTTGTTGCTTTTGGATACAACTGGAGCTCATTTTCAACTCTATTGCCCATGTGCAATTCTGGGTTGCAATTCCAGGATGGAGAGGAACAGTGGTGGTCAGTCACAAGGGAGCAGGGCCCTTCATTTCAGTTCCAAAACAAAGAGGAGTCCTAGCACTTGTGACTACAGGGGACCTGGGATTCTAGGTAAAAACCAGAGTACAGATCAGGAAAGCAGGGACCACACCTCTCCCAGAATCACACCATGTTAGAAGCACCAAAAACTTGTAGACCCCAGAACAAGTTCTGAAAACAATAGCATGAGAAAACTTGAAGCTTAACACAGTGCCTCCCCAGTCCAGGTGGGTAGAGCCCAATTTTAACATAAAGCTCCAAGTAAAAAAAAAATTAGGTGGGAAAAATGGGCAAACAGCTAAACAAAGACCTTAAACATAAAAAGCTACTATAGTGGCAGGAAAGACAAAGACATAGCCTCAGAAGAAGACAACAATGTAAAAATAGATACAATGCCCTAAAGAAAAAAATGGGAATTGGACACAAACCCAACAAGAAACCCAGAAAAGTTAAAGAAAGAAATAAGACTGGTAGAGGAAAAATTGGGAAAAGAAATGAGAGGGATGTAAGAAAATTATGAAAAGAGAATTAACAGTTTGGTAAAACAGGCACAATCAATGAAGAAAAGAACTCTTTAAAAAAAACACACAGAATAGACAAAATGGAAAAGGAGGTCCAGAAATATACTGAAGAAGATAGTTCTTTTAAAAAATTGGGACTTTCAGGAGCCAAGATAGTAGAGTAAGTAAGTCTCTCACCCCTCCTTATTGCAGAAAATAGCCCAGGAAAAACCCTGAAACAATTGAGTCACAAGAAAGACAGGGTGCAGCAGTTTTATAGCCCAGGAAGCTTGGGTAATTAATAGGAAAGGCCCCTCTTGCTCTGGGGCAGGATGGACATTATAGGACAGGAGGCACCCTCACAAGTTAGCAGCAATCTCCACCTCAACAAACTGGGGGAGATGCTGAGCCCCGTGGTGGTAGAGCAGGCAAGCACCAACACCAGGACCACCACCTCCCACACCCAGCACTTCAGCACAGGCAGGAGAACTGGCAAACACCAGCTCAGAAAACCCCACACGTACTGGCATTCTCCTGCAGCCAAATCTCCCAGTGCTTCAGCACAACTCCAAGAAGCACAACTCCAGAAGGCACAGCTGCTGTCTGGCAGACTTCTCCAGCAGTCAAATATTAGAGTGCAAAGCCAGGGCGAGCAGGCTTCCTCCAGGGGTCAAACTCTCTACCCCCACTTTGAGAGTTCCAATGTTGCTGACCCCAGCTCAGCACCAGGCAAACTGCCAAACCCCTACAACCTCCAGTTTCCAGCACCTGAGGCTCCAGCACACAAAGCCAGTGATCAGGTCCCAGGCTTCAAGCATAAAAAGCTTGGGTCAGTGCCCTTTGCACTCCAGCAGGAGAACTCAACTCTAAAAGCCAGGAATGGAATGAATAGAATAGAATAGAAAGGGATAATGACCATAGATTCTTATTATGGGGACAGGGAAGATCAGGGAACAAATTCAGAAGATGACAACATTGTCAATATACCCACATCTGAAACCTCAAAAGGGAATATGAACTGGTCTCAAGCCCAAAAAGCCTTCTTAGAAAAGCTCACAGAACATAAATGTCAAATAAGAGATGTAGAAGAAAAATTGGGAAAAGAAATGAGAGGCATGCAAAAGAGAGTCAATAACTTGGAAAAGGAAGGACAAAAATTTACTGTGGAAAACAAGTCCTTAAAAAATACAACTGGCCAAATGGGAAAAATTTACACTGAAGGAAACAATTCCTTAAAAAGTACAATTGGCCAAATGGAAAAGGAAGCAAAAAACTCACTGAAAATAATTTAAAAAATAAAATGGACCAAATAGAAAATGAGGTACAAAATCTAATAGAAGAAAAGAATTCATTAAAAATTAGAATGGTCAAATGGAAGCTATGAGATATCAAGAATCATACAAAAATAAAAGAATGAAAAAATAGAAGAAAATGTAAAATACATCATTGGTAAAACAACTGACCCGGAAAACAGATCCAGAAGAGACAATTTTAAAATCACTGGTCTACCTGAAAACCATGATGAAAAAATAGAGCCTTGACAGCATCTTTCAGGAAATTATAAAGGAAAACTGCCCTGAGGTCCTAGAACCAGAAGGTAAAAGAGTCATTTAAAAAATCCACTGATCATCTCCTGAAAGTGGTCTCAAATTGAAAACACCAAGGAATAATGTAGCCAAATTCCAAAATTACCAGATCAAAGAGTAAATACTGCAAGCAGTCAGAAAAAAAAAAACAAACAAATTATGTATCATGGAACCACAGTTAGTATTACACAAGACCCTGCATCTTCTACATTAAAAGACTGGAGGGAATGGAATACTATATTCCATAAGGCAAAGGAGCTTGGATTACAACCAAGTATCAACTAGTCAGTGAAATTGAGCATATTCTTTCAGGGGAGGAGACAGACATTCAATGAAATAGGAGACTTCCAAACCTTCCTGAAGAAAAGACCAGAACTCAACAGAAAATTTGATCTTCAAATACAAGACTCAAGAGAGGCATTAAAAAGGTAAACAGAAAAGAAAAAATAAAACATGTTAACATTTCTACAAGGGAAGATGACACTAATAACGCTTAAGAACTGTATTGTTATTACACCATTTAAAAGGAGTCTACATAGACAGACAGGGTGTATGTAAGTTGACTTTGATGTGATGATAAAAAATCTAATTAAGAAGTGAAACAGGATTGTACTGGGAGAAGAAGAAAGGAGGAGGCAGACAAGGATAAATTACATCACATGGAAAGGCACAAAAACCTATTACAGTAGAGAGGAAGAAGGGAGGTAGATGAGCATTGTTTGAACCTTACTCTCATCAGATTTGACTCAAAGAGAGAATAACAAAATCAGTTAGGTATAGAAATCTAATTTACCATATAGGAAGTCGGAGGGGAAAATGAAAAGAAAAGGGAGGAGGTGGATAGAAGGGAGGGAAGAAGTAGTAATGGTAAAGGGGAAGAAAAAGGAGGGTTCTAACAGAAGGAAGGGCCAACTGAGGTAGGTGGTGGTCAAAAGCAAAACTCTAGTGAGGAGGGAAGGGGAGAAAGGAGAGAGAAATGAATAAATGGGGAGGGGAAAATAGGATGGAGAGAAAGACAAAGATAGGAATCATGATTGTGAATGTGAATGGGAGTTTGAAGATAGATGGAAGCATACTACTGTTCTGCTTTTCTCTTATTGTTTTGTTTCTTTCTCATGGTTCCTCCCATTAGTTCTAATTCTTCTTTATATCATGATTAATGTGAAAATATGTTTGATATGAATATATAAGCAGAAACTATATCAGACTGCATGCTGTCTAAAGGAGGGGAGAAGAGAAAAAGGGGGAGAAAATTTAAAACTCAAGATATTATGGAAATGAATATTGAAAACTAAAAATAAATACATAGATTATTTTTAAAAAATTGGAATAGGGCAATGAAAGCTCCATGAGACATCAAGAAGCAATAAAACAAAGTTAAAAGAATTTTTTTAAATGAGGGGTTGGGGGGAATGTGAAAAATCTCATCGGAAAATCAACTGACCTGGAAAAAACAACAAGGAGAGACAATCTAAGAATTATTGGACTACCTAAAAGTCATGATCAGAGAAAGAGCCTAGACATTATTTTTCAAGAAATTATAAAGGAGAGGGGGAGGAACCAAGATGGCAGAGTAGAAAGGCTCAAATATGCGAGCTCTGAACCCAGAGCCCATAAATTACCTATGGAAAGAACTCCCAATGGGTTCTGGAGCAGTGGAAGCCACGCAGCAGCAGAGTGGAGGAGATTTCTGTTCCAGAAAGCCCTGAAAAACTGACCCCAAAGGTCCATCGAGCACCAAACACAGAGCAGAGCCCCTGCCCTGGCTGCACGGCCCCAAAGGAGCAGACCCGAGCAGGCTTCAGGGACAGAATCTCCAGGGGCCGTGAGGGTCCCTCCACCCATAGGCACTACAGGTCAGTGAGACAGCTTTCTGGACTGACCAAGAGGGGAGCTCGGGCCCCCTCAGGAAGAAGCTGTGGGGGAGGCGGCGGACAGAGGCTCCTGGAGCAGACAGGACCTCAGATCCATTACTGAAGGTCTGTGCATAAACCCCCTGAGGGAACTGAGTCTGGGAGGTGGCCCTGCCCCCACCTGAGCAGCAGTACTTAATCTTTCACTGAATAGAAGCCGCTCCCCACCCCTTCCCCCCCCCCCCCGCCCCCGCTGAAATCCCTGAGGCTGGGGAGCAGCATTTGAATCTCAGACCCCAAGCACTGATGAGGCAGGGATGGAGAGGAATCTCAGAAGTCAAGTAACTGGCTGGGAAAATGCCCAGAAAAGGGAAAAAAAATAAGACCATAGAAGGTTACTTTCTTGGTCAACAGATGTTTCCTCCTTTCCTTTCTGATGAGGAAAAGACATAGAAGGCAAGGCCTCTGTATCCCAAACATCTGAAATAGATACCCAATGGGCTCGGGCCATGGAAAAGCTCAGAAAGGATTTTGAAAATCAAATTAGACAGGTGGAGGAAAAACTGGGAAGAGAGATGAGAGAGATGCAAGAAAAGCATGAAAAATGGGTCAATACCTTGCTAAAGGAGACCCAAAAAAATGCTGAAGAAAATAACACCTTGAAAAATAGGCTCACTCAATTGGAAAAAGAAGTTCAAAAAGCCAATGAGGAGAAGAATGCTTTCAAAAGCAGAATTAGCCAAATGGAAAAAGAGGTTCAAAAGCTCACTGAAGATAATAGTTCTCTCAAAATTAGAATGGAATAGATGGAGGCTAATGACTTTCTGAGAAACCAAGAAATCACCAAACAAACCAAAAGAATGAAAAAATGGAAGATAATGTGAACTATCTCATTGGAAGAAATTATAAAGGAAAACTGCCCTGATGTTTTAGATCCAGAGGGTAAAATACACATTGAAAGAATCTACTCATCACATCCTGAAAGAGATACCAAAATGAAAACTCCCAGGAATACTAGAGTCAAATTCCAGAGCTCCTATATCAAAGAGAAAGGTCTGGGAGTATGATATTCCAGAAAATAAAGGAGTAAGGATTACAATAAAGAATGACCTACTCAGCAAAGCTGAGTATAATCTTTCAAGGGAAAAATGAATATTTAATGAAATAGGGTACTTTTAAGCTTTCCTGATGGAAAAATCAGCACTGAATAGAAAATCTGACATTCAAACATGAGACTCAAGAGAAGCATAAAAAGGTAAACATGAAAGAATAATCATAAAAGACTCACAATTAAAATATGGAAGGATGATACATGTAACTCCTAAGAGCTTTATCATTATTAGGGCAATGGAAAGGAGTTTACACAGACAGAAGGCATGAGTATGAATCAATTATGTTGGAATGATCTCCAAAAAAAATTCAGGGGTTAGAAAGAGGGGTCCGTGGGAAAAGGGAGAAAGGAGAGGTAGAATGGGGGAAATTTATCACATAAATAAGGTATACAAGAAAAGTGCTTTTACAGGATGGGAAAAATGAGTGGTGGTGGCAGGCAATGCTTGAACATCACTGTCATTGGAATTGGTTCAAAGAGGGAAGAATATAAATAAATAGATATAGATGCATGCACACACACATTCAGTTGTGTATAGAAATCTAATTTACCCACTAGGGAAATTGGAGATAAGAGAAATGATGAAATGATCAAAGAGAGGGTGGATGAATGATAAAAGAGAGGGTGGATTAAGGCAGGCAGTGGTTAGAAGCAGAATAGATTTTTAAGGAGGGACAGGAAAAAGAGAGAGAGAGAAAGAAAGGAAGAGACAGAAGAAATGTGATGGAGGGAAATATACAGTTAGTAATCATAAACGTAGATGTGAATGAGTGAGCTTACCTATAAAGCAGGAGCAGATGTCAGAATGGATTAGAAACCAGAATGCAACAATATGCTGTGTACAAGAGACACACTTAAAACAGAAACTCACAGAGTTAAAATAAAGGGCTAGAGTGGAATCTATTATGCTTCAGCTAAAGTAAAAAAGACAGGGGTAGCAATCATAATCTCAGACAAAACAAAAGCAAAAATAGACCTAATTAAAAGATTATCAGGGAAACTACATTTTGCTAAAAGGTATCCTAGACAATGAAGTAATATCAAAAAAATCTACAGCAAGTTTCTCTGAAGAAAGCCTCATTTCTCAAATATATATCAAGTATAGAATTGAGTCAAATTTGTAAAAATAGGACACATTTCCCAACTGATAAATTGTCAAAGGATATGAATAGGTAGTTTTCCGAAGAAGAAATCAGACTATCTGTAGTCATATGAAAAAATGTTCTGAATCACTATTGATTAGAGAAAGACAAAACGACTCGAAGGTATCACCTCATGCCCATCAGAAATGACAAATGCTGGAAAGGATGAGGGAAAACTAGTGAATTGTTGGTGGAACACTGAACTGGTCCAACCATTCTGGAGAACAATTTGGAAATAAGTACAGAGGGTTATAAAACTGTCTATACATTTTGACCCAGTAATACCACTACTAGTTCAATATCCCAAAGGGATGAAGGGAAAAAGAAAAGGACATATATGTACAAAAGTATTTATAGCCTCTCTTTTTGTGGTCTCAAAGAATTGGAAATTGAGGTGATGTTTCTAAGTTGGGGAATGGTTGAACAAGTTGTGGCATGTGATTGTGATGGAATACTATTGTGCAAATAGAAGTGATGAGAGGAGTAGTTTCAGAAAAGAAAAACATGAGAAGACCTATTTGAACTGATGCAAAGTGAAATAAAAAGATTCAGGAAATTATTGCATAGTAACAGTAATGTTGTAATGATGAAAGATTATTTAGATCAATACAATGAGCCAAGACAATTCCAAAGGACTCATGATGGAAAAAATTGGTGTCTTCCTCTAGAGAACTGATGAACTCTGATTACAAACTGAGGTATAATTTTCTCACTTGTTTTAACTTTTTAAAAAAATATATAGTTAATATGGAAACGTTTCACATGATTTTATATGTATAATTGATATTATATTGCTTGCCTTCTCAATGGGTGGGGAAGGGAGTGGAAGGAAGGAAAAGAATTTGGAACTCAAAATTTTAAAAAGAAAAAAATGTTAATAAGTAAATTTAAAAATATCAAGAGAAGTATAAAGCAGAGTGACATATGCTTGTCAAAGATGTTTGTCACTGACATGAGTCAATGCAGAGTCCTAACTCAACTGTGATTTCTACTTTATGGTGAATTTCTCTGGAGGGTTATTTGTGGATGACATTTTCCTGCTTATATCAAGCTCCAGACTGTTGCAGGGTCTCCACATTGAAATCGATAGTCATTTTAAAGCGATCATACACTCAGTGGATAAAGAATTCCTATTGTCCAGTCTATGATATTTTAACATGTAATTGAATAGGCAATCAATGGATTGTTTATATTTCCTGAGCAGATATGGCAGTCAGAAAAGAAATGCTTATTTAACCTAGAATGGAACAAGAGGAGGAGAGTAGACTGGATTGCCTTTGGGAATTTTGAATTTCTTTTAATGCCCCCAAGCTTCTTTTTAAAACAAAGCCATGTGTTTTAAATATGTTTGTTTCAGGTGTTGTTGTATGGCTGCAAGTCACGGTATGGCATAGCCCCCAAAGAAATGAAATTGAGGATCATCCAAAGACAATGAGATGGTATATGATGGGTAAGAGCTGGCTGCCACATATGATAGACAAGAAATTATAAAGGAGAAAAAGTACAAAGGAAATGGATGAGCCAAAAAGAAAATGAACTGGTCACATAGTGGGAATAAGAGCTAACTACTGGGGCAGCTTAGCAGACTCGTGTTGTCAAAAGAAAGCAAGGAAGATCCATAACACATGGAGTAGAACTCTAGAATAAGCTCACAAGATAACACGGACAACAGTAGCCCAAGATGGGCTTTGATCTGCAGCTTTGTCACCAACATCCACTTGATCTATTTGAGTATATTTAACCATACTCAAGCTTATTTTGAGGATGCTGTTTGGTGTGAGGCCTTTTTACTTCCTTCTTGATGAACGTATTTATGATCTACATATGTAAGGTTTCTGAATAATCTACAAGCCTTTGGTTTCCTTTTTCCTTAATACTGGATGATATATTCTGACAGATTTTCCACTGTGCCTAATTTTGTATTGATGTCACTGGGTATCATATTCCTTTGGATGTGTGGCTATTGGCTCGGTCGGCGGGATGGTGTCAAATTCTTTGTGGCCTGTCTCTTCATCCTCTACAACAGATGTCAGGGCATAAACTGCAATTAATCTTCATGATGCTCTTTTCACTTGTGCTCATTTTGTGCCTTGTAAGACTAGGTAATCAAGTCCCCCATGAAACGACATTTCCTTTGCTTTGGAGTACATGATGGAAACCAATTCTGCCAATGCTTTTTCCTTGCCACTCCCAGAAGAACTTGTGTACCATCCTTCCTTTGAGCTATAGTTTCTTCTGTTTTCTGGTTTTGTTAATAGTAAGAATGCCAATCTTAAAGAGTTCAGTTCTATTTGTATATCAGCTTATTGGAGATTGGACAAAAATAATCATATTTAAGTTTCTAGTTTGTCTACTCAGGGTTTTTTAAACTTTTTCTAGTCATGACCGTGTTCCATGTTTTAGCAGTGGTCATTGGCGTCGCATGGAGAGAGGGCACATGCAGTGCAAAAAGTTGTGAGATGTATTTTACACGGGCGAGCACTGCTAGAAACACCTTGGATTCATCATGTGTTTGATTTTTAATTGATCTTTGATCATTGCCCCCATGAAGAAACCTTTTACTGTTGCCCAATCTAAGAAGTGCTGATCTAGATAATAATAAAATTAGCATTTAAATGATATTTTCAAGTCTGCAGAGCGCTTTACAAATACCATTTCATTTGATCTTTACAGTAACCCTGGGAGGTAGGTGCTGTTATCATCCCCATCTTATAGAAGAGGAAACTGAAGTCAATGGAGGTTAAATGACTTGCCCAGGGTGAATGTCTGAGGCTGGCTTAGAACTCAGACCTTCCTGACTCTAAGCCTGGGTTGATGGGGCCACCGAGCCCACCCCTTAGTAACTCCCTTCTCCCACCAAGTAGGAAAAAGCTTGTCTTACGGTTTTTAATGTCTTGTTTTTCATGTACAGGGTGCCATGACTTAAACCTTAACTAAGACTTTCTGGGATACTCTGCATTCCATGGGTTGCCATGGTCAAAGAGTTTGTCATTCAGTGTCAGATCTTCTGGTAATCTATTCATCTCTTTGGGTAGAGTTATCTCAGACAGCAGACAATCTTGTTTTTCAGATTGCACTTGAAGACCATGGTAGAATTTTCCAGGGTTTCCATTCTTTTAAGCATGGCCTTTGTAAACACACGGATGCTTCCATGCATCAGAGTAGTAGTTTTGTGTCGATGATCCTGGGTTGTCTCATAACCCAGTTTAATCCAGGGAGACAACACAAGACAGTCAGCAGAATAACTCCAAAATTCATTTTGGTGGATCCATCATAACATACATTTGAGAACTCCTTCTAACATCCTTTCAGTCACCTAGATTTGCCACTTCAGAGTCATCCTTGACTCTTCATTCTCTATCACTTCATATTTCCAATCAGTTGATGAGTCATGCTGATTCTATCCCCACAATTTCTCTAGTATCCATCTTCTTCACCCACATGACTACCAATCCAATGCAAGGCCTCGTCACCTCTTGCCCAACTGTTATAATAGTTTCATAAGTGGTTGATTGCCCTACTTCAAGTCTCTCCTCTTCAACCCATTCTCCACATAACTGCCAAAGTGATATTGCTAAAGCACAGGTGTGCCTATATAATTTCACTCCTTAAGAACCTCCATTGGCTCCCCATTACACAGAATCACATAATTTGAGAATCAAAAAGGACCTCAGTGGCCATCTACTCCAACTGGTACATAAAGTGTAGCACATGCAACAATTGGTCTTCCAACTTCTGCCCCTCAAAGCAGCCCATTTCATTTTGGACAACTCTAATTATTAGGAAGCATTTACTAATATTAATCTTCCATTTGACTTTGCCATTTCCATTGATTGTTCCTAGGATTAACTCTAAGATAAAATATCTATTCCTCTTTTTACCATGTAAAGTCCACTACAACTGGGCTCCAACCTACCTTCTTAGTTGAATCATACATCATACTCCTTTATGAATCCTTTGTTTCAACCAAATTGACCTTGCTGGGTTTTTTTTTTTAAATATATGTAATTGCATCTCCCGCTTCCCATCACTAGGCCTTTGCATAGGCTATTCTGTTTGCCCGGAATGCTCTATTGCCTCCTCAACTCTGCCTCTTGCAATCTCTAGTTTCCTTCCAAATTCAGCATGGCTTTCATGAGACTTTTCTTGATTCCCACCCAACTATCCCCTCCCCACAAACTGTCAGTGGTTTCCCCTGCCAATTACCTTGTATTTATTTTACATGGTGTATCTTTGTGTATAAAGGTTGTTTTTCCCCATTTCCCCCTCTTCCCCCTCAGAATGCAGGTTCCTTGATAGCAAGGATTGTTTCATTTATACCTTTGTGTCTCCAGCACTTTTCACAGCGCCTGACATATTGTATGTATTTAATAAATCCTTGTTGATCGATTGGTGCAGATTGCAACGTGAAGTAACTCCAATAAAAAGTAGAAAATAAGCCCAGTACATTGTTGAGAGACAAAGTATTTCTAGATTTCAAGGGGTGGGAATGATTACTTCCAGCTGGGGGAATCAAGGAAAGTTTCATCAAGTAGATGAGCTTCTGCCTTGAAGGGTGTGAAAAATTTCAATAGGGCAAGACAGGGGAGTTAAGGGAAGAAAAGAAGGCATTCTAGACATAGGGAACCTACCTCACAACCAGGTGGAATGAGTTCAGAGAACATTGTATATGCCCTGTTTTGGCAGGAACTCAGAGGAAGCAGAGGGAAAGAATGAGCGATAAGGCTAGAAAAGAAATTGGAACCAGATTGTGGAGGGCTTTGAATGCCAAATTAAGGCTAGACTTCCAGACTTCATTGGTGGGCAAAGCAATAGGGAATCATTAAAGATTTTTGAGCAAGGGGAGAAATTATCAGAACTGTTAAACATTAGCCAAGATATTCCCAAGCCAGGATACACACATGAGAAAATCGAGGTCATGAACAGCTCCTATCTAACCCCATTTAGACCATGTAATGTGCAGCAAGGCAGGGCAATGTAAGTAATTCAGTACTTATCATCTTATAAACGTGCATATGTGCTGAAGTGAGAAACATGAGATCCCACTTTACCTCTAACAGCTAATTTGTATATCAACAGCACCCTGAGAGTCCTTCTCTCTGTAGTAAAATTGATTTTTGACTTTTAGATATCTAGTAGAACATTTCGTGCTAGAGGGAACACAGGAAGTAAAACAACTTTGCAGGTGACATGCAAAGAGGGCTGGCAGGCCCAAGGGTGCAGAAAGCCTTATTCTTCTGGTGATGAGAACTGGCTGGTTTCTGAAGTGGTAGAAATGCAGCCAGTTGTTAAACATTTATCAGCACATCTCTGCTTTGAAGTCAGGTCTTCACTGTCTTCTTTTCTGACTTTTTTCCTCCGTGCATGTGGGGGCTCAGCTAAGGTCTGACTCCTATCCCACTCCTCTGCCCAATCTGGAGCTTGAGTGGGCAGGGTGGAAAGGAAGGTTGTGGGGTAGATCTGGCATGAAGATTGAGAGAAAGAAGCTTTAGGAAAGGTTGCTTAGGGGAAGTCATTCATGTCATCCTTCTGCAACCATGGAGGGTCTCAGGCTTAGGGCAGTGACATCAGATAGAAACCAGGACCACTCAATTGTAGATAGGCATTCTTCCCCCTCCCCCACATCAACTTAGAAAATCACACATTAATATTATTTATATTTTATTGTATTTTTAAATTCATTTTATTAAACATTTCCTAATTATACAATAGGAATTGTCCTGGCCTAAGATGAGGGAGATAAATACTGCCTTTCAAAAGGCTGGTCCAGAAGAGCAGGAGGAAAAAAAGCACTTTCTCTAATGAGTATTAAGATGAGCCGCCTTTGGATATCAGACTGCCCACAATTGAAATGGAACGCTCATATATGCTGAGAAGGCCAGGGACACATTTACTTTTCTCTAATGGAAATGTTATTAGATGTTTACCACAGCCATTTGTGCCTATTAAAGAGAGAAGAGAGAAAAGAAGAGGGGGAGGGAGCTAGAGACAAGGAAAGACAGAAAAAAGGAGAGTCCGGGAGGGAGCTAGAGACTAAGAGAAAGAGAAGAGGGAGACCAAGAGGAAGAGACAGACTGACTAAAGTAGAGCTAAGAACTGAGTTAAAGAGAGAGAGAAAAGGGGAGAGGGGGAAGGAGAGAGAGAGAGAGAGAGAAAGTGGAGGGAGGGAGACAGATAAAGAGAGGGAAGGAGGGAGACAGAAAGAGAGAAAGTGGAGGGAGGGAGAGAGATAAAGAGAGGGAAGGAGGGAGGGAGAGAGATAAAGAGAGGGAAAGAGGGAGGGAGAAAGATAAAGAGAGGGAAGGAGGGAGGAAGAAAGCGGAGGGAGGGAGAGAAGGGGCAGAAAGAGAGTGACAGAGAAGGAGGGAAGGCAGGAGGAAGGGAAGAGCGTGGCAGCTCTAAGCCCCCCCCTTCCTCAGATGTCCCAGGCAGAATGCGCCCTTGCCCACCTGTACTCTGGTTCCTGGGCCAGTTCCTCAGGTAGAAATCCAGAGGTATTTAGCAAAGCTGTACAAAGAACAGACTAGTAGGCAATTTGGCCAAACTGGCTGTTTTCTGGTGACTTGTCTGTAATTCTAGAATGTTATCTGTTTGTAAATAATTGGAAATCCTCCCTGAGCTCTCAGGAGAACGTTTTTATGGCTAATGGAGTTGTTTCCCCCAGTTGTTTAGTTTCTTATATAAATCTCTGGGCTGACCTCAGAATGATCCCTGTATTTTCTTATTTTCTTATCCTTTCTTCTTAAAAATAAAGACATGCAAACACCTTAAAATAAGATAGTTTATTAAAGTGCAGTCTAGATTAGGTTGTGATTATGGTTGTTTTAATTAACTTGGATATAGAGATGGCCCCCCGCGGATGTTATTCACCTTCAGACTAGGGAATCTATTTAAAGAAAGAAATTTAAACTGGACTGCTACAGAAGAAATCATTTTTTAAGAATTAGACTCAAAGACACGATCAAGATGCTTAAAAAATTAAAAATAACTCCAACAGTTTAATAAAAGATAATTTAGTTTTGCATTTTCCTTTATTATTACTTCTAATTTTTTTCAATTATCAAGAATTTATTTCTCTCCTTCACATCTCCCCCACTTAAAAAAAGAAAAAGAAATCTCACAATCAATTTGCATTGTCAAACAACAAATTCCCACATTGACCGTCTCTGAAAACGTCCATCTCATTTTGCATTTTTTTCTTTCTTAGCACTCAATCAAAAGAACCAAACAAGGCTGCTTTTCTCCCACCTGTGACAATAACAGAATATGGGGTCCTTATTTAAAAGTCATAGAAGCTATCTTAAATGAGTCTCATTGCAGAGGGGAAGAATGTAAGTTCATTCAGTAGAACGCAAGCTCTTTCATGTTACAAATCAGTTTTTGGTTTTCAGCTCAGTTCAATTTAATTCAACAAGCATTTATCAAGTGCCTATTTGTGTGCCAGGACCTGTTCTGGGCAAAAAATGACAACAGGACCTTACATTCTATTGCCTTGATGGATTCCCAGTGCCTAATACAGTGACTTGAATTTGTTGTTGTACAGTTGTTTCAGTCTTTGTGACTCTTTGTGACCCCATTTAGGAAGTGTCTCAGGTTGAATTTGAGCTCAGGTCTTCTTGATTCTGGGTGGGCAGCTAGGTGGTACGACGGATATAGTGCCAGACCTGAAGTCAGGGAAGACTCATCTCTCTGAATTCAAATTAGGCCTCAGACACCTTAGGCAAATCACTTAACCCTGTTTGCCTCAGTTTCCTCATCTGTCAAATGAGCTGGAGAAGTAAACCCCCCGGTGGTGTCATGAAGAGTCAGACATGACTGAAAAATGACTCCAGCCCCAGCTCTCTATCCACTGCACCACCTAGCTGCCCTTAGAGTGTCTTAAATTTTCAACTTTCAAATTTTAATTTGGACAAGATCTGTGATTCCATTGTTGTGGGGGGCCTCCCAGTGAGAAAACTCCTACCCATGCCCATCTGTACCTGCTCTGTCTTCAAGAGATAGAAGACATGAAAGGTTTGGTGCCTTTCCCAGGGTCATGGGATAGATATGTATCACAGGCAGAATTTGATCCCATGTCTTCCTTTGAGGGGGCTGTCCCCACTTCCTCTCCCTGCTCTGCCAAGTGATGTGGAGGAGCTCAAATCCCCTAAGTCATCCTGTCAAGGTAAGACTAGCAGTAAGTAAACTAAAGCTTGGCAAAGTAAGGCTGAAAGCCTGGCTTCCCAACCTAGATGAGTCTGAATATCAAATATCAGCTAACCACCGATCCCCCTGGGCAGTCAGCCCCACGCCCCAGACATCAGCCCTAGCCTGGACAAAGCTTTGTCTGAGTTCCTGCTTTCACCTTGGCAAGATCTGGCCTTGCTGGACCCAGCCAAAAGTCCTAGTAAACACAATAACACTTGACTGATTCAGGGGGACTCATTCCATCCAGGTAGAATCCAGTAGACTGCCTCGTGTCCATCCTTCCTGACAATATGTTTAAAATCATATTTTGCCCTCAATCAAGTTTGGTTCTTTCATTTTCTCCTTGCCTCCTCCCATCTGAGCTGGCTTGGGTCTTGTGGGGTTCTGTCTGCCTCCTCACCACATCAGTTTTCTCCTTAGAAGTACTGCTAATGGCCCAGAGTTGGATCGGATTATCTTTGGCAGCTGCCTCCACTTTCCAAACCTCAGATTAAGGAATGTTGAAAACAAGCGTAGGATAGGACCTCATCCATGTCTGTCAATAGGATTTTCTTCCTTCTCCTTGACACTAGGACTCTGCCCCTTGAGGTTTTCCCCAGAGGTTTAAGTGGTAGATAAGGGAGATCACCCATTTCTAGTGCTGTACCTTGGAATCCTAAACCTTACTAAACTTATGGTTGAGATTCTCCCATTTGGCCTTGGAGGAGGGTAGAGCAACCAGGTTCAAGTATCACCTCTTAGTCAAGCAATTTATTTGCCTAGAGTCACACAACTGGGAAGCCTTGGAAACTAGATTTAAACTCTGATTATCCTGACTCCAGGTCCAGCACCCTTTCTACTGAACCATCAAGATGTAAGTTGATTCAGGGGTCCATGCATTTGGTTTACAAAAATATTTTGATGGCTTTATTTCAATATAGTGAATTTTCTTTAGCTTCCTATGTATTTAAGAATTTATGCATTTAAGAATATTATTCAGAGAAAGATTCCACAAGCTTCACCAGACTGCCAAAGGGGTCCACAACATAGAAAAAATTAAGAACCCCTGATCTAGACACCACCTTGAGGACATGGAAATAAAGCAAGCTTTTTTTTTTTTTAATAGGTTTGGCTTCCTTGTGATGATGAGGAACATGTACTTGAAATCTATAAGGAAACTGCTAATTTGCTAATCAGGAAGGGAAAGGTTAGCATTCAAACATGGCCCCTGTTTACTGTCAAATGGACTTGAAGTACGACTTAAAATAACAACCAAAGAGGAGGCTCACACAATGGACTGAACATTTGCATGGATGTGATAAAGCAACCCTGGCCTTTCTTTGCTGATTGAGGTCTCCGGAGGACTAGAGCTGCTAGAGCTAAATGAAAAACTGAAAGGAGGCGCCCAGTGACCAGCTCATACATATCTTAGCGGTAATGCTGAAGGAGGCTGCAATCAGTAATTTGGTCCCTTATAAAGTAGAATATTTCTAAGACATAATAGCATTAGTGAAAGATGTTTAACATCAAAATAGGCTGGAAGGGGGTAAATAGTGGGGGGAGTCGATAACTAAAGAGAATTTAACCATATCTTCAAATACTCTAATTTAGACACATGGACAAAAATGCTGTCAAATTGATCTCACAGAAATTATGAGCACTGTATATTCAGAAACAGCAGAGAGTCTATAATGATGCTTATATTCAAGACAAGTAATATCGTGTAAAATGGAGAGTTTTTGACTCTATCTGGTTTTTTAAAATTGGGGTCTCTGAAGGGGAAGTTGGAGCTAGAAATTAAAGTATTTTCCTGCTCTTCCTCAACAGGAAAATTAGCTTAAAAAACATGTCAACTGTATTCAAAATGAAGTAAGCAGAACCTGAAGACGAGCAGACTCAATTACTATATTAATGCAAATGAAGGGCTTACCAAAAGGTGACCAGACTCTCAGTAATTGTAAGAAGAAATTTCAGTCCTGGAAAACAGAAGATAAAACATGCTTTCCTATATCTGGTAGAGAGGTGGGGGTAAACGGGCATGATATGTGGCATAGACCAACAGACATAGCGTCTGTGTTGGCTGGTTCGATTTTGCTTAATTGATAAAAATGGCTAAGATTTATGCAGTATGCCAGGCACTATGTTAAGTGCTTTATAATACTGTATTATTCGATACTCACAACAACCTTGGGAGGTAGGCACTGTTATCATCCCTGTTTTACAGCTGAGACTCTCAACTCAGAAAAACTGAGGCAGAGTTCAAGTGACTTGTCCTAGGTCATACAGCTAGTAAACCTTAAGGGCAGATTTGAACTCAGGCCTTCCTGACTCCAGAGCCAGCCTTTAGAACTATTGTTCTTTACGGAAATTATTGTTAAAAAACAACCAAAAAAGCATCAGTAAATCCAGTTTTAAGTAAGTTTGATATATATATATATATATATATATATATATATATATATATATCACTATGCAGATAGTCAAAAATCCAATTTTTGAAAGGGATTTCCAGCTTCCTTCTATCCCTGGTTCTGTGTCTCTTCCTCCTACCTGGAGGCTGGCCGTCCACTCAAGGCCGGCAGTCATTAAGGCAGCCATATTCCAGATGGGAAGATCATTTTGAGTCAAGACATTGTAACAACATACTTGGCAGTTCATAAGTAACACTCCTGCTGGGAACAGGTGCCTGCCATTGGACAAGATTCCATTTTATACAGAAGGGCTTGAAATGGACCATAACTGGGCAGCAGGTTGAACGAGTCTGAATTTTTAAAGAGGCAGGCTTCGGTAACCCAGCTTGAGGTAGGGAACAGTGACATGGGAAACTAATTACCTCTTTACTAATGCCACAATAATATAGCCATTCGTTTTGACTGGAGCCGTGCAGAGCTGAAGCCCTTTCCTGCCAGGCTGAGATTCTAGTCTCCGAATGCTTGCATTAAAAAAAAAAAAAAGTTGGCTGTGAGAACAGTCAGCTAGAAAAAAAAGTACATGCAAGTGTTAAGAGCCAAAATGTGAATGTGTTCTCTGCCTCAGATGTCAAAATTAGACTTGGTTGCAAAAAAAAACCTCATGGCACAGTGGGGGAAGTGTGATTTCCCTCAATGGTGGAAACCAGTCACCCAATAGAAGAATTAATCACCTTTGTGTTAATATTTTCACCAAAGGATGCAGGATGTCAAAGGTAATAGGGAGACCCAAGTGCTGGCTTCCTGTGAAAAATCAAATTAATCCTAAAGTTTTATTATTGAAATTTGATGGTGGCTCACCAAGGCTGTAGAGTACAAATGAAGACTTGGGGAATTCAGGGCACAGGAAACAAGCAATGAATTTCTTGTTGGGAACCACATTCAGGCTATTTTAATTCCCCAAGCAATAACTTTCTAACCATGAGCCATCCTGATTAGACTTAAACTGGAAATGAATGACATTTGTGTCTCATGGTAAACATAAAGCTTTGACTCATGTGGAAAAAGTCTTTTAAAAAACTGCATAGATGCCTGGAAAAAAAATGTTCAGTTGGCCCCCTTGACTATGTTCTGCAAATTACTCCTTCATCTTTCATTATCTACCAATCCATCAATATTTTTCCCCATCCAGTGGACCTGAGGCTATTATTATCATTTGACTTTATCAAAAAGTTAAACTTTCCACAAGTTAGGTGACAGTGAACCAACATAAACATGACATCAGCAGACCAAAACTAGTTATCTGCTTAGACTGATAAAATTTGGTTTATAATACAGTAGAAAGATCATCCCACCAGAATAGTAAAGGGAGACCTTTTCTCTGATGGCTTTTAAGGGAAATGGAGCTTTTAAAGATTGGTTCAGTCTCCCAAAGCAGAAATAATCTCAAATTCTGAAGGATGGAAACTGAAGTCCAGAAAATTTAGACTTGATGACAAGTGTGTAGGATTTGGAGTGAGGAAGACCTGAATTCAAATTTTGCCTTTTGTCTTTCACTAGCTTGAGACTGAACAAGTGCTCAGAAACTGAGACGCAGTTTTCTTGTTTATAAGATGGGAATATTAATTTAACACCTGCAGGATCTACTCTGCAAGATTTTGGTGAGCTTCCAATGAGATGATGTATATAGACTACTTTGCAAACTTTAAAGTGCTGCATCAATTTCATTTTGCTACTGTCATTAGCAAAGGATTTTGAAGTTTTGTTTTTAATTATCCAATCTATTATTGAATTTCAATCAGATAATTTAATCATTCATATTTAATGACATGAGTTGGATTTATGTTTTCCTCTGTATCTCCTGTTGGTTTGGTTTTTTCCCTTTAAAATTACTTAGTACTTTTCCCCAATAACTCGTTTCGCTTAATCTCCTTTAATATAATACTAACCCCATATCCCATAGGCAATATCCCCGCCCTCCTATCCTCACATCTTTCTTCCTGTTTGTCAATCCTTTTCCTAATTTTGAATTTTACTTGACTTACTGGTTTCTTTTTCTTGTATTTCTTCCCACCTTTTCCTTTTTTTTCCTTTCTAAGCTAAATGGTTAAACCAAAATTCCCCTTCCTGTTCTCCTAACATTTTTTTCAGTTTTTTTCCCTGCATCTCTTCCTAAGAACAATCTCTTTGCTTTGTCCCCTTCATTAATTCTCTTTCCTTTTTGTCTTTTATTTTTATTCTTCATTTGATGGTCTGTATACTTACTTATTACTTCTTTAGTCACTTTGTGTTCCCTGTAGAATTAGCTTTATGACGTACGAAGTTCAAATACCCCCCTTCTAGATAATGTCTATGTTACCATCTTTGTAGATCTTGCCCCGACCCCCTTTCTGTGTTGTGCTTCGCTCACAGAAGGCTTCATTCATGAGGGAAGCAATGAGGACAGAGGTATTGTCCTAGAAATTTCCCTGTGTCCTGTTGTGAGAGTTTCCCATCCTGGATTCCTTGAAGCCAAGAACATGACTGAACATGGTTGAAGCCTCAATCATGTCTTCTAATTCTAGCCCTGTCCTCCCTGTAATCATCCTCTTTCCCTTCTGCCACACAATCTACTCTTTGGGCTCATATCCTTTCTGATTTGATGGAGGTACTTGGCTTCCTCAGAATCTCCCGCACCTTAGACTCATTGTGAGATATTCATATTTCAACTTAGTAGGCATCTATTTTAACTATAGGGCACTCTTCACTGGGGCTCTTTCCCCCAAATAGAAAGAGATTTTCCCTCCTTCCCTTCTATTTCAATCTTACCCCTCTCTTAGTCACTTTTCCCATTCTCCTACGGTCCCTTTTCTTATTGAGGTTTAGATAAAAGAAGTTATTTTCCCTACATTGTACACCCATGTGTTTGATAAGGATCCATCACCCATTCCCTTCTATCTTCTACCTACCCCCTTTTCTGCATCCTCCCATTCTGCAATTTAATCTCAAAAAATACACTGATTCACCAACAGAGAGAGGTACAGGAGTTTCAGGGTTGTTCCTCCATCATCATTTCTTCTGTTTCTTTATATATGCTTTCTTCTTTATCCCCTTGTGTACCTTTAAGAAGAAATCTCTTAAAATGGTCTCTTCTTTGTTATTATTGTTGGAAACCAAACAATCTTCTTGTATTTCATTCTTCTAACAGTCTCTAGAGGTGGAATAATTCATTTCATTACTTATTCATTTCTTGGGAGTAGCATTTATTTACCTTCCTTGTGTTTCAGTTGTTTAGGGTGTTTGTAAGTCAAACAATCTGCTCACATCTTTTTTTCTTTTCACAAGAAATGCTTCTTTTATTGAAGATCCCTCTTTGTTTTTCATCGAGAACTCCACTCATGTTTACAGAGTAAACCATTTGGGGTTGTACCTTGAGCTCCTTGCTTTTCCTGAATATACTATTTTTCCATTCCCTTCTGAGGCTTCTGGTGGGTGCAGAGGGTTTTCTATTATTCAAATGTCCCTTCCTTTATCTTTGAAAGTCTTTCTCCTAAACATTTGTAGAAGCTGTTGTTTGTCCTTTGAAATGTTATTTATTTTTGCTTCTTTGTCCCTACCTTCTTTCTTTTTCTTCCTTCATTCCTTCCTTCTTTCCTTCCTTCCTTTCATTCCTTCCCCTCTCCATTTATTTTTTTGTTTTTATTTATATATTTGTTTGCTTCTTTATTTACTCATTAATTTGGGTCTATCTATCATGCCCAGATAGAAATGCAGAGGCTACTCAAGGGGCTGGTCTCACTTTTATTATCAGGAGATCTTTGACTTGTTGCATTTTCTTCCCTGGGCCCCTTCGCACCTCCTTAGACAGGGGGCTAATATTAATTCCAAACAGTGCGGATATCTGATCAGCTCAGTGTTTCTGAGTCCAATAGATCTGCCAACTTCAGTTTCTTCAGTCACAGCAATTACAAGTATATGCCACCATGCTATACTTCTTAGAGTATGACACATGGGAGGAATTTGGTTTTCCTTTTGGTTTGTCTTGGTTTTGCTTGAAGAGGTTTTTCTATACATTCTTTTCTGTTTTGTTTTCTGTATTGTCTAGATTATTTTCTGTATTCAGAAGTTCTGGCTATTTTAAAAGTTATTATTTCCTGTGTTATAGTGTTAGGTAGTTTGTTTGGTTTTTTGTCAAGTTCTTCTGGGACGTTTAAATTGTCTTTATACATCCTGTCTTTGACATCAACAGCTGCTGCTTATATGGAGATCATGTGTTCTTCTAATATTGCTGTCTTTTGCTTCTATTGTAGATGATCTTTCACTTCAGTATATTTTTATTCCCAACCTGTTGTTCTCTTTTAGTTCTTTGGTGATATCACTGTGGATTTAAAAGTTTTTATTGTGCTAATTAGTTCTGTTTTGCAGGCCACAAATTCTACTTGTTTTTGCCCTTCCAACTTCTCTCAAAATTCTTATTACTCTTTTGAACCAATCTGGTACTTCCTGTGGGGATTCCAAGATCTTTTGGGAATCTATAGGTTCTGTCTTTCATCACAGAAATGGTTCAATTTCCATTTTCCTGCAAGATTTATTTAAAGGGGGTCATCATTTTGGGGGGCATTTTAATATTCACCCTCCCTTCTAATATTAGTATCCGATCTGCTGATTTATCTGCTTACATTCTAGGTTTTTAATTCAATTTTCCTTGTCTTGAAATCTTTGATATTTTTAGCCTTTTTTCCTTATGTTACTTTTTGATGGGACTCTTCCTCTTTTGATAGAGTTTTTACTCCCAGGTGAACCATAATGCTGTCAGTCTACTGTGATATTGGCTGATGCACTTTTCATCTGCCTTAGTCCCTTCCCTAAATAGGTTCTGATGGGGAATGGGAACAAGACTGACCCCAGCTGGATTCCAGTCACCTTTTCTTCAGACCTAATTGCAGCCACATATGCTGGTCTCCTACTTCAATTTCTTCTATTCTCAAACAAGCTGAATCAACCTATTCCTTTTTGCTAGACTGGAGAAGGACTGGGTTGAGTGTTTCAGACCTATCCTTTGCTTGCCTTTAGGTTCTTAGGAAACCTGATTCTTCCTCTCTGATATCTCCTCCTCTTCCTCATGTGGATGGGCAGAATTGATGCTCACCAACTGCTACAACAGGATAATGGAGAGAGGGCAGTGACTGGGTGTGCTGGAAGAGACTCTGAAATAGGAGGAACATTTGACTGAGTCTAAAACACAAGACAGAGGTTATTTTGTGAACCCTACCAGAACATGGAGGCTGTCAGGGAATAGGTTGGTGAGCAAGGACGACATGGATTAATGTATATTCATTGGGCTTCCTGTTTTCTTATCCTGTGAATTCAGCCTTTGGAGCAGAATTCTTCTTTCGGATTTCTGTTTTTATTTTTGAGACATAGTGAGGACTACAGAAAATGCCTAGTCCTCCATCTTATTGGTCATGTGACTCAAAAGCAGTAGAGTGCTAAAACCAGTTTAAAATTGTTCACAAGAGCTGATTGCTAAATTTTCAGCGTAAGGATCTACACCTTGGAAATTCACAAACACTACAAATCAGGGCTTGATCTATTGTTTTGCTGCCTGTCATAGACCCTAACTATGCCAAATCCTGCAGAGTTTATTTTCTTTGGCTGAAGGAGTTAAGAACAGTTTTTATATTTTTAAATATGATAGAACTTTGTTTTAAAATGTCTTAGCTTCACAGGGCTGTACATGAGCAATACTTTGCCAACCCCTTGTCTAGACATAATAAAGTGGCGGCGAAAACATTAATACTGCAGATTAAATTTTAAAGCATGTTGTGCATAACCTTTTTTTTTTCAGAGAGTCAGTTGTTAAACATTTACTAGCACACCACTGCCCAGAAATAATTGTTGCTATCCCAATTCTAACACTATCTCTGGCCACTGTGCATTAAAAACGGGGGGGGGTGTGTCCCAATAAATACAGAAGAAAATTGAGCCTAATGAGCAGAACATGTCCAACTAAAGCTGTCTACTTCCTTCAGCGCTGCCCAAATAAGCCTTAAAACTGAAGCTCTGGGATGGTGTGATCGCAGCAAATCTACCTATCAAAATTTCAGGGTTAGCCATATTTCTGTTCCAAGGGTAGAAGTTGTTTATGAAGTGGCTATTCTGTCTGATGTTAAGGAAATATTAGCCACCTAAGTGAATAAATAATATTCACTGAAAGGATCGTCAAATATCTTTATTTCTGACACATTTTAGTGCTGATAAAAGATATGAGTTGATCAAAGAGAGAACTGAAGTCCTCCATCCCCACAGGTAAAGCCCCACATGAATAGTGTCATGCCTTGAGGTTGGAGAAGAGGAGTAATTCAGAATTGTTCAGTCCCTGAGTCATGTGGGGAAATCTGGCAAGAAGGAAATCAGAAGAGGCTCCTTGTCATGTGCTATCTATCCAAAAAGAAATAAAATATGAGTCAAAGTTTCTGGATCAAGACCTTTTTTAGTCATAGAATTTTAGGTTTAGGAATTAAACCTAAATTAGTTCATTTTCCATTCCCTTGACCAAATCGTTTAAAAATGAATTCAGATATATGAAGGTTGGTAGCTCATTGTTTAAGGTTAACCATCTGGTGACAGATTTATTTTTGCAGTCATAAGAGCTAAAACCATATTCTAATAAATCTATGGAGGAATTATGATCTGTGTCAACTGAGGGAGAACCCAAAAACTGAAATCATAGATCCTTGAAGAATGCTGGTCAGGAATGAGATTTTCTTCCTTTCTTCTCTTTCTTTTCCTTCCTTCCTTCCTTCCTTCCTTCCTTCCTTCCTTCCTTCCTTCCTTCCTTCCTTCCTTCCTTCCTTCCTTCCTTCCTTCCTTCTCTCTCTCTCTCTCTCTCTCTCTCTCTCTCTCTCTCTCTCTCTCTCTCTCTCTCTCTCTCTCTCTCTCTCTCCCCCTCTCCCCCTCTTTTTCTCTCACTCTCCCTTCATTTATATTTCTTACAGAAAGACAAAGTTTCACAAACGTGCTCAGGGGTCTTTACATACATAAAAAACTGAAGTCAAATTCATCTACATACCAGAGGGAAGTCAGATTTAAGCTAACCTTAATATTTTGTCATGGAACAAACAATGGGGCCTTTTGGATGAAGAACATGACTTGGCCTCTGGGGTATAGAGGAGACAATAAGACTGGAACTAAAGTTTGTTGTTGTTTTTTTTGTTTTGTTTTTTTTTTGTGGGACCATCACTTGACAGTGATGGTGGCAGTAGGGAGGACTGACCTTGCTGTTGAGGTCCAGCTGATTACCCCTCTTCTTTATTCTGCATCATCTCGCCTAAACTTTCTTCAGTTTCCTGTCAACCCAAGTCCCAGATCTGGATGGAAAAGGGTAAAAATCAGGACTAGAAATAGGGAAGGTAGACAATCATATGGGGTGATGTGTTGGGGTGGGGAAATCCAATAAGAAATGCTTTTTAATACTACTTTCTATAAATGCATGCATATTTTGCCCAATTTAAGGGACACTGATTAAGCCAGAAAACTCTGCTTCTACTAGCACGTTGGCATTTATTGTGTGATGTCAAGAGCTGTGTATACGACTGTCACTATCTTGAATAGTTTAAATATAAAACAGTGCCCCCTCTCTCAACTCTGGACTGAGGTAGAAGTGACTGCTTGATGGGAAGCAGTGCTTGGTGGGAGAAATCCCACTTGACATTCTCCTTCAGTTATCCTCTCTTAAATCCTGCCCATCTGTAAGTCATCTTCTTCCATCCTCCCTACTTTCCTTTACAAATGTTGGCCAACAGCGATGTGGGTCAAAGGTCAGTGACCCCAATAGCCAAGAGTGGCTTGGGTCAGAGCCCTTGGGACTGAAGACTCCTGAGGTAATTAATCATCTTTCTCTTCTTCCTTCCCTCAGCACCACCCCGTCTACTCACAAGGTGAGCCTTCTTTGCTGTGGTCAGCAACAGCTGAGGCGGACGGTCTACGGGGTCTTCTATCTCACCAAGATGGCCCCTGAATTGAATAAGTGTGAGGCCCTTCCCCAAAGAATAAATCAGTCTATTGGGATTTTGTCTTGTCACAAGCTGTGGCAGGATAAATGCTTATCCTGCCAACACGTAAAAGATGAAAAATAATCATTTAGTCTTCCTAACTGGGGTCTGTTTCCTTCTCTTAATATTTATTTAATCCTAATACACAATGAGATTTTATTACTAATATACATTAAGGTTGGATCAGAAAGATAGGAATGGTCATGACAATGTACCTAGAATTTTAATGGATGTTTTCTTTGCTTGACACCTTTTCCTACAAAAGCATGCTTTGCAAAATTGTCGAGAAATGCACAACCCTGCTGTTTGTCTCAACTTCTGTGCCGGAGGCCTATTTAACACAGAGTACCACAAGAGGAAAGTTTGCTTGTGTTGTGAACATGAATTTTATTTACTAAATATTCTAAAGCTACAAGTTCAAACAGTTGGAGCCAGCAATGACAGATGAGAAATTCTGCACATCTTGTCTCATTTTTTTTCAGAGAATAGCAAAAAAAAAAAAAGAGTTGATTTTCCTAAATCCCCACAATATGTCATGAGCAAAAAGCCCACTTTAGCTCTGAGTTTTACAGAAAGTGCTGACATGTTCAGAATATTACTATAGGAGAACTGAATAAGATTAGCATATTTTCCCTCAAATTCATTAGGATACCTGAAAACTCCATGCAAGATCTACTGAATATTTGATAAAAACTGAATGTTTGGCAGCATGGGGTGCTAAAAGACTGTCAGATTAACCAATGGATCCCTCCTCCAAAATGTTTTGTCCACAGTGGAATGTTCCTTCATGACGGGAAAGAAGTAGGAAGCAAAGATGTCAAATATACATAAAGATTACTCAAGTCAGTGACAGCAGATGGTGACTAACGGCAAATGTTTTAAACACATTTTAGTGTTCCAGGTTGGGACGTTCATGTATCTCTCTGGGGTTTTGCTTTATTATTTTTTAAAATCACTTTGTAAAAATGACACAGAAACAGGCCTCCTATTTTTATTTTCTTTCATGAGCCTCTGTGCCACATTTACCCAATCATTTGCTCATTTTGGGGGCAGGGGGAGGCACTGTAGACACCCAAACAGATCTGGCATATTCTGGGTTTCCCCTCTTAGGCAATTAACAAGAAAACCCCTAATTCCTTTGGAATCGGAATGAGCAAGCTGTGCTCCATCTTCTGACTGACTGAAAGGCTTTAAAGCCAGAGTAAATAGAGCCTGTTTCCACATGCTAAGTGGGTTTTCCAGGGCTAAAAGCAAACAGCCCCAAACCTGTTAGGACCAGCTAAGGACCAGCTAAGAGAAGTTCGGTGGCATTGGGTAGGAAAGTCTTTTTAACACTTTTATTTCGAATAACAAAGCAACTTTAAAGACTGCAGATTTAAATCTGATTTCTGGATGCCTATCTTTGTGTGTTAGTGTTTTGCTGAACTACTGCTAGTTTTGACCAGAGCCAGGGGCATTTGATTAAAGGAGACAGCAGGGGAAGAAAAGAACAGAAAAGCATGACACATCCCTTTCACCACCTTTGATTTTTTTTTTCCTCATCCCTCATTATTGGTAGGTAGTGAAACAACGACACCTAGGCCTGGAACAGGCAGGTAGGACTGATCTAATCCTGTTGTCAAAGGAATCTACATTGCCAAAGCCTTATTAGCCCAATAACCCGTGAGGTAACCAGGGGAAAGACAAAGAAATACTTGGATCTACAGGGTTTGGACTTTCTGGGGGTCCTTAAAACAACAACACTTGGGCATTAATTCAAGGGCCTTTCTCTAGGCTCAGGAAAAGTTCCCCCATAAAAAGTACTGTATACACATCTAATGCAAAACTAGCCTGGATCTGTGGCATTCAGAGGATTTCTTTTTTTTTTTTTGGCAGAGATTTAACGACTGTGACTATGAATATAATACAAACAGGTTTGACTGAATCTATTTTTTAAAAAGCAGCTAGTTGAACTCAACTTACCAGTTCCACCTCTTTACTTTCCCCTTTTTTAAAGCTGTCTAATGTCCAAAGAACACTCCCTTATGTGGCATCAAATCTTGGGAATATATCATTCAGTGTGACAATTTAGTAAGTATTAATATGGAGAAAACACTTCTCTCTAATGTAGACTCCCCAGAAAACACTGATTCACCAGTGGACAGGGGAGTCCCAAGGTTCTGTCTATAATGCTCCTAGCCTACCTCTCCTTTGTTACCTCCACTTGACTTCTACTTGCACCTGTCTCCTTGCATAAAGAAGACTTTTTGTAGTCTGTGCTGTGACTATGAGCTGCTGCAATCCTTTGTCTGCTTTATTTGTACATCCTTCCTACAATTTTGTTGATTGTGGCATTTGAGAAACAAATTTTCTCTTCGGGTCTGATTTTCTTTCTAAGAATGTTTCAAATGCTTCTTTATTTAATATACATCTTTTTTTTTTCATTTAAAGTTAAGCTCAGATTTACAAGGTAGGTCACCCTGCACTGTATCCAGAGCTCAGTGGCTCTTAGGAAGGCATTACTCCATTCTCTTCTGTGTTTTCCAGGGAGTACAGAACCAGTCTTTTGCTATTTGAGTTCCTTTTCTTTGTGCATGAAGGTCTTTCTCCTTGTTGCTCATAGAACTTAGGTTTCTGTTTTGAAGTGCTAAATTTAATCATTAAATTGGAGTTTGCAGCTTTGCTGTGTGTGTATATGTGTGTGTGTGTGTGTGTGTGTGTGTGTGTGTCTGTGTGTGTATTTTTTCGGGAGTCAATCTATGAAATCTTTTAATTGATATTTCACTTTTTGTGATGAGAAGTTCTGGGAAATTTTTGTGTATTACTTCTTGTATTATGTTGTTCAAGTTTTTTGACATGTCATGTTCTTCTGGGAGACCTATTATCCTTAGGTTATCTCTATACAGCGTATCTTTGAGATCAGTATGTTTTTCTTTTTTAGAGAGCATATTTTCTTTCAATGTTGTTGCTTTTTTTTCTCTTCTTATAGATTGTTCTTCACTTTTATATATTTATATTGTTGATCCACTGGTATCTCTTTTATTTCTTTAGTGAGACTTGCCATCATAGATTTCCAATTTTCTATTCTATCCATTATTTTTGCTGTGCAGGCTATAAATTCTGCTCTCATAATTCTAAATTTTCTTTTAAATAAGTTAGGAAAAGTATGTTATAGTTTCACATTCTCCTCAGATTCCACAAGGTTCTGTCTCATCAAGTGTGGAATCATTTTCCTTTGTTTTGTAGTCTTTATTTATAAAGGCCTGAACTAATTTACTAGATCTGGAGGTCATATTTCCTTCTGTTGTTAATGTTTTCCCTACTGATTCATCTACTTATGTTCAAGGTCTTTGATTTTTCTTCTTCCTGTAATTTTTGTTAATTTCAGTCATTTTTTTCCCCTCTTACTTCCCCCTATTTCTCACTTTCTGACTCCCTCCACTCTGATGGTGATTTCCCTGAGGGCTGGATCTTAAAGCATCTCAGCTTTCTCCCACACTGGGTAATTCCTAGTTTACCATCCCAAGACTCTACTCCGGATGATTTTTTGGGGTACAAAAATGCTCCCACTGCACCTGGGGCTCTTTCCTTCAGATTTAATGTAGGACGGCAAAGTCTTACACAGCCTTCCCCTGTCCCTGTCCCTACCACACACACACACACACACACACACACACACACACACACACACACACACACACACACAGTGTCCTGTCCCATTTCCTCAATTCCTTAGTTCTCTTGCCCTATAGTTCAGAGGTCTATTCTGGTGTTATTATAGTCAGAGGTTGAATTCTATCATTTGGAGTTGAGTCTCCTCTGGGAGAAGCTGAGTTGGGGTACAAGATTGAGTTCTATTTCAAGTCCAAATATGTGTTCTTTCCCTCTGTTTTTCCATTCTCCTGCAGAAACCTTCCGCAGCACAGAACACTGCCAAGTTCCTAACAAACTTCTGCAGCCTTAAGTCCTGATCTCTACTGGTACTAGAAAGAAGGAGAGGGAACCTGGTGCGATGTTGCCTTTTAGTTCAAGCCTATAGGTCTGGTAAGTTTGTACAGCCTTGCTGCTAGTAGTATTATGGGACGGAGAGGAAAAAGTATTGCTTGAGCTCAGGGTAGGAGGCAGTTTATTTATTTATTTTTAAATTTCTTTAGTGTTCTGGATATTCTGTGGGGATGGAGAACCTGCAATCTTGAGGCCACATACAGCCTCAAGGGCAACCCTTTGACTGAATCCAAACTTCAGGTCTCAAGGCCACATGTGACCCTCTAGGTCCTCAGAGGCAGCCTCTAACTGAATCCAGACTTCAGAAGATTTGGATTCAAAGGGTTGTGCTTGAGGACCTAGAGGGCCACATGTGGTCTCAAGGTCCCAGGTTCCCCACACATCTTCTAGACTATGGAGATAGCTGGAATTGCTTTATGTTTGGTTCATAATTTCTGTTCAGAAAAGGTCTGAAGGGTTGTGAGAATCAGAGAAAATGTTTAGTCCTCTGTTGAGTTGCTCATGTGACCCACAAGTCTCTAATATTGACTGTACTACTGAAGGACTGTACTGTTTTGTTTCATCTTTTTGTTTGTTTCCCCCCTACTTAGACCTGCAATTTCTTCAGTGTGATGAACTCCCCATGTCGAAATTCCATTTATGGAAGCAGAGAGCTGCCCAGGGCAGTGAGAGGCTAAATGCCTTGGCCATAGTGACACACCCTTCAAAGATAAGACTTGAGCCTGGTGTTCTTGGTACCTAAGTTAGCCCTCTCAGTAGAGCTTTTGGTTAATCACATCCAGGGGATGTGCAAGAGCCAGCCTGCACCTGTAACATTTTTAGCATATATATCTTAGAAATCAGCAGATGCTATAACTCAGGGTTTGAGTCATTCTTTTGTTAATTGACTAAATTTAAGAAATTTATGGAGAAAGCTGATTAAACTTAAAAGTGTATTGTTCCATACATTTCTTTCTTTCTTTTTAGAAACTAAACCATCTTAGATTTTATCACAAAAATAGTTTTGACCTTGAAGAGACCACCTGAAAGGGTTCTATACAACCCCAGACCACATTTTGAGAACTACTGCACTAAGTCATTTCACGTCTCAGAGATCCAGGGCTTGAATAGAAATCCCCTCTGTGTTAGTAAGGACAGAGAGTCAACCAGCTTCAGACAGACAACTCTGTGGTGATGAAAATGATACATTCTGCAGCAGTCCGTTCCAATTTTGGATTGCTCTCATTGGCAGTTTTTCCTTACATAGAACAACTGTCTCCCTCTGAAACTTTATTCCTCCTACTTTTACCTTCTTGGGTCAAGCAGAAAACTCCAGTCCATTATTCCCATGATGTCACATGTCAGCTATAAAATGATGAGGTTGTATGATATGGCCTCAGGGATCCCTTTCGGCTCTCAGCCTCTGATCCCATGATCCTTTCAAATACCTGAAGACAGTTTTATTTTCTGTTCTACATCTCCCCTCTTCTGATTTAAACATCCCCAGTTCTTTCTATATAATGTAGTCTCCAGCTCTCTCAAATATCCTTTCTCCCTTCTTTAAACACACTCTGCTTTGTCAAAGTCTTCCCTTAAATGTGGCATACAGACCCAAATAAAACACTAGCTACTATTAATGAGTTTAAACTACCAGGCCTGGATGAATTTTATTTTAGAGAACTAAAATAATTGGCAGTTTTGATCCTCAAAAGAATACAGAGCTTTGATGAGCTCAACCATCGTAGAAGGGGATGGAAAGACTTGCACGAAATGATGGGAAGTATAATGAGGAGAGCCAGGAGAACACTGGATATGGCAACAGCAATGCTGTTTTAAGAACTACTTTGAGTGACTATGCTGTTTTGACTATCATAAATGCACAAATTAAAAATAAAGGGCACATGAAGATGCTATCTGCATCCACAGAAAGAACTGATAAATAGATGTATAGAATAATTGTGTGTGTGTGTGTGTGTGTGTGTGTGTGTGTCTAATACACCTCCAGGATGGGGAGGGGAGAGGAAGGAAGGGAGAAAAGGAGAAATTTCCAATTTCAATGATAACTTTGTTGTATATCTGGAGGAAATAGCAAGTTATGCATGGTAGATTTGCAGTTCCATGTGCAATCATCTTTTTTATTGCACTCTATTATGGAAATACTTGTTTTGTTCTGTGAATTGAAAATTTTTTTAAAGAAGAACATTAAAAAAATGGGAAAAAGTATCACAAGACTGAAAAGAAAAAGAAAAAAATAGGAGAAGAGAATCTATATATTCTAGACCAATGATCCTGACTTTGATTCCTGTCAAAATTTTAGCATTTACTATTTAAGGAATGGTAATGAACAGGTAGAAAAGGAAGCAGAGACATACAAAATATATAGGAAAAAAACCCCAGAAATATATGAAACCAAGAGCCAATAGAGAAGAGGCTGAAGGATAAGAAGTTCCAAAAAAAAAAACCAAAACAAAACTGGAAATAACAAATTACACACAAAAATATGCTCCAAATCCCAACAATATGAGAAATGCATATTAAACATGCCCCAAGGTTACCCCCTCACTGCAAATTGATGATAGAGACAAAAGAAGAGAGCAGTTAATGTTAGAGAGACTGCGGGAAAAATTAGCAGAACCTGAATAAATGCAATAAGAATATAGAGAGGAGTGGGTGGGAAACTTTGCAAGATCCCAGAATTGTGACCAAAGTAGAGCCTTATCACGACTTCAAAAAGCTATGTTGCAACATACCTTATGCCTTGTGGCAGAGATTAACGGACTCAAGCCAGGGTTACTCAACCTCAAATTGAAAAACTTATTTGTAAAATCTTTCGATAGCTATATTTCTATACAATCAATCTCCTTTGTAATCCTATGTATTTTATTTTATGCATTTAAAACTTTATTCTGAGAAGGGTCCATAGGCTTCATCAAACTACTAAAGGAGCTGTGACAAAAACCCTGCAGTAGAGGCACAGAAATGATATTCATTTTTGGATGTGGCTAATGTCTTGATTTGTTTTACTTAACTTTACCTATTTGGTACAAGAGAAGGCTTCTTTTGGGGGATAGATAAAGGTGGGTTAATGGGTAGTGAGGGATATGGGGAAAGGTGCATCAATATAACCTATGAAGGCCATTCCAAGGAGCATGTTTAGACCTGCCAGCATTCTTTGTTGCTTTTAGCCCTGGACCGGATTCCAGCATGTGTGTGTCTGAAAGCTAAAGGATTTACCTTTTATGAAGTGAAATGAGAAAGAATCTCTTATTGAGTTGCTTCTCTGTCCTTAGAGGTGGGTTAAGGGAAGGGTAGCTCTTGTAACTCCCACCTCTAAGCATCAGTGTGGTCGTAAGTACATGGCATTTAAAGCATACGTCTTATCTAAGTAAACCTGAGCCTGGGTTTGTGTTGTCCTTTTTATTTTAATTCCTGTTTTTAGGTGAATAGGTACCTATCCCAAGATGGACATTTCTAGGCTTGGAGGCAACTTTGGGAGTTAAAGAGGACCAGAGGTGTCATCAAGTTGGCAAAAGGGGAGGAGTGTCAGTAAGTAGCTATTCTAGTCCTCTTCGGAAGAGGAGGGATGTGCCGAAGCTAGACATTCTATCCGGAGATGCGTACTAGGAGCTGTTTGTACAGGGCCGAGCTGAGAAGTAATATCAAAAGACTAGCGAGCAACCCTCCAAAATACTTTATGTATATGTACACACATATACTTAAATATTAGTCTCCTAGAAGATTGTAAGAGTAGGTGTAAGTTAAATTGCTGAATGCTTTTTAAAAGTTTGTTTTCTTAAAATGTTCATTTGTCTTTCACGTTTAGCATTGTGTGTGCGTGTGTGTGTTTGCACCTGCATGTGCACACCTGTGTAGGAATAAACTTTCCGTCCCATATCTGATTCCTATCTTATATTAGGTGACTTTTTGCTATCCCCTTCTTAGAGAAACCCTAGAAGTAAGCAATAGGTAAAATTATCCATAGGGCTTTTGGGGTGAGGATTTGTTGAGCCAAGGAGTGTGAGAAAAAGTCTTATTCTTTCCAGTTCTCTCAAGACTGAACCTAGGTCCAACCACGTGACTAGGTATTGGACAAGGTGTGATAAACAATTTCAGCTCTGGGGGCCCCGAAGCAGTTCTTCAATATAAAAAATGAAATATTGTTGGATGAGATTCTGAGAAAATGGTGGAAGAGGTCAGAAAATTTCAAGTTCTCAAGACTCCCCCCCCCCCACAAAAGAAATAAAATAACACCTTAGGGCACAACAGAAAGGAGGGCAGAATAATCAGAGGTGATCAAAAGAAAAATCCCAGGATGAGGCTTGGTCCCAGTGAAAAGTAAACACCTCCAGGGTAGAGTCTACTTAAACAAGCAGAGGCAATCCCTGGGGATAACTGGTTTGAGAAACTGCCTCTGCTCCTGCCACAGGAAATTTACCCCTGAGATAGTGAGGAGAGTTGGGCCTTTGAGCTGGGGAAGATCTAAGGAACCTCTTATGACAAGGAACACCAGACTGAGCTGTGCTGCGGAGAGTAGTGGGGTGAGAAGAAACCAGCACATATCTGACCTGAGTACAGAAGCTATGGGACAGAAAGCCTCTGGCTGTGGGTACTTACAGAAAGCTGGAGGTTTAGCTTTGGTTCTAGGCTAGAGGAGAGAACTGAAATCTGGGGCAAGAGGCACCATCTTCCATACCCCAGAGCTAGAGGTGATTACAAAAATTAAGCTGTCACTACAAAAAAAAAAATAATACAGAGGCAAAGGAGAAAGAATTCAACCATGGAAGGTTATTATGGGAATAGAGAAGACTGGAATTCATCTTGAGAGGAAGATACTGAAGTAAAGAAACCCTCTTCTACCCCAAAGACTAATGTCCAATGGTCACCTGCCCAAAAAAGAATTCATAGAAGAACTTAAAAAGACTTTAAAAATGAAATGAGAGAGATGGGAGGAAAAACTGCAAACAAAATAATAATCCAAGAAAAGCAAGAAGATTATGAAAAGTCAACCAGTTAGAAAAGGGGATTCAGAATCTTAAAGAAGAAAACAACACCTTGAAAATTAGAATTGTGCAAGGTGAAGTCAGTGAAGTTATAAGAGATCAAGAAATAATTAAATAAAATATGAAGAATGAAAAAATAGAAGAGAAAGTGAAACATAAGAAAAACAAGTGATCTGGAAAACAGATCAAGAAGAGAAAACATAAGAATAATCAGACTACCTGAAAGTTATGATCAAAAAAGAATCTTGATACAATAATACCAGAAATAATTAAAGAAAACTGTCCTGAAGCATTAGAACAAGGAAAGAAAGAGAAAATGGAAATAGAAAAAAATCCACCAAATACCACTTGAAAGAGACGCTATGAGGAAAACTCATAGGTCTATTATAGTTAAATTCTGAAACCCCAGCTTGAGGATAAAATATTAAAAGCAACAAGAAAAATCAATTTCAATATGATGGCGCCATAATTAGCATCCCACAAGACCCAGCAGTGGAGACACCAAAGGGCCACAGGTCTTGGAACACTGTATGTTGAAGAGCAAGAGAACTGGGGCTCCAGCTGGAAATATCATACCCAGCCAAGTTAAGCATGATCCCAAATGAAAAAAAATGGACATTTGGTGAACTGTCAGATTTTCAAGACTTTGTTTAAAAAAAAAACCAAAACCCTGAACTTAATAGAAGATTTGACATACAACAGGCAAGAGAAACATTGAGTACGTACTAAAGACTGATTACGTGGAATTCGATAAGGAGAAACTGTTTACTTTTATCCATGTAAAATGTACATATGTCTAAGATGATCATTAGTAAGGTAGTTCATAAGAAAGACTGGGGTAGACCTGAGTATAATGACTTTAAAAAAGCAAAACCATCTAGAAACAGCTGAAAAGAGTAATTATTTCATAGAAATGAGGTTCAAGAAGAAGAGTCAATTCAGAGGAATTAGATGGAGAGGAGGGTTCTGGTAACCTACTTTCATCAGGAATGGGTTTAAGAGGGAACAATACATAAATATGTAGAAGAGTATAAAAGTCTTCTAAAAGTAGAAGAAATAAAACAGTAAGGGGCTGGGAGGGAAGAGGACAAGGGAGGGATCTCTAGAGGGGACGATAAGGGAATAGGCTATGGGGGCTACAGAAGAGTGTTGAGATTTATGGGAATAGGAGGATAGGGGAGCCATCCTTGGATGAGGTAGGCTAAGTAATAGGAAGACAAGGTGGCAGGTAAAAGTAAAGTAGAGAAGTCAGAAGGAATAGGAAACAAGAGATGTGCATAAACAGAAACAAAGATCAGGAGTAGAATTTGTTAGGGGAAGTATATGTGTGCATATATGCGTATACATATATGTGTATATGTGTATACATATACATATTTGCATATATGTCTTTTTAGATGATCTATAAACAGTTCATAGTTTCCTATTCTTTTATATATCTTAAAATATTTGTGTTTGTTGATGATCAAGTAAATAATGAAGAAAAGTTAAATTTAAAAAAGTTCAAAGTGCACTGAACTCCTTTCTTAGCAAAGGTGGGGAATTCCAGTGTGAAACATCGTCTATATCAACAGACTTGGTTATTGTGAACATTAGTTTTCCTGAACTACTTTTTCCTCTCTTCTCTTCCTCTTTTATTTTTGTTACCAAAAATGGCTTTGAAAGGTGGGGAATGAGCATGGAAGTGGTGTGAAAACAAAGAAACAAAAAAATCAATAAAATTAAGTGTTTCTTTAAAAAAAAAGATTTTTTTACAGTCATGGGAATGTTTATAGGAAAGGATTCAGAGGTAAGTAAGCAGAAGCGGGAAAATGTACATAATGACTACAGTGTAAATGGAAAGGACAAAAAATGAAAGTGGATGTCATGTAATTATTATGATCAGGAAGCTTGGCCCCGGAGAAGAGTCCTCCATAAAAGGTAACTCCCTTCCTTTTTTGCGAAGGGACTGGGAAAGTCATGCACAGTAAAGCATTTTATCTTGGAATGATGTGGAATATTTCATGTAATATTAGCACTGACCACCACACTACTTGGTTTTGCCAAACTATTTTTTTTTAATCTCTTTTACTCTTGATTATAAGGCTTGACAAGGGATGAGGGATATATCTGGAAATAAGTGATGTAAAGTCAAAAGATATCAATGTAATTTTCAAAAGAGGTAATGACAGTCCCATGGAACAGATAATGACATATACCATCTTCCTCAAGACAGAGACAGACATTAACTAGGGCAGAAGAATATATATGTTGTCCTATAAAGCCACTCTCTCAAATGTTTTTGCTTAATTGTTTTTCCTTTCACAAGGGAGGGCTCCATTATGGACAGGGAGAGAAGAGGTTGAAATAACTGTAATGAAAAGACAAAAGACATCAAAAAAAAGACAGCTTCATCAAGATCAACTCATGTCAAACTGGTTTCATTTTCTTTCCTAACGGAGTTAGTAGACTAGTAGACCAGATTAAGTACTTTAGATATAGTTTGCCTAGATTTTAGTAAAGCATTTGACATAACATTTCTTGTTAATATTGTGGAAAAGACAGAAGGATATGGATCAGATAATATTATAATTCAATGTATTCAGAATTAGCTCAGTGACGTTGGTAGAGTTCTCTAGGGATCTGTATTTTGACCCTCTGCTATTTAACATTTTAATCAGTGAATTGGATAAAGACTAAGATGGCATACTTATCCAACTTGGCAAATGATACATATCTAGGACAAATCATCAATATGTTTGGAGAAAGACTCAGAATCTTTCCCGACAAAATACTAAGCAGACTAGAATGTTGGGCTGAATATAATAAAGATTCAATTTATTAAGGATAAATAGGAAGTTTTATACTTGGGTTCCAAAAGTCAACTTCACAAGTAAGAAACAGAAAAAGTATGCCAAACTAGATGGAAGGTTGTCTGAAAATTATTGGGGAGTTTTAGTTGTCTATAAGTTCAATAGGAGGCTGCTAGGTGGCACAGTGGATGGAGTACATGACCTGGAGTCAGGAAGACTCATCTTCTTGAGTTCAAATCTGGGCTCAGACACTTGCTAGTTGTGTAAGTTGGGCAAGTCACTTAATCCTGTTTGCCTCAGTTTTCTCATCTGTAAAATGAGCTAAGAAGGAAATGGCAAACCATCCCAATACCACTGCTGAGAAAACTCCAAATGGGATCACAGAGAGTTTCGACACAACTTAAAAAATGACAACAAAAGCCAAACTTAATATGAGTGTGAAAAGGCAGCTTAAAAAGCTAACATGAATTTAGGCTACATTAAGAAGGCCACTGTGTCCTAGATTGAGGGAATTATATTCCTACTGTACTGTGGCTGGTCAGACCGCATTATCAATCTTGTGTTCAGTTCTGGGAGCTATATTTTAGGAGCAATAGTGATGTAGTAGAGATTTTCCTGAAGAGGATAACTGGGATAGTAAGGGACCTTGGGGTCATGCTATATAAAGATCATCTAGAAAAACTAGGCATCTCCAAAGAGGCAGGATGCAGCTAGCCTTTTCAAGTTGGACCAGAAAGAAAGGCTTGGAGTTGGAAGATGTAGCATTTTGTGTGAGAAATAGCAAACAGAGCAGTATTCCTGGATCATAGAGTATATGGAGGAGACTAGAGTGTAAGAAGACTGAAAAGATAGAAAGGGCTTATCAAAGTCAAACTGGCCATTTTTTACTTGATCCTGGAGAGAAGAGAGAACCACTGGAGTTTAATGAAAGGGGAATGACAGGGACTTTAAGAAGAACGCTTCAGCGACTCAGTGGAGGCTGTATTAGACTAATTATATTGGAAACATGCAAAGCGATAGGTGACGTCTTTGGGGGGAGGGATGTTAAGAAAGGTCTTCATGGAAGAGGTGACATTTCAGTTGGATTTTAAAAGATGAAAAGGAATTCAGCAGATGCAGATAGGGAACAAGGACATAGGGAACTGCAGAACAGGTGTGCTGGCCAAGAAGGGGATTAGTGCTGTTGGACAAGGTAGGACTCTGGAGAGGTAGACTGGTTTAAGTAGTAGAAGGTTCTGAATTTCAAGCAAAGAAGTTTGAAATTTACTTCAGAGAAAGAAGAGGTATCGATAAAGAACAAAACATTTGGAGTTTAGAGGACCTGGTTTCAAATCCTGCCTCTGTCACTTTTCCCCTTGTGACCCTAGGCAAATTACTTCACCATTCTTCACCCAATTTCCTCATCTCTTATTAAATGATGGTGCTGGATTATGTGAGCGTGAAGGCCCCTTTAACTCTGGCTCCGTGACCCTATAACTCCAAAGCTCCATCATTTTGCTATTTATGGTTTGGGGTAATCCATTTGTCCCACTATCTTCAATTGTTTCAGGAATTTTCTGTTTGACTAACAAGAAGTTATGTTGACCGGGGAAGAGGGCTTGTTGGGCACCAATTAATTATTTGTACCTGCCTCTAAGACTGATGAAAACCCTTTTTGTTCTTTTTTCCGTGGCTCAGATAGTCAATAAATACCTTCTTCTTTTCTTCCTTTGAATATCCTAAAAGTAGCTTTGTACGGTGGCTAGGGAAATGGATTTGAAGTTCAGAAGATGTGGTTAAAATCTTGTCTCTGTGAACATGGACAAGTCAGATCATCATCATCACCATCATCATCACCAACATCATGCCAATCATAAAGCATTCATACCACATGACGGGCACTGTGCTAAGTGCTTTAAAAACATCTCATTTTCTCCTCATTCGACTCTGGGAAGTAGGTCCTATCATTATCCCCATTTTACAATTGAGGAAGTTGAGGCAAACAGAGGTTAAGTTACCTGCCCAAGGTCACACAGCTAGCAAGTGACTGAGACGGATATGAACTCAGGTCTTCCTGACTCCAAGCCTACTGTTCTAACCACTGAGAAATCTTGTTGTTGCTTTGTCATTTAGCCATGTCCAACTCTTTGTGACCCCACCAGGGGCTTGCTTGACTAGAGATATTGAAATACTTTGCCATTTCCTTCTGCAGCTCATTTTGTAGATGAAGAAAGTGAGGTAAACAGGGTCAGGTGATTTGCCCAGAGACACGCTGCTAGTGAGTGTCTAAGTTAGCTCCATCCACTGCTCCATCTGGCTACCTTTAAGAAGCACTTTACAGATGTTCATTCATTTGATCCTCACAACAAGCCTGGGAGGTAGGTACTGCCGTTATCTCCATTTTTCAGAGGGGAAACTGAGGCAGACAGAGGTTAAATAACTTAGGTCACCCTGCTATTAAGTGATTGAGGACAGATTTGAACTGAAGTCTGTCTGACTCCAAACCCATCACTCTATCTACTACACCATCTTGCTCCTTCCCCAAAGCTCAAAGCAATGAGGATTTTTTTTTGACATGTGTCTGAGAAATGTTTGCTTTAGATGGAGTTTCCAACATCCTTCTTCTTCCCTTACAAAGTTATCTGAGCTTCAGTCTTGTTGTCTGCAAAATGGAGATAATAATACTGGTAGCACCTATTTCACAGGGTTGTTTGTGAGGTTCAAATGAACTAAAATGTTATAATAGTTTTTTGCAGACTTTAAAGCACCCTGTCAATTATTATTTTTACTGACAATATTTCTGAGTTCAGATAATGTGCGTATGAATCACAAATCCCTCTCCTTTCTTCCCCCTCCAAATGAACTTTGTATAGTTCAGGCGATAGGCATTCACAAAATGGTGCTTTGTGGTCTGATTTTGAACAGTGATTTGTTTTCCCCTCTGTAATGATATGAATTAAATCATTCTTCTCCTGGAGAACATGGTGGCAGATTTCAGTCTCAGCTTGTTGAGTTCATCACAAAGGTTTGTTTTCCTCCGAATGTAGATGATATGATTAAATCCATGCAGCAGTAACGGCAACAATGATTGCAAGAGGGAAATACAGCATTTCGGCTCTTTCTGAAAGCTTTTGGAGAATGGAATTGTGGGTCTTTTAAGATTCCAAGTGCAAAGACGGCGAACTTGTTGATACTGAAAAATGTAAATATTTTGTGATCCAACTAAATTCAAGTTTGCAATGTGAAAGGCATGTAAAAATCGTTATCAAACAGTCATCTCGGAGAGGACTGCTTTTATTGTAGGCCGTAAAACAGACTCAGCTACTCTGGTCCTTCTGAAATTGCATATTAAATTGATATCAGCAGTGTTCTGAGGAAATCATGAATTCAGTTAAGTCAATGATATAAATCTACCTCCTACAATAAAAGGAAATTAATTATAAAATATATACAAGGCTGCAGTTCCCTCTTTCTCTCCCCACCCCCTTTTGGTCAGAAAGTAGCAGAAGTCACTGGCTAAATCTTGTTTGGGAACATATCTATGACCATTCCCTGGAGTATGTGAAATTACTGATGTGAGGAGCTGGCAAAAATCTCTGTATCTACTAAGCTTACTGGATTAGCTGACCATCACACCCAAGAGGCCAGATCTTATGGGACAAAGTCTTTTAAATACTTGGCTGGCTTCTAATAGATGGAATCAATTACCCAAGAAATTAAAATGGATAGATGGTTAGTCATAGCTGCATGGATTACTGTAATAGCCTGTTTGCTGTTTGGTCATCCTCTTGCATAGACAATGATGTTCCCTCAGAGGAATATACCCAAATGATGAAGATCATTGATAATTCATCATCGCTTTTACTGAAAGCTACCTCTGGTGCCCTCTTATGTCAACTACAAAGTTCACCATGATGGCAACTTATAATCAACTTTTAACTCCCTTTATACACTGATATATAACCTATTCAAAAGACCAAAAAATCTGGGCTGGTTGGGACTAATTCTTTTTTCTTAAACAGTCTTTAAAACAGATTTCTGCACAATCAACTCAGCCAAAGGATCATTCTGTCTGGTCATTAAAAGAGGCCCAAAGAGCCGATCAGTTGTATTCTGGACAAATCAGCACAAATAATGACTTTTAGAAGACAACATTTGTTTTTACTGGCAACATCAAAAGGTTTATTTCAATCATCCCATTGGGATCAAAGTGTTATGCATATTACATGAACCAAAAGTTCAAAGCAATGGGAATTTTTTTACAAGTATCTGAGAATTACTTGCTTAGTTGGCATGGTAGGATGGAGTTTTCAATGTGCTTCTTCCTCCCTTAAAAAAATTAATGTTTTGGCCAAATTAAAAATCAATCAGATGTTTCAAAGGCAAGGGGAGAACTGTTTTCTAAATTCTGGCACATTATTTGCAGGTCAAAAAAGAGAACCCTAACAATCATAGATGAAATATACAATGAAAAGACGTAGGATCTGTCAATGGACTACTGTCAGAGAATCCTCTCATTTTACAGATTTAAAAAAAAGGCTCTGGGTGATTAGATGACTTACTCAAGGTCACACAACTGGGCAATGGCAGAATCAAGAAGACAATTTGGGTCTTTAATTCTCAGTCCGGTACTCCTTTCTGCGATGCTACAACTAACAGTGAGACTGCTTGCCTGACATTTCCAACAAAAAAGAGTGAAATGAGTGAATGATTAGGGTGTTATTAAGAAACCCAATATGTTCTCACTAAAAATGAATAATTTAGACAACTTAACTGGTTTGGCCACTTTTTTTCCTTTTTAGATCAGTGATAGCAAACTCAGATGGAAACTAGACATAAGGATCCCTATCGGGAGGGTGTGGGTGTAGGTGTGCATCTTGACAGTTATAAAATGTAACATTATCTATGTTTTATTATAGTTTTATTTTGTTAAATGTTTTCCAATTTCATTTTAATCTGGTTCAGCTGCAGCCAAGATCCACGTCTGACACTTCAGCCCTCGACTACTCTCACCACAAAACTAGCTAGTAGATGGCAACTGCTTGCGTTCTCTATGCAAAACCCTCTAGGGCAGCTCTTTGTAAAGGAAATTGATGACCATGTAAGTGTAGCATAGCACCGAATCAATCATTTTCAGTATGCAGAAGGGTTTGCCCACAAAGCTGTTCATTTGAAAATATTTGGTAGTCTTGCTGCAGTGCCAAAAATGATTTTAACCAAAATGTTCGATTTATTGGTTATTTGTATAAATAGCCTGAGAGACATTAGAGACTGAAACATAGTCCTTCATCAGCTGGGAACTTAACCTAACCCTGCTGCACTTCACAGAAATGCAGCCCACATCAGGTGTGAGACCCAATTCTCTAAGGCAGATGCCTCCACCTCACTCTGGTTTGAAGTAAGGTTCCTCCTCTATTCACTCCTGCTTTCCTACTATTCATATTGTTACCAATATCTAAGCCACACTTTCACTAGAATGAATGAACTTGAAGCAAAATAGAGTGGACTTGGATTTTCAGATGTTTATTTCTCTGGAAAAGAGAAAAAGTAGAGACGAAGACACTGATAGCCTAAAAAGCAAGGGAGAAAACAATGTTCTAGTTTCTTTAAATCTTGCTCCTAGTTTTAGTCCTATGTTATGTATCTAATGTAGAGAGCAATCATATACATTATTGTGTTGTTTTAATTAAGTGATAACTTGAAGAAAAAAACAAATCAACTACTGATTTTACCCATTAATTCAAAACTGTCAATTATTTGTGTCTGTAATAAGCCTATCAATGCTGTTTAAGTTACCAAAACTGGGCAACATCACCACCTTGTGTCTGCTACTAGAATTATCAGAGATAATACTCGCAGGAAAACCTTACTCATGAAGCCCAATTTGGTGATAATAAAATATATAATTATATGATGAAAAAAATGCAGCTTAACTAATTTTCTTTCACTTTAATTATAGAATTTATAAAAACTAAACTGACTAAAGGTCCTGATGCCATAAGTTACTATAAGAAGAGAACACTCTATCATTATACTAGAACAAAAATAAAAGGTTTTCCTACTACACATCAAGGGTTCTTAACCTGGAGTTCACAGACTCCCCTCCGCCCAAGAAGTCTGTAGAGAGATTTAAGGGCGGGTGTCGATGAACTTAGATGAGAAAAATTGCATCTCTGTTTTCATTTACTTTTGATTTCCTTTATAATTCTTTGTATTGGATTTTATGCCATTTAAAACATTGTTCTGAGAAGGGGTTCACTGGCTTCTCTAGACTTCCAGAGAGGTCGATGAAACACAAAAAAAGTTAATACCCCTTGATGTAGATCATGAGACCTTGAGTTCAGGTTCTGTCTGTGGAGTACATCTATGATGCGCTACACAAAGTCACCAACCCACAGAGAAGTCAGCACTGATGGGAATCCCGTTTTTTATTCTCTGTGTAATAACTCCTTTCTTACTTCAACATAATTCTGGTTCAGCAATTACCGATTACAATACCTGGTTCAGCAGAATTTGAATTAAAGTCTCCCCATTTCAAAGATCAGAACTCTATCCCACATGCCAGCCCAGTGTTGTTTTCATTTATGTTACTGTACTCATTGTATATTGTAATTCTGGTACTAGTTCAGCACTAAAAAAATTCATATAAGTCTTCCAGTGTTTCACTGAGTCCCTAATATTTGCAATTTCTGTTAACAGAATAGCATTCCATTAAATTCATATGTCACTATTTATTCAGTCATTCCTAATTAAAGGGCATCTATTTTGCTTCCAAAAAGTGATGCCGTGAGTTGGCTTCTATGGAACCTTTGCCATTGGTTATTCAGTTCCTAGATATACATGTCCCATGATGGAATTATTTTGCCTCCCACTTTCTCAACAAAATAGAGGCCTTTTAAAGTAAGGCCCTTAATAGAAAAAATAGTAGCCTTAGAATTGGAGGGTCCGGTTCAGTCTCAGCTCTGACAATTCCTAGCATGTCATTTAAATTATTTGTGTTTAAGTTTCCTCATCTGTGAAATACATATAATTACACTTGGATGATAATATTTGAACTATCTACCTCACAAAATTGTTGTGAGAAAAGTGCTTGATAACACAAAACCTTAAATAAACGCAGAAACTTACAGAAATGTAATAACTCCAATAACTCTTTGAGTGAAATGTTTATTGAATTTTCTTATTCTCTAATTATTTTACATTTCTGAGTCTTGCCTCACCAATAATACCTTAAGGGCAAGACTTATATTATACATTTCTTTCCCTTGTACTTGATTCCAGCATTTAGCACAGTGCAGTGAACATAGTATAGTAATTATTCTATCAATAATTCTTGAACTAAAACAGAAAAGGAAGACTAGATGACACAGGAGCATGAAAAAGTGGCACATAGCATTGGTGCTGCCCCTTTATGCTTGGTTGTTTAGTTAGAAATGCTTCCTGCTATTAGGAAACAGAGCCTTGAATTGGGTCATGGATGGGACCCTGAACAGTTAGCAAACTTTGGTTGGACTGCCTGCTCTATCAGTAATTAGCTTTATGACCTTGAGTGAAGACATTGCCTCTCTCTGGGCCTCAGTTTCCTATTCTATGAAATGGATGGATTGTATCCCACCATCTCTAAGTTTCCTTCTCGCTCTGATTGGGTGTGATTCTGTGAAATGTATCACGCTTTATAGAAAAGAGTCACACTTTATTCGTATAACCTTTCACAATCCCAGATCTGCTTGTACAACCTTGGGCACATCACTTCTGTTCTCCAGGCCTATTTCCTCATCCATAAAGTGGGGGAGTGGAAGCGGAGAGGAGAGGGGAAGAGTTTTTAACTAAATGAACTTTCTGATGCTTGCCAGCTCCAGCTCTATGATCTGATGTGACTGGGCATAATGGCGGGAACGGCTAGGATGGAGGGCCTGCCTGATGTGGTGGAGGAGGGGTGTGGGTAAGATGGAGCTGTCATCTATTTTTTAAAATCATTAAGCCATTAAAGCTTCTGGCAGTTCTAGCAAACTCCCTTCCAGGCTTTGCAACTAAATGTAAGTGAGAGATTCTAATACTGTCCAAGGCAGCGTCATGGGGCTTTCATGCCCCATATGTATTTTGATTAAGCAAGGGCTCCTCATCGTATGGATGCTTATTGAAAGTGACTAGGGAACGAAACTTAAGGGCAGATCAATTCTCAGGTCTCTGTTTCTTATAGGCACAGAATGGAGCTGCTTGAACAAGACATAGGAAATGCCGTAGACCTCCCTGATATTCAACATGAAACTCATCTCCCTAAACATGAGCTGGAGAGCCTATCTAGTGGATTTTTAGGAAGCAAAGTTTTAGAAGTAAGAATTCGTAGTGGCACTCCTTCCTCCCTAGGAACATAGCACCCAGGACAGAACTGGGAGTCAGGAAGCCAGGGTTCCAGTCTCAATTCTCCTCTCTCTTTTTGAGCTCTTCTGGTCTCAATTTCATCATCTATAAAATAAGGGAATTGGACCAGCACAGAGATTCTTAACTTTTATTTGTACCAAAAGCCCCCTTCTCAGCATATTTTTTTCTTAATTCATAATTGAAGGAAATATTAAATTTCAGTAAGAGGCTAGTGAAAATAGAAAATATTTTTTTTCTTTATTCAACTTCACAAATCCTCCTTAAATCTACCCATGGATCCCTTGGGCATCCTTGGACCCCAGATTAAGAACCCTTGGACTAGATCTCTGAGGTCCCTTTTACTGCTAAAAGTCTATGTGTTGGGACTTTCTGATACAGACTCGCCTTTTTTTTTCCAAAAAGCTTCTTCACAATGAATTCCATTTGAATTTCATCATTTTCCTTCCTAGATTAGATCATTTTGTTGGTATTTGAGTGTCAAAATTTGGTTCCAGAAAAAAAAGAGGGTCATTATTAAGATGGGTTGTTGATATTCTCCTTTAAAGGCCACTTAAGGCTTCATTGAATTCAATTCAGCAAATTTTTTTTGACAGTTTTTTAAGGATGAAATGACTCATTAGATGAGAAATAAAATTTAGATAAAATATTGTTGCTGCCACCATAGAACTTTGAAGGGAAGTGGGCTGCTGTCCTGGTGCATTGTTGGGACCAGAAGGCAGTAGACAAGGGAAGAATTGGACAAGGCTGTCAGTGATGGAAACTGTAGGTTCTTTTATTTGCTATGTTTAAAGGAAAGTTTGAGTGGGAGGTAGGAACATCAAAGGAACAAACCAGGGCAGCCCAGTGTGCCTGTGCATGGCCACTAGGGCTGACACCTTCACAGTTGGGCACCTCCTCACACTGGGGCCAGGACCCAGGGCCTCTAAGCCAGGAGAGCCCCTTGATCTCCCTTGCACTGAGGTCAGGGTCAACACATCAAAAAGAAGAGTAGGAAAGTGCCAAGGAAGGAACACAACTTACAGATGGCACAAGAGTGCCCTGAGTATGAGAGTTTGCAGGCAGAAAAAAGGAGTCCAGTAGTGTCTAGGACTCCTGTGTCTGGGTTGCAGGGAAGCTCAAGTGACTCAGGAATCCAGACAGCTTGGTGGGCTTCAAAATGGAGAGGTGTCCTGGAAGCTCCTGGTTCAGAGATCCTAAGACTGAGGGGAAAGGTACCACCCATACTTGTCTAATTGGTTTTGCATTCTGGAGGTCACAGGTAGAGAAACACTAGTCAGTGAGGAAACTGGAAGATTCTAGTCTGGAAACTTCCAAATCTAAAAATCCAGGTGTGTATGTATGTGGAGGAGTGGGATAGGAGGCAGAGATGAAAGTCCAGGGGTTGGCAAGGAGGAGAAGAGCTGATAAAATAATAGATAGCCTGTTGGTCAGGAAAAGATTAGGCTAGAAAAAAGTTTTGTTTTTGTTTCCCCCTGAGTATAACAGATATACATATCTATGTCTGTGTATGTATGTGTTTATATACGTGTGTGTGTATGTATGTGTGTGTACTTATATCTGTCTATATCCATATGTATCTATCTATATTAGGGAGAATACGGACCTTTGATTTTATTGGTATAGGGAATTCCCAGTGGAGAAATTTCATCTACCTCTGTAGATGGCCACTTGCTTTGCCCCTTCTAGTCTTCTTGCCTCAGTGCCTCAGACACTAAGAACTCAGTGATTTACCCAGGGTTATTGGTGAGACTTGAGCCCATGTCTTCCTGACTCTGAGGTCAAGTCACTGTCTACTATCCACTATTTTTGGTTTTGGCAGTATCTGAAGCTCCCAGTCTGGAAACTCTCTCTACCAACGCAGTCTAACAACTCTTTTCTAACTTACAGAGTTTTAGTTGACTCGGGGGAGGGATGTGTGTGGCTTAAATGAGAGCTTGAATGGCTTGTTCATGGTCACACAGCCATTTGTCAGAGACAAGACTTGAACTAAGTTCTTCCTGATGCCATCATTTGCTCTGGATCTACGACACTTGCTGACTGTCATTCCAGCCACAGGGAAAGAATGCGCCAAGTGAAAATAAAGGTAGAATATTATATATAATGGGACAGTAAGTGGTTCATTTTGGCTAAGACTTACATTATGCAGCAAGTGAAAGAAAAGGTTTGAAGCCTCAAGACCGAAGAGAGTTTTGAACACCAGATGAAAGAAGGGTTTGACCTTGATGCATCAGGCAAAAGGGAGACACTGAAGGGCGTTGAGCAGAGAAGTAACACGATCTGGTTTGTTTTCATCTGCAGCATGAACGATGGACTGAAGGAGGCAGAGAGTGGAGGTGGGAGATCTCTTGGAATATGATTGAATAGATCATGAAGGCAGAACAGGGGTAACAGTTGTCTGCCCTTCATTTTCAGAGGACCAATGACATCATAAGGTGTCACTGACTCGTGCATAGATTGGATTTAAGTGAGGCAGAGTTCCACCAAGTTGTCAGCCTCACTCTCTCTGCCAGAGTCATCGAAGTGCAGTGGCAAGCCAAAAGTCATGATGACTGGTGATGGGGCAGATAAGATAACGCATCTCCTCTTTGATGTTTAACCAAGCTTTAAGCACTTCGCAGGACTTGCTTCAGCCCCCTTTACGGCCATTGGAACAAATCATTTTCATCTGCCCATTCCACCTGGGGACGTCTTTATATGCTTGAGGTAAACATCTCCCTAACTCATGGACAGGTTTGAGGCCCACTGGTTACCCTCACCCTGCTTTAACCCCTCTGCCCAGATGGTTTACCTGAGTGTGTCTGCTGTGCATGCTACAACTTCATGGAGCCGCAGATGAGAGGTGGATGACCAGTTGTGCACCAAAGGTGGATGAGCAGCCCTAAAAAGGTCTCAGTAAGCCCTCACACCAGCGGTGCTAGTCCTCCCTTAATACCCTATACACCTTGACAATGGGAATACAGAAAAGGAGACAGATACAAGAAATATTCTGAAAATGGGTTTGGCAGGATTTGGTAACAAACCGGATGACTGCACCAGGATTGTGATCATGGCAGAATGGGTAAATGATGTGTCAGGAGCATCAGTCATATAAAGAGAAAGGTAGTAAGCTTAGTTTAGCATGTGTTGAATTTGAGGTACTGGTAAGATGTCTAGACAGAGATGTGCCATAGGCATTTGAGGATAGAAGTCTGGAACTCCTATGGGAGCAGAGGATTTATCTAAATAGAGGGGGTCATTGAAGACTCCTAGAGACTAAAATGGCCAAGGGAGGGAGAGCACATAGAAAGGAGAATGTGAAAGTATCCTATTAAGCCAGCCTTAAAGAACTAGGAAGGAAACAAGGGGCTAGAGAAGAAGACAGAGAAGTAGTATTGATTATTTAATTTGTTATTTTTATTGATACCTTTTGCTTTTATATCACCTTAATTTCCAAATATATTCCACCCACACCTACCCAGAGAGACAACTCTTATAATAGAATAGAGAGACAGAGAGAGAGAGACAGAGATAGAGACAGAAAGACAGAGAAACAGAGAGAGAGAAACAGAGAGAGACACAGAGAGACAGAGAGAGAGAGAAAACAAGGGTGGGGTTTAGGGAAGAGCAGGTGTGTCTCCCACTTCTGCAGGGCTGGGAAGGGGATCCATTCTCTCACCTCTTTGGCAGGTCCAGCTTGGTCAGGATTCTCAGTTTTGTGAGTTGTGTCATTCTTCTTTCCCCTTACATTGTTGTAATCTTGTGAAGAGCTTTCCTGGTTCTGCTCATTTTACTCTGTGTTAATCCTGTAAATGAAAAAGAGCATTTAGATAAAAATATTAAAATAAATAACACTTACGGAGGGCTTTAAGATTTGCAGAGGACTTCACAAACATGATCGCTTTTGACACAACAACCCTGGGAGGTAGATGTTATCATTATCCCCATTTTACAGATAAGGAAACTGAGGCAAGTAGTGGCTAAGTGACTTACCTAGAGACACAAAGTTAGGAAATATCCGAGGCCTCCTTTGAACCCAGGTATTCCAGACTGAGTCCAGAACTCTACCCGCTGCACCCTTAGCTGTTTACAGAAGAGTAGTATTATAATTAGGGGATATGATTTTGAGAACACCAAAGGCACCAAGGGCTCTTGACAACATATTTGCTTCTCTGAGAGATAGAAGCAGCTGAGCTTAGTTCTTAGCTAACAAGCAAGAATAATCAATTGACACAGAAAATGACCAGATTGCATACTCCCTCGCTCATCCTTCCTCCTCCCCCACCATTCATCCCATGTGAGCTCCTCCTTGGTCTGGCCTCTCTAGCACTAGACTCTCAGATTCCCAGGGCATCCACCCAGGAGTCTTATGTCCTACAGTGTAAAGTATTTCCTTGAAGTCTTCTACCACCGATCCCAAATGAATTTGTCTTAATTATTTTTTTCTTTCTTTTTCCTGGGCATTTTTTGTGGTGCTTGTTATTTATGGCTCTGGAGGGGAACCAGCAGAGTGTGATTCCTCAGAAATCCAGAGACCAGACAAAATCCAAAAGCAGGTAGAACAGGTAGGTGCTCAGTGATGTCACTTGCTGAAGAAGCAATAGTAAAGGTCAGCATTACTCAGAGTTTTCTCCAAGTTGGTCATTTGCATAGTGAAAGATAAAGTGGTTATCTCTTTCAGATTTTGAAAATAATAACACCACCTATTTTGTATTAATTTCCCTTTTCTGTGAAAGTAACATCCAGCTCCTCTGGGGGTTCAGGAATATCTTGTAAATCCGAGGTGCTTTGTAAATAGTGTGATTATTTCTACAGATGGCTTTATGGAAGTTACTGGTTAGTTACACAATTACATAGGGCTACTTTTTTTGATTACCTTACACTACAAAATGAAATTATATTCTTAAGTTAACCAAATCTATACTTCCAAGAAAAGTGGTCTATTTGAAAAATGTTCTCAATTTCTATAGCATTTTCCATATATTATTTCACATGAATTTCACAATGGCATTGAGATACAATTTATTACCCCATTTTGCAGATTAGAAAACTGACAAGTGGGGCATTTAAAGCTATATATTGAAAGGTTCGGTTCAGCAATGATAGAGCCATGTTAATAACCAAGATCTCTCAACTCCCAGCCTTGTGTCTCCTTTTCATAGTGGACTATGGAAACTTAGATGTATTAACATATATTTTATAATTAATTTTATATTTAGATATATTGTAATGGAGCCTTATTTTCAAGTAGGTTCATTATTTTTATAATCTCATGCTACCAATTTTCTATCATGCTAATAATATTTTATTTCAACTGTCTTAACACTTTGTAATGTTTCATCCTGTCCCTAAGTACACATATTGTTGTCAGCTAATAGAGCTTTCCTATAGTTTACCAGAAGGCTGCCTATCGATCCATCCTCTCTACCTGTGATCCAGCCTCCCCTTGAGACTGCCCTTGATATTTGTCTCAATTTGATTTCATTGTTGGTGTTTAGTCATTGTTTTCTTGGCAGACATCCTGGAGTGCTTTGCCATTTCCTTCTCCAGCTCATTTTACAGATAAGAAACTGAGGCAAACAGGGTTAAGTGTCTTGCCCAGGGTCATCCAGCTAGGAAGTATCTGAGGCCAGTTTTGAACTCAGGAATTTGACTCTTCCTGACTTCATGCCTGGCACTATATCTACTATGCCACCTAGCAGCTCCTTAATTTGATTTTACCTATATACAAAAGTATGTCTGAGAAAAGCATTTAATAAAATATGTCCCCAAATCCTTGGGCATAGTCTTGACCATAGCACCGTGCTTTAGGGATACAGTAGTTCCTCAAAAAGTGCTTGTTGATCAATGGATTGTACATTTTAATATTCTGAGTTTGTAGAGAATTCTCTCATGTCTAATGGCTCTGGTGAACAAGAAAGGAATCTGCATATGATGATAATACATTTACATAATGAGGAAGAAAAATTACTCAGTGCATTTTTGAGCAGCGTTCACCTTCTCTGGATTAATGAGATCTGTGCTGTTATCCTCATCCTTTGGCACAATGTGAAAGGAAGAAACAAGAGTAGGAAAAAAAGGGTATTCATGAGAACAGTAAGGAGGTAGTCAAGTAAATGGGAGCCCTTGGATGCATCTAAGGCATATAAATACATCTAGGTGCCTCAACTGCTAAGGCAATTTGCTGACATATATATGTATCAAAACCATTTGCACAGTTCCTTTAATGTCAATCAGTAAGCATTAATTAAGTGATAACTGTGTGCCAGGGAATATGCCTTGGGAACAGTGATAAGGGAGAACCCTACTCTCAAGGAACCCAAACCCCAGGACCATTCATTACCTCTCAAGGTACAGGTATTCTCTGGTAGGCTCAAATGCATAAAATCAAATCTCCACTGCAATGAACCTCTATGCCCCAAAAGATGAAAGAACTCAGGACTTTAAAACAGAAGGAATTTAACAAAGCAGGAAACCTAGGTGATTACAAGAAATGACTCAAGTAGCACATTTTCTTCATGTCCATAACCCATTGGCATGTTCCAAGCTTCCAAAGGAGACAGCAAGTCAAATTTATCCATTCAATTTCCCAATGTCTAGTGTTTAGCACAGGGCCTGGCACATAGCAGATTACCATCCGTATAATTTATATTCCTTGCCTAAGTATAACTGTCTTAACCAGTATTGAGTACAAAGGAACTTCCTAGAGCATGGCAAGTTAGTCAGTAGCCCAAGGTGGAATCACTTCCATCGGCTATTTAGTCTACCTTTAGGCTCATGCCTGCAAAAAGGAAATAAGGTTAGTCTTTGTAAGTCATGGCTAGCTCTTTAGGACCACTGCTTCATTTCCTAGATGTTTACTAACCATCTATTTAATAATTTCCAGAATTTTTCTTGGAATTGAAATCAAAGTCACTGGCTTACACCTGCCAGTTCCATTTTTTTGGCTTTTTTGTTCCTCTCTAATGCTGTGATAACTCTCCCATATTTCAAGAACTTTCTGAGACCACTGCTTAGTAAGCACGTCAACAAATCCATTCAAGATCTGAGGAGTACAAGACCTAATTAGAATAACTCAGTAGAGCAGCTGTAGAGCACACATGGAAATGTAACAAATAGTACATATAGTGAAGTTGTGTAGCATGGAATAAATGTATAGATCAAATGCAAAACATATCACATAGCATCATAATCAAGATTTCATTCCAACTACCTTTTCTCCCCTTTTCCTTTTGCTTTTATCTTTCTAACCCCAGAAACCCTCCTATTTCCCTCTGCCAAACTACATTCGAGTGTCTGGATCAGCTTTTAAGCATAGACAGATGTTCCAGAATAGTTCACAAGTAAGAAGTGCACATGCCCCAGTTTTGCTTGAAGGAGTCAACTGAAGGTCATAGGAAACAACTTTTACCAAATGTCTTTACTTCTACAAAATCAGCAATTTTCCTTCATATCCTCCAAACCAACACTGAGTATTTTTGGATTTAGGGAGAGTAGGTCGATGAAGTTGATGATGGAAGGAAAACATATATATATATTTTTTAATGAACTATGGTCAGCCTGGGGTGCATTATCTGTCAATCAATAGGTTAGAATTAAATATTGGCTTTTACTCTCCTTCCTTTTGTGTCAAAGATTCTGGAGTTTTATGAGATGTTTAGAAAACTTTTTGATTTATAATTAATTCATGTGGGATTTAAACTGGTGAATGAATGAGTTGGAGTTTGCTGTTCAGGTCCAAGAGGACCACGTTTCACTGGAGCCCATAAACTCAGTCCTAATGACCTCAGTATATTTTCAAATTTTCAACTAGGGTTTATTGGAATGCCCCAGTGGTGACAGGTTTGCATCAACCAATATCATCTCTCATACAGGCATCTGTTCATCCTTTAGAAAAAGGGGAATTAACTTTTGATGAGCTCCTTTTAACTTCAGTTTACTTCCTTTTAAGATACATTCCTGTCTTGCCAATTTAGCGTGATTTTCCAAGGAAGATTGTTTAGAATGAATTTCGTGTTTCTGAGGAGGTAATGATGTACCCTAATGAATAACTCAAATGTTTCCCATGAAATTACTAGATCACTGACAATGGAGATATTTGTGCCTAGGAGCCGCTGAAAATGTTGATTAATCTCATCAATAAATAACTGGTCATTAAGTAAGGCAGAGCACAATTTCCATGTTCTAAATCCCTAGATGCATCTGTGAGAAACTAGATGACATAAACGTCATCTAAAATGCTCATCAGCAAACATCCAGAAATGCTCTGCCTAGGAGACTTGGAAAATGACAGCAGAGAAGCAGAGTGTTTGATAGGGCATGCTGGGCCTGGAAAGGGGTTGGCTAATTTCATGATGCTGTAAAATTCAGAGAACCCGTCTTCTAGTGGCCTGGGAAAAACCCAGCCATCAAGGTTAATCAGAGCTCCCCATGGATTAGTTGTAGCCACTGGCTTCACACTTTGAAGATGTAGCTGTAACTAGTCTTCTTCCTTAACTGACCACAGTGACCTTCCTCAGTTCACATAGCATAATTTGAGATGAACTGCATCCATCTAGTCTTTCATGTCTTTTCAAGCATTTATTTTCTGTCTTGTCTTCTTCTCTTCCCCTTTAGATTACCTTCAGAACTTACTAGTGTGCCCTCCATTCATAATGCTAAATCAAAGGCCCGTGAGAAGACTCAGATTCACTGTGTAATCCTTGCTTTGTCGTTCACTTGTTCAGTCATGTCTGACTCTTCAGGACCCCACGGACAGTACACCAGGCTCCTCTATCTTCCACTATCTCTTAAAGTGTAAATCCATGTTCATTGTTTCCATGACACCGTCTATCTCTCTTAAGCTCTGTTGTCCCCTTTTCTCTTTGCCTTTGATCCTTTTCAACATCAGGGTCTTTTCCAATGATATGTGTCTTCTCATTAAGAAGTCAAAATACAGCTTCATAATTTGACCTTCCAGTGAATGGCTGGAATTAATAGTACTGTCCATGGGGTTTTCTTGGCAAAGATACTGGAGTGCTTTGCCATTTCTTTCAGACACTTGACACTCACTGGCTGTGTGACCTTGGAAAAGTCACTTAACCCCAGTTGCTTCATCTTGCGTCACCTCCAGTCATTCTGATGAATATCTGGTCACCAGATCCAGATGGCTCTGGAGGAGAAGTGAGGCTGGTGACCGGCACAGCCCTCCCTCACTCAAAATAAAGTCAAGTGCAAGTCATGTCATTATTTCTCTGATGACGTAGTCTTCTTTGGCAACAAAAGACACACTCTAGTGGATCACTTTTGGTCAGAACTTTCCACTATGACCTATTCATACTAGGTAAACCTGCAGGCATAATTTATAATTTCATCAAGCTATGCAAGTCCCCCTGCCATGACAAAATAGTGATTGGTTGGGGGATAGAGAGGAGGGGGATTCTTTACTTAAAGTGTAATCTTCACAGGTAGCCTAAATGGAAGGAAATATACCTAAGCAAATATTGAAGTAAACACATCTTTAGCCTCTAGGTTCTAGATAACAAGTGCAACTCTGATCCAGTCCCATGGTTATATATCCAAACTCAGCTAAACTTGTCTCAAGCTCTATTTCACAACCATTGTATTAAAAAAAAGGAAAAGGACAAACATTGAAGCAATTGTAGGAAAACAGGCATATTAAAACAATTGGCGGAGCTTGTTGATGGGAATTGTTATGGCCATTCTGGAAAGAAATTGGAACAATAAACCCAAATCATTGAATTCTTCATGCCCTTTGACCCAACGCTGCTACTAAGCCTATATGCCAAAGAGAACAAAGAAAAGGGGGAAAGACGCATATATACAAAAATATTACAGCAGGTTTTTTTTGTAGTAGCAAAGAAGTGAATACTAAGGGGATGCTCATCAATTGGGGAAAGCCTCAACAAATCATTGATGTGAATGTAAAGGAATGCAATTGGACCATAGGAAATGTTGAAAGAGATAGTTTTAGAGAAACCTAAGAAGGTACAGAGTGAAGTGAGAGTGAACAGGGGTACCAGTTATACAGTAACGATAATATCTTAAGTACACAGCTTTGAAAAACCTGAAAACTCTGATCGGCACAATGACTAGCTACAATTCCAGAGGACCCAATAATGAGTGTGCCGTCCATCTCCTGAAAGAGAGGTGGTTACAGAGTAAGACATATCTTTGGAACATGGACAATGTGGAAATTTGCTTTTCGTGACTATATATATATGTGTGTGTGTATATATATATATATATATATATATATAAATACACACACACACACACACACACACATATATATATACATATATATATATATATATATGTATATATATATGAAAGATTCTCTCTAAAAAAAAAAGCCAACTAAGCTAGACTTAGATAATCCACCATTCTGGGCTAGAATAGTCTTGGGAACACCAACCCTAACCAAATTCTTAAGTAATAATTATCATCATTTACAGACACTTACTAGCTGTGTGACCCTGGGCAAGTCACTTAACCCTGTTTGCCTCAGTTTCCTCATCTGTAAAAAGAACTAGAGAAGGAAATGGCAAACTACTCCTTTGCCAAGAAAAACCTACATCATGAAGAGTCAACATGCCTGAAATGACTGAGTAACAAAATCCCATCTCTGCCCGAAAAGCCTGCAGTGCACAGATTGTTTCAAGAGAGGGCAGGGTGTCTGTGAAACTGGGGTGTCTCCGAGCGGCTTTCCTTGTGCGTCTCAGGGTGTGTCCCCCACTTGGTGTATGGCCTCTGGACATCCTGCAGAGCAGCCTAAAGTCTTAGGCAGCGAGAACATTGAAAGGCCTCAATGACTCTGTGTCCAATCACATTGGAAGTTCCTTAAGGGTAGGCTTCTTTCATTTTTGTCTTTGCCTTGTATACAGAAGGCACTCAATAAATGCTTGTTAAATAAATGAATGAATGTGCTCTCAAGACAGAAATATGCTGACAACACCTTCTTAGCCTTTATTCTCTTAGGAATTTCTCTGTCAGAGGTTACAGCAACAGAACATCACAGCATCGTTGTGACAATCAAATAGGAGGGCTTTGGGTCTTGACTGAGTTCTGCTAGTGCTCTGGATTCAGCTTTGTTTCCATTGTACTCAGTTCATCCAAAATGTGATTTTCCCAGGAGAAACAGACCTTGATATTTTAAAAGAGCCATGATTTCACTGATGTCGGTAACCCTACACCTAACTGGATGTACTTCTTTAGTTTCACTGACGAAGAGACTCATCTCCCGTTGACCAAACTTCGTAGTAATCATAGCAGCAGTAATTCACCTTCACATGCCTGGAATCGGAAATGATGTATTATTTCCTTCTTGAAGATGACAGACATACCAGAACCTGAAGACATTTCCTTTGATTCCATACTCAGTGCTTGCTTCTTCTACATATTACATATCCCTGAAGCTTTAGCTGCAGCCGTACAGTACAGTGGGTAGAGTATTAGATCTGCAGTCAAGAAGACCTGAGTGTTCAAATCTCCTGAACGTAGATGAGAAAACTTGGGAACAGCGTGGGGGAGAGGCTTTTAGAGGGGTGTGGATTGAGATTGGGGATGGGGGAGGTGCAAGATGGGGATGTGGTACAAGACTGGTGCACTGTGAGGAGAAGATACGGCAACAGGGATGTAGGGTAAAGAGAGGCTAAGAAAGAAATGACTGGATAAAAATAAGATGCAAGGAAATTCACAAATAGTAATTATAATGGGATGTTTCTAGCAACTCTGGGATAGCAAAGAATTGGAAATTTTGGGAATCCCTATCAGTTGGGGGCTGGCCGAACAAATCGTGATTGAATACAACAATGTTGTAAGAAATGATGGGCTCAATGATTGTAGAAAGGCACGGAAAGACTTACATGAAATGGTGAAAAACAGAATGAATAGAACCGAGAGAACATTGTATATAACAATAACAATATTGTTTTAAGAACAGCTTGGAGTAACTGAGTTATTTTTACTACTGTAAATACCCAAATTAAAAATAAAGGATATATGGAAAAAGATGCTATCTGCATCTAAAGAAAGAACTGATAAATAGGAATATGTATAGAATAAACATATATATGTATATATATATATCCACACACTCATATATATGTGTGTGTGTGTGTGTATGTATTTGTGTCTAATGGTAGCTATCTCTGGGATGGGGCAGGAGGGAAAGAATAAAATTAATATAACTTTATTATATATTTAAAAGGAAGAGCAAGTTGTATATAATAAATTTGTGGTTTCATGAGCATTTTTTATTGTTCTACTATGTTATGGAAATGTGTATTTTATTCCTCAAATTAAAAATTAAATAAATTTTGTAAAAAGAGAGAGAAGTCACCTCCCCCTTCCCCATTTCCCCCATGCCTTCTGTGCAGAATGGAGAACTATGGTTGTAGAACATTACAGATAATATCAAGCTTTTTCATAAATTGTTGAATTTTATTGAACTGTTTTTTTCCTCTTTTTAATTCTTATAAGGGATGGTTCTTTGTGAAAGGAAGAAGATACTGATACATTGCGAAATGCAGGGTGTCCCGAAAGTTCTAATGTCTTTTAAAAACTATTCAAGCTTTACAAATGGCACTATGACTTTTGAAATACCATGTCTAAAAACAAAAACATATCAATAAAAATGTGTTTTTCAAAAATAAATGCTTGATGAATTTTATTGTATTCCTATTAAATATTTTGCTGCCATTCAGTCAAGAACAAGAAGATGGCAGTGAAAATGACAAAGAAGTCCTGAGTTCAAATCCAGCCTCAACATTTACCAGCTGTGCCTCCAGGGATGTCAATAACTTTTGCCTGTCTCAGTTTCTTCTTCTGTAAAATGGAAATAATCATCGCACTGACCTCCTGTAATTGTGGAGAGCATCAAATGAGATATATTTGTAAAGTGCTTTGCAAACCATAAAGATTCAAACAAAAGCTATCTCTTTTGTTGTTACTATAATCTGATGAAGCACCAGGGTTATAATTTAGCAGAAGAGATAAAAACGTAACTGTTAGAATTCTTCCATCTTTACTTAGATATAAATAAGTAGGTGAGTTATCAAATACCTATTTATTTTGCAATTTTAAGCAGGCACATGAGAGCACTTAATTAGGCCATCACAGTGAGCACCCAGTGAGTACATTTATGTTAAAGTGATGTAGGGGCAATGGCGGGCAGGACTTAAGCAGGGTTGCCTTTTTGATACCAGTGTCAAGTGCCTGGAATTCTTTTTTTTTAAGCTTATTTTCCTCTTGTTTTGGTTAGATAAAAAGGGAAGAGAGAATGAAAAATGAGAGCAGAAAATAAGAGTTTCATTTCTTTCTTCCAAAGCACAAAATGGTAATAGAAAATGGGACTTTGATTGAGATGCCTGGCATTTGGAAATGGCACCAAAACTCTTTGGAACCTGAGTTTTTGTTTTTCATTTGTTTTGTTTCCTCCGTCTGATCATAAATCTGGTTAGAATCACAGAATGTGAGAGTGCGAATTAAAGTTTAGTGCTTCATCAAGTCCAGCTTCCTCATTTTATAGATGAAGAATCTTTGCTTCATCCCAGAGGTCACAGAGCTACTTAATGATAGATCCAGTATCTGAACTGAGGTCTCCTGATTGCTATAAGCAGTCTTTCTTCCAAACCCATACTTTCCATTAAGAAAAAAAAAAAAAACTACCCTAAAGAAGTCTTCTGGCCCTTAACAAAGTTTAACCCTACATGTTCTGGCATATTAGAGTCAGTGGGAAACTCTAAAAATTGTCCTTCATTTTGGCCAACTTTGAAAGTACCTTTTGCTATCTCTCATCCCTGACATAAGAACACATGTACACTTAGATGTTCCCTAACACTATTCCTTCCTCCATATTTAGAAGAGGAAGGTTCCTTTAAATTTTTCCAAAACAAAGAATCTGGGTTTGTATATGTGGTGAGGGAGAGGGAGTTGACCTTTGCCTAAAATACTGAAGTTTTGTTCTTTAAAACTGTTGCAGTTTGTGCATGTGCAGATGCAGCTTTTTATGTCTTTTTGGCTTCTGTTTTTTAATTCACCAAGAAAATGAGAAACTGGTTATTCCCAGTTCACATATGGCCATATCCAATTGGTAAGGAGTAAATGCTTACGAATACTGTGAAATGATACTGGAATTAGCAATTTCACACAGGGAAAAAGGTTGGGAAATATTAATTATAGGGTTATGATTCAATTTGGGGGAATCTAAGGACAATCTCTAAATTTAGAATGAGGGTGGCATTGAGGGTTGGTAATCTGTCCTTCACTGTCAGTCATTTCAATATGCATTGAGAACTTAAGATTCATTACAATTAAGCCTTATAAAGTAAGAAAAACACAGGCCATTATTAACAGCAAGCCAAGTGGGCAGAATGGAAATTCCATTTTAAATTCATAACTATTTATGTAGCAGCTGTAACAATGTATAAGAAAATATATGCAAAACTGCTTTGAAAGGTATAAATCACAATATACAGATAAAGGATTGTTATTATGTAATATTATATACAATAACATAAGAAATAATAATGCGATAAAAGGGACAGAGCTCATTCAGTAGAAAATCTTTAGAATTCTGGGCAGAAAAACATACAAGTATATTTAAGATTTGACAGAAATAAACCACATGGAGAAACTCCAAATATGAAACAAGTCAAGCCATTTAGACTGTCTATAAAAGTTGGAAGTCAGGAAGGGAATGGGAAGCTGCCATGTAAGTAATATCTGCCATATCATTAGGAGATTAATATTCTAACAATAGATTTTTAAACGTGCATAGACAATGGTGCTTAATGTTACAAGGAGATGATACAGGATTCACTTACATTTTAAAAATAAAATCACCTGTGCCTTCCATTATACAATGTGAAAATACAGACATTTCCTTAAGACAGGTAATTTTGACTTTTTAAAACTTCATCAAAATAAGTTTCATTGTACGGTATAATTAGTCCTCTCCAATGATTAAGGGGAGGTATTTGGAATATTGTGAAAATACTGTCTGCCTATGAAATTCTTGTAACAGCATGTTGTTTTTGACTTCCATCCTTAGGGGAAGCAAGGTCCAAGTGGGACCAATAATTCATGAGCTTGAGAAGATAAAAATATGGGATCTCTAGCTGAGGACCAGAGAAAGATGGTTGGTCTTTACTGACGGACCCTCTGATCTGAGTGTATCATTAACTCAACCAATAGCAGAGATGAAGAGATGAGACCACTAGGACACTCAGATTCAGAATGAGAGAGGAAGTGAATCTGACAGAGTCAACCATGAAATGAAAAGGATCAGGCCACTCTGGGCCGTGGCATACACTGAATATTGTCATGGACCTAGTACAGTCACAATATTTTTCTCTGTGCTCTGTGTTATAGACCCATTTCTGTCTCCTTCTTTTACAGTCTCTTTTCCTTTATGGAGATTATAGGGAACTCATTAATTTACCACTCAACTATACTACACAATATGAAATCTCACCAGATTCCTCATCATAAGTTCTTCAACTAGGACACATAGAACAGTTCAGCACACACCTACTCTCTAGCACACCCACATATTCTAACCTTTATCTGCTCATTCATTGTAGATGGCATAGCCTCACACACAATTCCTGTGGGGATATGGGATGGGAGCAGTCTTCAAAATGTGTTTTGACAATACAAACTCCTTTAATGAGAGTTATGAGGGAATTTTCTAACTTCAAGTCAGATAATTGTCTGAGACCAGGGATCTTGAGCTGGCATTGGGCACAGAGAATTTTTTTAAAAATTCATATTACTTTGGAGCATTCTGCTTTTGTTGGCTTTCTGGCTAGATGTGATGACTCATAAGCTTAACTTTGCATTCAAAGAGCAAGCATGCCCTTGTCAAAAAGAGAATTTCTGATTCTCCTCTATAGGTGGGAGCATAGGACAACAGATAGCCCTGGAGAGCTAAAACCCAATAGATAGTAGTAGAGTGAATGTTGGCGATCATGAGCCTAGAGGAGTCAATGTGTTGGAGAATTGAGAAATGATACCTCACAGACAACAAGTGATGTCCCCAGACATTTTCAGTACGTCAGATCTGGAGGTAGTCATTGACCCATCCACAAATGTCCCCATGTGGACATGAGTTCCTAGGATTTGCAACATCCCTTGATTTTCCTGGTCATTCCTGCTCTCTGTGACTATACCCTTTTCTCACTGATGGTAGGGTAACATTTGACAGAATGTACTCATGTGTGCATGGAGTCAGAAGATATAGGGAAAGTTGCAGTTAAGCAAGTGGTGAATTTATTTTTCCTTAAATGATACCAAGGAAAGAGCACAGTCTAATTCATCCTCAGAAAATAGGCAAAGACCTTCAGAGGGATCTGACATCTGGAAAGGCTGGTAGTGAATCCTCTGCAGTATAATGTGGCTATGGACTGATGAAAACCAATTTCACTGGTATTTCCCTAGCGGCGCCCACCCCCAACCCCGCCCAGATGCATGCATGCCAAAGCTAATAGACTCAGAAATTGGTCATTACCCCTTGCCCCTCCCTGCTGTTAAGTTCCTTACATCCCTGCCCTGCATTACTTACTCATTATTGGGCAAAGTTAAAAAATATCCTTATTACACTAGTCGCAACTATCGACAGCCAGATCTTTGCCTAAAACTCTATATAGTTTGAGCAGGTTCAGCTCTAGTTGTCCGGATCTATGTCTTGTCTCTGGATCAGATGGCTCTGGAGAAAGTGAGGCTGGTGACTTTGTACAGCCCTCCCTCACTTAAATCCAATTCAGCCGCCAGCCGTGGCATCGCCCTCCTGAGGGCATGGTCCTCTTCTAGAATAGAGGACAAAAAGCAATATAAATATCAGCCCTGAGGTTCTCTGAGACTTTGACCAGAGGGTTCAACTCTGGAAGTCTCCTCGCTGTGGGGACTGCACAGAGGCGCTATTCCCTATGGGCACTGGTTCTCTTCCTCGGCTGAGTACTGATAAAGTTTCAGCTGCTACTCCCATGTGGCTTTGCAGGTCTTCATCCTAACTCCCTCCCCTTACAATATATTTCTTAAAGTCACAAGAACAGCAAGAAGACCAGTAAAAAAAATCAACTGCTAACTGCTGTCAGAAAAAAAGAAAAAACCAGGGGAGGAGCCAAGATGGCAGACTAGAAAGACTCACGTATGCTAGCTCCAAACCCACAGCCCATGGATTTAATGTAAGAAGAGCTCCCCACAAGTTCTGGAGCAGCAAAAGCCGCGCAGAAACACAGTGGAAGAGACTTCTGTTCCAGAGAGCCCTGAAAAACCAGCACCAAAGGTCCATTGCACACAGGACAGCAGAGCCCGGCCCTGCCCTGCCCTGGCCTTGCAGCCCCAGAGGAGCAGATCTGAGCAGGCTTCAGGGACAGGACCTCCAGCGGCCACAAAGTTCCCTCCACCCACAGGCATTACAGGTCAGTGAGAGAGACTTCTGGGCTGGCCAAGAGGGGAGCGGGGTGTCTCCATAGTTCAGGCCCCCTCAGGAGGCAGCGGCAGAGGTAGCAGCAGAGGCAGTGGCGGCCCGGGATTCCCAGAGCAGACAGGAGCTCCACTCCATTACTGAAGGTCTCCGCATAAACCCCCTGAAGGAACTGAGCCTGAGAGGTGGCCCTGCCCCTACCTGAGCACCAGAACCTAAGCTCACATTGAATAGCAACCATGCCCACCACTGAAAGCCTTGAGGCTGGGGAGCAGCATTTGAATCTCAGACCCCAAGGACTAGCTGGGCAGATCTAGGCAGGGGTGGAGAGGAATCTCAGAAGTCAAGCAACTGGCTGGGAAAATACCCAGAAAAGGGAAGAAAAATAAGACCATTGAAAGCTACCTTCTTGGGGGACAGATGTTCCCGCCTTTCATTTCTGATAACGAGGAACAATTCTTACCATCAGGGAAAGACATAGAAGTCAAGGCCTCTGTATCCCAAACATCTGAAATAGATATCCAATGGGCTCAGGCCATGGAAGAGCTCAGAAAGGATTTTGAAAATCAATTTAGACAGGTGGAGGAAAAACTGGGAAGAGAAATGAGAGAGATGCAAGAAAAGCATGAAAAATGGGTCAATACCTTGCTAAAGGAGACCCAAAAAAATGCTGAAGAAAATAACACCTTGAAAAATAGGCTCACTCAATTAGAAAAAGAGGTTCAAAAAGCCAATGAGGAGAAAAATGCTTTCAAAAGCAGAATTACCTAAATGGAAAAAGAGGTTCAAAGGCTCACTGAAGAAAATAGTTCTCTCAAAATTAGAGTGGAACAGATGGAGGCTAATGACTTTCTGAGAAACCAAGAAATCACCAAACAAAACCAAAAGAATGAAAAAATGGAAGCGAATGTGAAATATCTCATTGGAAAAACAACGGACCTGAAAAATAGATCCAGGAGAGACAATTTAAAAATCATGGGACTACCTGAAAGTCATGATCAAAAAAGACATCATCTTTCATGAAATTATCAAGGAAAACTGCCCTGATATTCTAGAACCAGAGGGCAAAATAAGTATTGAAAGAATCCATCAATCACCACCTGAAAGAGATCCAAAAAGAGAAACTCCTAGGAACATTGTGGCCAAATTCCAGAATTCCCAGGTCAAGGAGAAAATATTTCAAGAAGCTAGAAAGAAACAATTCCAGTATTGTGGAAGTAAAATCAGGATAACACAAGATCTAGCAGCTTCTACATTAAAGGATCAAAGGGTGTGGAATAGGATATTCCAGAAGTCAAAGGAACTAGGACTCAAACCAAGAATCACCTACCCAGCAAAACTGAATATAATACTTCAGGGGAAAATATGGTCTTTCAATGAAACAGAGGACTTTCAAGCATTCTTGATGAAAAGACCAGAGCTGAAAAGAAAATTTGATTTTCAAACACAAGAATGAGAAGAAGTATGAAAAAGTAAACAGCAAAGAGAAGTCCTAAGGGACTTACCAAAGGTGAACTGTTTACATTCCTACATGGAAAGACAATATTTGTAACTCTTAAAACTTTTCAGTATCTGGGTAGTTGGTGGGATCACACACACACATACACACACACACACGCACACACACACATGTACACACATGCGCGGACACACATACAGAGACAGAGAGGGTGAAATGGAATGGGGTAAATTATATCTTATTCAAGAGGCAAGCAGGAGACTTTTTAGTGGAGGGAAAAAGCGGAGAGATGAGAAAAAAAATATGAAGTTTACCCTCATCACATTCGACTAAAGGAAGGAATAAAATGCACACTCATTTTGGTATGAAAACCTCTCTCACAATACAGGAAAGTGGGGGAGAAGGAGATAAGCAAGGGAGGGGGGATGATGGTAGGGAGGGCAATAGGAGAAGGGAGCAATTTGAAGTCAACACTCGGGGAGGGACAGGATCAAAAGACAGAACAGAAACAATGGGGGGCAGGATAGGATGGAGGGAAATACAGTTAGTCTTACACAACCCGACTATTATCGAAGTGATTTGCAAAACTACACAGATATGGCCCATACTGAATTGCATGCCTTCCCAAAGGGAATGGGTGGGGAGGGAGGGATGGGGAGAATTTGGAACTCCAAGTTTTAGGAACAACTGTCAAGTATTGTTCTTGCTACTAGGAAATAAGAAATACAGTTAATGGGGAATAGAAAGTCATCTGGCCCTACAGGACAAAAGAGAAGATGGGGACAAGGGAAAGGAGGGATGATAGAAGAGAGGGCAGATTGGTGATAGGGGAAATTAGAATCCTCGGTGTATTGGGGTGTGGGAGGGGATAAATGGGGAGAAGATTTGGAACCCAAAATTTTGTGAAAATGAATGTAAAAAGTTAAATAAATAAATAAAAGAAAAAACCAAGTTTGTCATGGACAAGTCAGTACATAAAGTGAAATGCTGAAGATGGAAGGGGAGTGGGGAGGGAACTTTTACTGATGAAACTCACTTCCACTGTATCAAATTAAGGAGAAAGAAGTTCATCAATTGTTTAATTAACATAATGACAACTTTCCCTACATGTTCTGACCCCATCTCTCCCTTACCTCCAATTTCCCACAAAGTAAGAATAAAACTCTTGTATTCCTTAGCCATTTTTTAAAAAATGGCTCCATGCATCAGAGGCTTTCAGCCTTTATTACAACACATAGTACTTGTCTAATTACAAGTAAATATGTGCTATAAAGAGTTGAGATTCTTTTATCATTAACAATACATGCATTTATAAAAAATGATATTAAAGAATATCCCTTGTTGGGCCCCTGTCACTATTGCCTTGGAAGCTCACTAGCTTGCTTCTTCCTAACAACTCTTGTCCCCCAGAATACCTTCAATAGAACTGTGCCAAATTTCATACTTCCCCTTTAACCTAATAACCCAGCTTTCAATGTCCACTAAAGAGAGGCAGTTTTGTCTCAAGCCATTCATTTGAAGGGGATTTGATGCTCACTTATGAAAAAAACCCTTCACACAGACTCTTTTGTCTCCCCATCCCCCCTTCCTATCTGTCTCTCTTAATAAGCCAAGAGTATATGAGATGAGAATTTCTGATTTTTATGTATTCATTTGCTTCCAGCACTCATTCTGTCCCCCGAACTATATGTGGCATAACATGAGTAATAGATTATATCGATTATGACATCTCAATCATGGCCCTATGTATTCGAGTGGGAATTGAGTAGGAGTGGATGAACTTGGAAAACACAAATCTTCTCCCCAGATGAAAAATTTCCATTTTAGCTAAAAATAGGGAAGGAAAATTATAAATACAAAATGAAAGCATAGATTTGGTTTCACAGAGGTAGTTTATCAATGTTTCCTAAAAAGCATAAGATTTTCAGGAAATTTATGTTTTCTTAGTACTTAAAACATTTATTATTCTCTTATATGGGCTTAATGTAGGATGAAAAACTAGGTCTGATAAGGGCCATTGGTTTTTCAAGGCAAATAGTGAACTTCCAATCCTTCCACTTAGAGAGACAGAGAGAGAGAGAGAGAGAGAGAGAGAGAGAGAGAGAGAGAGAGATCAATAAACATTTATTAAGTGCCTACCATGCACCAGGATACAAAAACAGGCAAAAGATAATATCTGCCCTAAAAAAGGTAAGCATCTAATGGTGGAGATAACATGCAAACAAATCTGTACAAAGCAAGATGTATAAATGATAGATAGAAAATAAAAAAGGAAAAGCACTGGAATTAAGATGGTTTGGAGGAGGCCTCCTGCAGGAGGTGAGATTTTAGCTGGGACTTACAGGAAGCTAGAGAGGTCAGGAGTGCAAGTGAGGAGAGAGTGTTCCAGGCATGGAGGACAGGCAGAGAAAATGCCCAGAGCTGAGAAATGGAGCATCTTGTTCGTGGAACAGTCAGGGGATCAGCATCACCAGATTAAACAGTACATTTTGAGGAATAAGACCTAAGAAAACTGGGAAATGAAAGAAGACTAGGTTATGAAGAGCTTTGAAAAAAGAGTATTTTGTATTTATTCCTGGAGGCAGTTGGGGTCACTGAAGTTTACTGAGTAGGGGAGCGACGTGATTGGACATGCATTTTAGGAAAATCACTTTGGGGGCTGAATGAAGGAAGGATGAGACTGGGGAGAGACATGAGGTAGGCAGACTCACCAACAGGCTCTTACAATAATGTAGGCGCAAGGTGATGAGGGCATGTACCAGAGGAGTGTCAGTGCTGTAAGAGAGAATGGGACAAATTTGAAGGGGGTTGCAATGGTGAAATTGGCAGGCCTTGGCAACAGCTTGGATATGGGGGTGAGAGATAGTGAGGCATTCAGGGTGACTCCTGATAACTATAACCTCACTTACTTCACCTCATAATAACTATAACCTCACCTAATATCAGGAAATAAAACATAATGGTCTCTGATCGTCTGGGTGGTACAGTAGATAAAGCACTGAACTGGGAGTCAGAAAGACATGAATTCAAATCTAGCCTCAGGCACTTATTAGCTGTGTAACTCTGGGCAAGTCACTTAACTCTGTTTGCCTCAGTTTCTTCTTCTGTAAGTGAGCTGGAGAAGGAAAGGCAAACCCCTCTAGTGTCTTTCCCAAGACAATTCCAAAGGGGTCATGAGGAACAAAACAGGACTGAAACACACAGTTGTTGAAGCACAACAACAGGAGCAGCCGAAATCTGTCACAGAGTCTATACACAGATGCTCTGTTAAGATCTTCACCCGACCCAGTAGAGAGTTGCTCAGTCCCTTGCTCAGATTCAACTTAATTTACATGCCATTCTGACAGCTTGGTGAGCCAACATGGCAGCTGGAATAGAGAACTGACCTCAAAGACAAGAAAATTAAAAAGCTAGATTCAACTCCCACCATTAGCTCATTCTGCTTGCGTGCCCTCAGACAAATTATTTAATCTCTCAGTGTTTTAGATCAGGAATTCTCCAAATGTGGTCACAGGGATTCCAGGCATTCCCAAGATCCTTTCAGGGGATCTATGAAGTAAATACTATTTTCATAATAGGGCAGCTAGGTGGTGCTGTGGATAGAGCACCAGTGCAGGAGTCAGGAGGACCTGAGTTCCAATCTCGCCTCAGACACCTGACGCTCACTAGCTGTGTGACCTTGGGCAAGTCACTTAACCTCAGTTGCCTCATCCTGGGTCACCTCCAGTCATTCTGATGAATATCTGGTCACTGAATTCAGGTGGCTCTGGAGGAGAAGTGAGGCTGGTGACCTACACAGCCCTCCCTCACTCAAAACAAAGTCAAGTGCAGGTTACGTCATCATTTCTCTGATGGCATGGTCTTCTTTGGCAACAAAGGACGAACACACTATTTTCATAATAACACAAAGATCTTTTGCTTTCTAATATGATAAATATCTACAGATGTGACCCAAATATACAAAAATTCTTTGGGATTCCCAATCATTTTTAAGATCGTAAAAGGATCCTTAGAACAAAAATTTTGAGAAATGCCCCCTTAGACAACTCTCAATGACTGTAAGTTCCAGAGAAGATGCTGGCCTGCCTTGCCCCAAAGAGTGCCCCCACCTGGATTTCCTAAGCCAATGAAATCACAAATTTGATCCCTTTCTAATAAGCTCTACACCAGAGTGGCAGGATCCAATGACAGAGAAGAATTGAATAACTGATTAACACCACCAAGTACACGGATAGGAACAATACATGACAGCTGACAAGGGTTACTGTTTTGATATTTGTCTAGACTTAAAAACGTGCTAATAAAGCAGATTAAATTTTAAAGTGTGTTGTGGCCCCTCCCCCTTTTTTGTAGAGTTAGTTATTAAACCTTTCTCAGAACACACTAACTCCAAACCTAGTGTCCATTCCATTACACTGTACTCTCAGAGGGGAAGACATCTGCAGTCAGGGAAGACTTCTAGGATGCCTAGAAATAGATGCTCACCTCCTCAGCCCACCCACCCGAACGTTTGCCCTCAACCAAATCCCAATACAACCATGCCAATTTGCAGCTGCCACGAAAGACTAGCATATCGTGTGTGATGGTTTTCTAGCCCCTGTGAAAGAGTTTGATCTTAACAGTTTCCCATTCAAATAGCCTATCATTTGGCCAACCTGAATGGGAAAAGGAAATAAAATGTACTTGACCTTTTGAATTTTTTTTATCAGTATATTTTATTGTTTTCCTGGCAAGGAGATGACTGCTGGGGCTATATTTTGTTGTCTACTAGGTGCTAGCAATGGTTTCAACAATGACCTACAATCACATTTTTATTTGATTTACATTTTTATATTTACAGGGCAATTTTCTTTTGCATGCCGTTCTTTTTATAAGCTGGACCTCCACATAATCCAACATTGCTGTAAATAAGTTGATTGTGTTGTTAAACGACCCCTTCCTCCAAAAATGAGATACTACAGAAATAAACCCTGAAGGCAGACTGATTCAAGATATATACTATATGTATACGTGTGTGGGTAAGCATACCCATTATGCTTAGAAATGAGCTAAAAAGGTGAAGAAGCACAGGCTGGGCATTATGGGAAACAACTCTGCCAACCAGTAGCAAGAGCTGCTAGGAAGTGAAAACTCCTGGCAGTGATTAAAGCAAGTCCAACATGACATTCTAAAGAAGGAGGGGTTTGAGAATGGATGGTGGAAGATGACATCAACAGCTTAGCCACAATAAATCTGCTTTTACAACAGGGCTTTCCAAGATTGAGAAAAGCTGCATGCCAGAACTTTTGGGGGATAAAATGAAGAAATAGTCTGAGGGAAATCCCAGTGTCATACCTGTTCAGATACGCTGAAAACAAGACTACGGGGGTTCTGCCAGGAGGTTAGAATCGAGGTCTTTAAAGGAGTCTCTACTCCAAGTTCCCCTAGAGCAGCTAGTTGGTGCTCTGGGCCGGAAGTCAGGAAGGTCTGAGTTCAAATTTAGCTTCAGATACATATTAGCAGTGTGATCCTGGGCAAGTCACTTAACCTCTGTTTGCTTCAGTTTCTTCAGCTGTAAAGTGAGGATAATAGTAGCACCTACCTCTCAGGGTTGTTGTAAGGTGATATGAGATAATATTTGTAAAATGCTTACCACAGTGCCTGATATGTAGTAGGTAATTAATAGATAAATGCTTGTTTCTGTCCTCTCTTCCTCTTTTCTTCCTTTTTTCCCTCTTTCATTCCTCTCTCTTCACCCTTTCTTCTTTCCTTTTTCTCTCTTTTCCTTCCTTCCTTCTTTCCTTCCTTCCTTCCTTCCTTCCTTCCTTCCTTCCTTCCTTCCTTCCTTCCTTTCTTCCTTCCTTCCTTCCTTCCTCTTTCTTTCTTTCTTTCTTTCTTTCTTTCTTTCTTTCTTTCTTTCTTTCTTTCTTTCTTTCTTTCTTTCTTTCTTTCTTTCTTTCTTTCTTTCTTTCTTTCTTTCTTCTTTCTCCTTCCACTCCTTCCCTCCTTCCTTCCTTCCTTCCTTCCTTCATCTTCCTTCCTTCCTTCCTTCCTTCCTTCCTTCCTTCCTTCCTTCCTTCCTTCCTTCCTTCCTTCCTTCCTTCCTTCCTTTGCCAGTTTTTCAACCTCCAAGTGACGCAGTGAAAAGAGAGGTGGATTTGGAATCAGAAGACTATATCACCTTATAAAAGTTAGTCATTTAACCTCTGGATCAAAGTTTCCTAATCTATAAAATGGATATGAGGGAAGGTAGAGGTTGGATTTGTATCCATATCTTATGAGTACTGGTTAAAAGAACTGGAGATATTAAGCCTGGAGAAAGAAGATTGGGAGGGGAGGGGTATGATCACTATATTCAAATATTTAAAGGGAGGGGCTATCGTGTGGAAAGGGGTTGTTTGTACTGTCTTGCCCCAGAGGACAGAACTAGAAACTGTGGTTGGAAGTTTCAAAGGTGTCCACTAAGGCTTGAGGCCAGCATAACATTCCTAATCATTAGGGCTATCCAAAAGTGGAAAGGGCTTCCTTGAGAGTTAACCAGTTATCTCGCCATTGGATGTCTTAAGCCTTCGTAAAGATTGGATGGTGACCTCTTAAGACCCTTCCAAATATACATTCTGTGGCTTGAAATTCTCTAACTTTATGACCTCTAAGGTCCCTGACAGCTCTAAATCTATGGTCCTAAAATCTCAGCAATGGCAATAGATGAGCAAAATCCAAATGTGGAGATCTCTTTGAAAACAATAACCATCAGATCTAGCCCCAAAGAAGAGGTCAATCAACCAATCAATCAACGATAATTTATTAAGCCCCTGGCACATGCCAGCCTGGTAGCTAGGTGGCACAGTGTTTGTAGCACCAGACCAGAGTCAGAAAGACCTGAGTTCAAATCTCCCTTCAAGCACTAGCTGTGTAACCCTCGGCAAGTCACTTAACCCTGTTTGCTTCAGCTTTTTCATCTGTAAAATGAACTGGAGAAGGAAATGGCAAACTGGTCCAGCATCTTTGCCAAGATAAATCCAAATGGGGTCACAAAGAGTCAGAGATGACCGATCAACAAAAATGTTCAAATAAGGCTAGAAAGCCAGGCTAGAGCCAGGTTGTAAATGACTGTAAATGCCAGACAGAAGTGTTTATATTTTATCCTAAAGGTAAAGGGGAGTCCTTGAAGTATATTGGCTGGAGGAGTGACCTGGTCAGACATGTGCTTTAGGAAGATCAGTCTGGCAGATCTGTGAAAAGAAAGATCTGAGGAGAACATTTAGGAGGCTGTTACAATATTCCAAACTAAGGCTGAAGAGGCCCTAGGCCATCATGTGAGCTGAGAGAAGGGGACAGATTCAAGAGATGCTGCAGAGATAGAAACAGGATTTGGTAAGTAGATGGATATGTGGGGTAAGTGAGCTTGAGGCAAGGATGACATCAAGGCTGGGAGCCTGTTGACTAGAAGGTTCATTATGCCCTTCACAGAAAACTGAAAGTTCAGAAAAGGGTGGATTTGAGAAGAAAAATATTGAGTTCAGTTTTGGACACACTGAACTTGCTGCATCCATTCTGAAATTTCCAACAGGCAATTGGTGATATGGATCTGAAATCCAGGAAAGAGAAAAGGGATAAAACATGATTTGGGTGTCATTATTATAGAAATGTAGAGAGAAAAGGCCCAAAATAAATCTTTGGGGTATATCCAGAATTACTGGGTATACTGTATTGACAATCCAGCCAAGGAAGAGAGGTTAAACAAGAAAGAGGAGACCCAAGAGAACTCAGAGAAAAGGCAGGATCTAGGACAAGAGGATGATTGATAGTGTTGAATACTATAGAAAGGTAAAAAAAAGGATGACTGAGATAAAACCATCAGGATGGCATTTAAAAGATCATTGATGACTTGGGAAAGGGTAGTTTCTTGTTGAGTGTTGAGGTCAGAGGCCAGATTAGGGAATTTAGGAGTGAAAAGAGAGTGAATATAAAGGTAGACATTTTTCCTCCTGGGGTTTGATTGAGAAAATCTCACTTCTGCTACTAGTTGTCTATGGTCACACAATGGATAGAGCTAGGGGCGGGAATTAGGAAGACCTGAGTTCAAATTCTCATTCCTCATTCAAATATTCAATGACCCTGGGCAAATCACTTAATCTCCGTTTGCTTCTATTTTCTTAACTGAAAAATAGGCATAATAAGGGCACCTATCTCCCAAGATGGTTGGTGAGAATCTGACAGAATAAGTAAAGCACTTAGCCCAGAGCCTGGCACCTAATAGATTTCTGATACTGATTGTCCATGGGGGTGCAATGGAAAAAATGCTGGGTCTGATAAATGAAATGGTGCAGAAAAAATGAATAAAATACATCGTTAGCCAATCTGATTTTTAAAAGAGAGGCAAATCAAATGACATCAAAAATGATAAAGAATCCATGACAAAAGAAATTATCAAAAAAAAACAATTTTGCCCAATTGTTTACTAACAAAACTCATAACTTAAGGGAAATGGATGAATACTTACAAAAATATAAACTACCTAGAATAAAAAAGCAATAGATTATTGAAAAAAAATGCAATATAAAAAAAGAAATTGAAAAAGCCATTCATGAACTCTCAAAGAAAAATAAAAAAATTAAAGATTACATGGAATTACAAGCTAATCCTACCAAATATCAAAAGAACTATTAATGTCAATACTAGATAATCCCCCTCAATCTCTTTTTATGACAAAAATTAGTCTTGATTTCTGAACCAAGGGAGAGATAAAGAAAAAGGAAAAAACCAACTATAGAAGAATATCCCTAACAAACACTGACAAAAATTTTAAATAAAATAGTAGAAATAGGTTACAATATCACATTATAAAGGTTGTAAATTATGACCAAGTTCAATTTACGCAAAGAATAAAGAATTGACTGAATATAAGAAATATTACAAAAATAATAAACCATGTTAGTAACATAAAAAATAAAAACCACATGATTATATCAATAGATACTATAAAGACTTTTTGACAGAATCTTTAATAAACAGTATAGATCTAAAATAAAGAAAAATATTATATGTAATAGAGAAAAATTAGAGATCTTTCCAATGAGATCAAGGCTAAAGCAATGGTGTCTAGTATCACTACTACCATTTAACATATACTAGAAACACTAGGTATAATAGTAATAAGACAAGAAAGAGAGATAAAGGAATAAACATAGGTTAAAAAGGAAATAAAATATAACTTTTTTGCTGATGATATCCAGAAATGCCTACCGAGAGAACTAAAATAAATTTAGTGAAGTTACACAATATAAAATATATTCATATAAATCGTCGCATTTGTATATGTTATTTTAAAAAAGAACAAGAAGATACAGAAAGAGGAATTATTCTATTCAAATAACTACAGAATTATAAAATATTTTATATTCCACCTGCCAAGATGGAATGTATTTTATTGTAGAAATACAGGCCTAAATAGAGAAATATTAATTACTTATGAGTAGATCCAATCAATATAATAAAAATGACAATATTACCTAAATTAATCTCCTTATCCAATATTATATGCATAAAACTACCAAAAGGTTACTTTATACAGGTAGAAATAAAATGATGAGGAAATACATTTGGAAGTAAAATAAGAAAAGGCCAAAAATCTCAAAGGAAAGATTTTTTTTTTTAAGTTGAGAGAGAGGGTTTATCAGAAATATATCTCAAGCCAAGAAATCATTAAAAATGATTTGGTTTGAAAAATAGAGAGGTTAATCAGTGAGACAGATAAGGTATATAACATTCAGAAACAAACTGGTAGAGTAGCATAATGTTCAATCAACCCACAGACCTCAACTGATAGAATAAGGGTTCACTGTTCAACAAAAAACTAAAGAGAAAATTAGAAAGCAATCTGGCAAAAATAAGCTGACTAAATTTCACACTGTACAACAAGATAAACTGAAAACAGATATAAAACATGTTGTAGGAAAATTGAAGGAGCTAAAAGGCAATTACCCTTGTGATCTGCGCATTGGAGAAGAATCTATTATGCAACAAGGAGTAGAGAAGATCACAGAAGACAAAACAGGCAATTTTTATTCATAATAGCCAAAAATAGAAACTAAGAAGCTCCTCATCAATTGGAAAATAGATAAGCAAATGATGACATATGAATAATGGCATATTTTTATGCCATAAGAAACTATGAAATTGACAGTTTTAGAGGAAACTGAGAATAAAGACTTGTATGAACGGGTGCAGAAAGAAATGAGTTGAATTGGAAGAGCAGTTTTTACATCAGCAGTATCACAAAGGAATTCAGTTTTGAAAGGCTGAAGATCTCTGATGGAACCATGATTCTAGGGCTGAAGATGTAAATCCCATCTCCTGACAGAGAGGTGCAGGTTTGAAAATGTGGAATGTCATACATGCTTAGACATGGTCAATGAAGGAATCTGCTTTGTAGGAGTATGCATTTTTGCTACGAGACTTCCACTTTTCTTTTTGCTGTTTGCTTAAGTACTGGAGGAAGTTGGAGGGAGAAAAAATGATAGGAGAAATATAATGTAATCTATTGACAGCTATAAAATTAATCGAGGAGCAGAGGATTCAAAGTGCAGAATGAGACCAAAGTTTTTGGACATGGCCATGTGGAAATTCTTTTGATTGTTGGAAATGGGGTTTGTTTTTCTTTTGTTTTCAGGATGGGCGCTCAGGAAAGGGAGGGATGAGAGAATGCGAAGGCAGATTTTTGTAGACTGAAACAAATAAAATACTTCTTAATAAACAACCATAGCAGAAATTGCTCCAAATCACTAATAATAAGAAAAATGCAAATTAAAGCAATTCTGAGGCTTAATCATATACCCAGCAAATTGGAAAAGATGACAACAGATTAAAATAGCTGATGTTGGGGGAACTGAGCAAAGACAAGCGCACTCATACAGTGCAGACAGAGCTTTGCATTGGTCTGACTATTCTGGAATTAGAAATTTAGAAAACGATGCTTTAAAAAAAAATGGCTACTTTCTGTCCTTGAGATACCATTCCTAGTCATATAGCCCAAGGAGGTAAAAGACAAAAAGGAAAGTCCAACAGATGCCAAATTATTCATAGCAGCATTTGTGTGTGGGTGGGGGGGGGCATGGGTGTATGTGTGTGTATGGTGTGTGTGGGGTGTGTGTGTGTGTGTGTGTGTGTGTGTGTGTGTGTGTATGTATGTGTGTGTGTGGGGGAGGCATGGGTGTATGTGTGTGTATGGTGTGTGTGGGGTGTGTGTGTGTGTGTGTGTGTGTGTGTATGTATGTGTGTGTGGGGGGAGGCATGGGTGTATGTGTGTGTATGGTGTGTGTGGGGTGTGTGTGTGTGTGTGTGTGTGTGTGTGTGTCAAAGGGGAAAACAAAAGAGGAAAGGAAAGGAACAGACTTTAACCCAGAACCAATGAAGCTAGGAAGGAGATGAGAAGAGAGGACGGGCTTGTCCTGTGGCAAGAGGAAGGGAGGACAGGTAAACAGTCAGGGTTCCCCTGTTACTCTGATGATGTTTGGAGAAAACGAGGAAGGCCTCCAGGCAGATCTCCTATAATTAACATTTGGAAGAATTTAGACAAGGATTCACCCAGGATGGGCATGTATGGGTTGTGATCTGTGTCTTTGAAGGCAACTCAAATAGAGGACCTTGGATAGTTCTATTTAATTATTAACAGCCAATATGTATTCAAGGTCAGACCTTGAATCTGGGTATCTCTGAATCAGAGGACGACATTTCACACACTATGCTAGGCTGGTCTTTCTTCACAGATGCCAAAATGGTCTTCCTAATCCATCATCAACTGACACCTGGACTCAGACCATTCTCCATTTAGCTGATCCAAGTGTAGGTCTGATCCAGTATATGCCCCCTGTCCTATTCAGTAAACTCCTGGGGCATCCTATTACCCCCAGAACCAAATAGAAATTCCTCTATTTGGTTTTTAAAGTTCTTTGTAACCTGGCCCATTCCTACCTTTACAGTTTTCTTACATCTTTCCCTTGTCCCTCATCTCCCATTTCTCTGTGATTCAGGGACTCTAGCATCCTTGCTGAACCTGAAACAAAACCCTCCATCTTCCAGCTCTGGGCATTCTCACTGGCCCCATGCCTGGAATTCTCCCTTTCCTTATTGCCACCTCCTGGCTCCCTTCAAATAAGAAGCCTTTCCCAAATCCCCTCAATGCTAGTACTTTCCCTCTGTGATTATCTCCAATTTATCCTGCGCATAGTTCGTTTGTACATGATTACTTGCATGTTGTCTCCCCTACTAGGGAGCAGGGACTGTTATTTGCTTTCTTTGTGTCCACGATCCTATGTGCTTAGCACATAGTAGGCACTTAATAAATGCCTGTTGACATGATTTGACTTCCTGAGGTCTAGGTCTGACCATGTTACTCCTCTGTTCAAAACTCTTTAATAGCATCTCTATTAACTCTAATGTAAAATATAACCTCTTCAACTTGGAATTTAAGGCCCATCACAATCTGATTCCAGCCTGTGTTCCAAGCCTTATTTTCACTTTCTATCCCCCCTTACCTTTTGTGTTAGCCAAATGGAGATTATTAGCTGTTCCTTGAATTTGGGATCCCAATTCTCATCCCCATCTTCTTGTCTAGGTCATTCCTCATGTCTAGAATTGTCTTTCTCCTGACCGCTTACAATTCTTATCTTCCTCAAGGCTTAAGTGCCACTTTTTCTGGAAAACTTTTCCCCTTGTTGTTTTTCTTCTCTCTTCTCAGACTGTATTATATTTATTTATTTCTCTAAGTCCTGGATTCCTCTACTAGATGAGAAGCCCCTTGAGAGCAGGGAGAATTTCATTTTTGTCTCTGTGTCCCCAGCATCTAGTCTGATGCCTTGAACATAGTAGGCTCCCAATAACTTTGTCTTGAACCGAATTGGGTACACAAGGGAACACACAGGCAATGTTTTCTTCCCTCTCTACTACTAATAGAACATGGCAACATGAATAAGCATTTCTATAGAGGCCAATGGCTGAGTCCTGGGAAAGTCTCACATAGCTATAAAGATTTGTAAAGCCTAGAGTTGAGTAAAAGCTGAAGTTATTTCTAACTGTTAAAAAGAAAATTGGAGAACAGCTTTTCCTTGGCTAACTGATTTGGGAACCTGAGACTAATGATTTCTTTAGAGAATGTTTCACTAATGCTATTAACTGAAAACCATGTACATTCCTAGGTAATACTCTCATATAAAGGCCTTATTTTCCAAGACAACAAATTCAACAAATGTATCTCCTGCATGCAGAATACTATGTTAAACAATGGGAGAGGAAGGGAGGTTAGCTAAGATATCTTCCCTGCCCTAATAGAATCCATAGTCTAGTGGGAGAAAAAAAGCACATATGTAAAAAACAAAGAAATTGTCTGGGGAATACACAGAAAAGAAAGCTCACATTTTTTTTTCTCCAATGTCTCATTCTTTTCTTTCCTTTACTGCATTTTTTTCATTGTTTCCTTTCAATCCAGTTTAATTATAGACTTGAAGAAGTTACCATCATGCCGAATGAACTTAGTCTACTACAATGTACTGATACCAAAACAAAGTAGTGAAAGGAGATACAGTAAGGACATGAAGGCAACAGTTGTAATAGGCCACCTCTGGCTTCCAGCTGTTCCTAATCTGGAGGCACGATGGGACTTCAGGGAAGCCAAGAGGCAATTTAACTCTGCTCAAGACTAAAGAAAAATTCAAGTGGCCCTAAACTTAGGAGTTGCTTCATGTTATATGCAGGAATAAATAAATCACTCAGGCACCAAAAATCTGAATCTGTCTATTGTAGATAAGCCAAAATCCATGGTCTTCTTGATTTCCCCAATCAAAATCAAGTCAAACTGTGATGTCACTTAGGGTTATTATCATTAGTTAATGATAATTAATTATCATTAATATAATTAATATACTAGTCACCATGGTTATTTCTGTGAATATGTCTCTTTTCGGGGAAGGGGCCAAACGTGATTAGCTTACATCGAAATCACTAAATGCTGAATATAGAGGGAACGTTGGTGATTATCTTGTACAGCTTTCTTAGTTTACAAATGAGAAAACTGAGAGAGGTCATGAAAGGTTAAATGCTTTGTCTAAGGTCTCACAAATAACAAATAGTAGAGCCAAGATCTGAGCCCAGTCTTCTGCTTTCAAGTTCATTAGTCTTTTTGTTACATTTTAATAACCTGACATTCATTTTTTTAACATGCATTTATTAAATGCCGGCATTTTAAATTCTCTCAACTATCTCCATCAATTCACTAAAGCTATTTGCTAGGCCCAGGCTTTGTGAAAGGCAGGGAATGTATCTGCAGTCAGAGCTATGGGAGAATACAAAGGTTAAGATACAATTTCTACCCTCAGGGAGCTTCTCGATATGAAGCAGTACCATTGGGTACCAAATGAAGGACCATTGCTGCCAAATGTAAAGGGCACTGTAGTACTGGAATCAAGGAGATCTGAGTTCTGATCTTGACCAGCCAGTAACCAGCTGGGTAGACCCTGTGGAGTCACTTCACTCTCTGGGCCTCAGTTTCCTTATTTGCAAACTGATGGGGTTTGGCTAAAAGATTTCTAAGGTCCTATATGGCTCTAAACCAGGAGTGGGGAACTTGTAGCCATGAGGGCCACATGTGGCCCTCTAAGTCTTCGAGGGCGGCCCTTTGACTTCATGTGAAGTTTGGATTTGGTCAAAGTGTCATAGCTGAGGACCTAGAGGGTTACATGTGGCCCTCCGTTGTTCTGAACTCTTATGGTTCTGCTTCAAAGAGAAAGTGGTGGGATCAGCGCACACTTACCCTCTATTTCTTCATCTATAAAATGAGAATAACACTATTTGCACCACCCACCCCTCAGGGTGATTTGAAGATCGAAAGGACAGCTCCAAGATGTCCCTCCCAGGATGAGCTTTTCACTTCTAAACTCACCACCATGCTGCTAATTCAAGCCTTGATGGACACAGCTGCCCCTATCCTCCTCTGCTCTGATTGGAGGGCTGGAGGACAGTGCACCAGACTCCTCTCGTTGCCTTCCTTGACAGAGGGCAGGAACTGGACTCTCAGCTCATTCCACTTTGCATCTGCTGTTCTGCCTGGTTTCAACTCCACAGAACAAGATTTCCTCACTCCCGGAGCCCCCAGTGTCCTGCCTCCCTCCCCCTCCTTTCCTACTTCCTTTTGTGTGCTGTCTCCCCTTTTAGACTAGAAGCTCCTTGAGGGCAGGAAATATATTTTTTTTTTTTATGGATTGTAACCCTAGCACTTAACACAGTGAGGAAAATGTAAGAATATGGGATACACTGTAATCCATCAAACTCCATAAAAATATAAGGTTAAATGTTTTGGATCAGACCTGTGATTTCATTGATACGGGCAACTCCTGATAAGGAGACTGCCTCTACCCATGAAGGGTGGCCTACTCTCCATAATTTCTAGGTTCAAAGAGCTGCCTAGTGGTGTCAAACTCAAATAGAAAAGGGAACAAATAGCCACACCTAAAGACTCCTGCAGGTCACGTATTGACTTAGTTTTAAAATTTTCATTTTCAGTCATGTCCAACACTTCATGACCCCACTGGGAGTTTTCTGGGCAAGGATACTGGAGTGGTTCGCTATTTCCTTCTCCAGCTCATTTTACAGATGAGGAGACTGAGGCAGACAGGGTTAAGTGACTTGCCCAGGGTCACACAACTAATAACTATGTGAGGCTGGATTTGGATTCACAAAGAGGAGTCTTCCCGACTCCAGGCCTGACAGTCTCTATCCACTGTGCCAATCTAGTTGCCCAAAGTAATGTTATCTATGTTTTCTTGTATTTTTATTTATATTTTTAAATACTTCCCAATTTCATTTTGTTCTTGTTTGGGCTGCACTGTGGCAGTCTTTGCCACCTCTGGTAAAGGGCACCAAGAGTCAGGATCATTCAAGTATGTGCCAGTGTGTGTGTATCTGATTGCAAAGCTAGCCCTCTGTCCACTTTGCCATGACTGCCTCTAAGTTACTATTAGTGGTCAATTCCCCAAATCCTGCAATGCTTACAATAAACATTCTAAATGTTTCTTTCCATCCCTCTATTCCAACTATAGAGACATACACACATATATACACAGATGACAATCTTTGTCATATTACTTTCTTTTCATTCCTTAAATCTGTTTCAGAAGTTAGCCCTGCCCTTAAAAAGAGCCAGTCTTAGGATAATTAGTGGAAAGGAGAATGGTGAGGAGTCAAGCTGCCTAGGATATTTACAGAGTTCCAGAGGATTTTCCAACGAGGAGGTGCTTGTTTGAAGAGCACAAGGGAATTCTGGCAGTCAGAGTAGTGTGTTTGTAGATGTGACCTTCACAGAGAAGGGACAGACATATCAAATGGACTCTCCCTTCTGAGATTCCCCCTCCCCTTTGACTTCCCTAAAAATAGCATCATCTCACAGCACATGGCATGTCACAGTGTATGGTGATTCTCGCTAAGCATGTCAAGTGTAACATTTAGCCAACAACATGGTAGTCTTTGAAGTCCAAAAATCTTTTTCTTTTTTTCACAAAGGTAACACAAAATGGCATTCTGGGGAGATGAAAGAAATACCCTCTACACACATACACACAGACTAGCCAAACCTTTTCAAAGTTTGCTTCCTCCCCAAGACACCTCCTCAGTCATGCTTGGAAGCAAAGTCAGCCATTCCAGCAGCTTCCTAATCTGGAGCTAAAAACGCATCACTCAGCTGGAGCTGACATCCCCAGAGACCTTCCTCTTGGCTACCATCAGAAGTGTCAGCCATGAAGCAGGGACCGGTGAAATTTGCAGAACTTTAAAGAAAAAAAAATGTATTTTTTAACATTACTAGAGCATGTGAAGTCACCCAATTGTTTCTATGATCTTTTTTCCTTGTGAATTGAGATCACATGACAAAATAACTTATTTCTCTTAGTTAAGCCTCTTACTGAAAAAAAAAAAATTGAACATGATTTGTCTGCGTTTGGCTTGTAATAAAGACTACCTCTGTTAACAGACATAGTTAACTTGAGATATGCTGAATCATTAGTGCTGGCAAGCTAGCTATTCCCTCTCATTTGCTATAATAAATCTGTATGAATTCTAGGAATTGGGTAGCTTTTCAAGCAAAGAAGTGTGCTGTGGTTTTTCTCCTAATCATGTCTCCCAGACACTGGGTGTAATAACATTACATCAAGTTGTGTTACAACTTGTCACAATGAATGCTAACTTTGAGTGACAGGCTTGGACAGGCCCAAGTAAACCTTAGGAGGCTGAGCTCAGCATATAATGCATTTAATGCAAATCTGGCAAATGGCAGATCATGGGGCGCTGGATTCAATAAGGACTCCAGAGTTAATCTCTTTATGTCTCCCCTCAATGGATGAACCCAAACGGTCGTGGAATATTGAGGTTAAAAAAGAAAGAAAGAAGAGTTGGGAACAAAAGAGGGCAGAACCCAGACAGATCATTTCTGCAACCTTTCATAGACATCGAGGATTTATTGACAGCCTTCAGTGATGTGTCTGGCGCATTGGGTCAGATGAGGGTGATGGCGGCGGCGGTAATGATGATAATGACAATGAAACAGCAGTATAAGGATAACAATTTAGATCCCAAGTATCCTGGAAGGAACACTGGCTCTGGATTAAGAGGACCTGGGTTCCAATATCACCTTTGACACTACTACCTCTGTAACCAAGGGAAAGTAACTCTTTAGGTGACTTATCCAAGGTCACACAGGGAGTAAGGGGTATCTTTTGCTGGATTCCTTGACCCATTATGGAAATGATCAGAAACAGCCCATGATATATTATTTGCAAGTGAGTTTTACAAAAATGGAATTTTCTCATCTGTAAAACGAAATGTTGGATTGGATGGCCTCTGAGATTCCTCCCAGCTCTGACTCTAAAGTCCCGTGGAGAACAATGACAGCCGTGCCAACAACAACCTCCGTAAAAGATAACAATGACAAAAACAACAGCAGCACCAGTAAGACACCATCGCCATCAAGAGTAACACAATCAAAGCACAAGTATTGGTAGTTGGGGCAGGTGGTCGGAGCAAGGCACTCACACCCAACCTTGGAACTTTACTTGGAAAGGGCTGAGCAGCTATCAGGTAGATTCCTGTTTTAATGATTCTTGCTAATGAGCTTTTGTGCTCAGTTGTTTCTACCTGCTGAAGAACTACAGCAGCTGCTACGAGCCCTGGCTACTATTTGGTAATCTGGGGCAAGGCTCAGCTACTCTGTCCTCTGATAATATCTGACATTCACATAGTATTTAAGATCAATGGGTAATAATAAATTTATAACTGGCAGCAACTTTAAAATTTATCAAATACAAACTCCTTATTTTAAAAATAAGAATCTGAGGCCCAGAAAAATTAAATGAAGTGTACAGGACCCCATAGGAAACAAAGAGAATAGCTAGGATTTCAATCCGGGTCTTATGACTCCAAATCTAGGACCCTTTCCACTAAACGGTTCTGTTTTGCAAAGCGTTTTACAGCTATTATCTATTTTTAGCCTCCCAGCAGCCTGGTGAAGCACACAAATATTAGTATACACATTGTGCAGATGAAGAAACTGAGGCTCACAGACATTAAATGACTTGTCATGGTCAAATAGTTAATAAGCAAAAGAAGCATTAAGTTGAGAAACTGGACTTCAGAAAGGAAAGTTAGAATTATATGAAACTGTTGTCTTTTTTAATTTTTATACTTAGAAAAAATAGCAGTCTATCAAGTTAACAAGTCATTGACCTTTCAGGCTACCCTGATTTAGATCTTTGACTTTTCCAATGGGTGTTTCCACAGCACAATATAGAGGTCTCCACCTTTTAGGATCCTAGATTTATTTAGCATCATAAGAGACCTTAGGAATCACTAGCCCAACCTCCCTCAGTTTGCAAATAAAGAAGGTAAGTCTCAGAGAGGGTATTGATTTGTCCAAGGTCTCACAGGTAGTAGGCAGCATCTTTTGCCAGATTCCTTGACCCCATTACAAAAATGGTGAATTATGGCACATGACGGATAATTTGGATTCGAGCTTTGTGGAAATGAAATTCAGTAGGAGGGAGCAGGATACGATTTTTTCACCACTGAGGCCTGATTGGTTGACAAAAATAAACTAACAAAGGCACAAAACCAGCGCTTAAATTTAAGGCTTTTAAAGTAATGAAGTGTACGCACATTGCAGGAGGTCTTGTTTTTCAGTGGCGTAATAATGTGACAGTATTTACAGACTAGCACTGACTTTCCTTTAATGACTTCTCTAATGGGATCGTTTTCTTCGGCATAATCACCAGCTGATTTATTTCTGTGTCCCATCTTCCCCCTTGTTTTGGCAGCCTTGAGTGACAGCACTGTTCCCCACTTGTCATTATGACTGAGGCGGCAGAGATAGGGATTTTGTTTGTTTAGTTAACAAAAAAAGAAACAAAACCCAGCTCATTTCAAAAGCGCACATGGAAGGCAGTGGGGCCATGCTGGTTAAATCCTGTTTTTTTTGTCCTTGCTGAGCATTACTGGGGATTACTGGCAGGCCAGATCACACTCACTCTTTCTCTGAATTATTATTTTACATCATGTTACTGCCCCTGCTTTGTTTCCATTTATAATTGTCCTTATTTCATCTTCTCCTTATTATTTTACCCCCTTGGGGTTGCTTAAATAGAACAGAATGTCAGGGATGACATACACTGGGGAGAAAAGAATCTTAGAGGAAGAAGGAACCTGGAGAAAATGTAGTCTAAGTCTTCCGTTTTCTGGATAAAGAAGCTGAGGTCTGATGAGCTCAAGTAGCTGGTTCAGGGTTATCCATCACATTGGTGGTAGAGGCTGAAAGTACCAGTTCATCGTCAGGCGAGGCTATGGAAACAAACAGGCAAGAAGTCTTTGTGCTCACAGTTAATGGCGTCCTCTTTGAGAATGATGGACAAACAGACACATGCTTGTTGTATGGCCCTGGGCAAGTCACCTAACCTCCATATGACTTAGTTTCCTCCACAGTACAATAGGGATAATAATAGCACCTACCTCCCAGAGCTGTGAGAATCAAGTGAGAAGATAATTACAAAGAGCCATAGCACAGCACCTGGCACATAGCAAGCTCCCTATAAATGTTAACTAATATTAAATGAATTAAGGCAAACAGAGGTTGAGTGACTTGCCCAGGCTCACACAACTATTTAATATACGACATCAATTTGAACTCCAGGCCCAGTGCTGTGTGCATTAGGTGCCATCTAGCAGCCTCTTGTGCCCAATTAAAGCAATGCTATATTAATACTGAATATCCCTCTCATGATATTGCAAGGGAACCTTGCTTTTGGTAACTTTTAGATGATCTCTATATATTTTGTTGCATTCCAGGCCTCATCTGGAACCATCCCTCTGACTGGAGGCAAGTCAGACTCAGAACACAGTCCAACCATCTTTACCTTAAGAAACAGTGACTTTGGAAGACAGAATGGATGGTCTACCATGTATTCTCAAGGTTATTTCAAGATCTTGAAGAAAAACATAACAACTACAGGACTGGGCCTGAGGTTACTGTGGCCATGTGGACACAACATCAACAGTCTTTGCCCTAAAGAAGCATGTCTTGTGTCTTTGGGGAGGAGCCATGATGGTGGACTAGAAAGACTCATGTATGCTAGCTCCGAATCCACAGCCCATAAATTTCCTGTAAAAAGAACTCCCCACAAATTCTGGAGCAGTGCAAGCTGTGCAGAAACACAGTGGAAGAGATTTCCATTCCAGAGTGCCCAGGAAAGCCATCCCCAGGGGTCCATCGCGCACCAGACAGTGAAGCCCATCCCTGCGCTGCCCTGGCTTCGTGGCCCTGAGAGGAGCAGATCCGAGCAGGCTTCAGGGACGGAATCTCCAGCGGCCACAAAGGTCCCTCCACCCACAGGCATTACAGGTCAGTGAGAGAGATGTCTGGGCTGGCTGAGAGGGGAGCGGGGTGTCTCCGTGACTTGGGGCCCCTTGGGAGGCGGTGGCAGAGGCGGCGGCAGAGGCAGTGGTGGCCCGGCCCGGAGCAGACAGGAGCTCAGGGCCATTAGCTAAGGTCTCCGCATAAACCCCCTGAGGGAACTGAGCCTGGGAGGCGGCCCTGCCCCCACCTGAGCACCAGAACTTAAGCTCACATTGAATAGCAGCCACAGCTGCCACTGAAAGTGCTGAGGCTGGGAAGCAGCATTTGAATCTCAGACGCCAAGCACTAGCTGGGCGGATCTAGGAAGGGGTGGAGAGGAATCTCAGAAGTCAAGCAACTGGCTGGGAAAATGCCCAGAAAAGGGAAGAAAAATCAGACCATAGAAAACTACTTTCTTGGGGAACAGATGCTCCCGCCTTTCATTTCTGATGATGAGGAACAATTATTACCATCAGGGAAAGATGTGGAGGTCAGGGCCTCTGCATCCCAGACATACAAGGTGAATGTCCGGTGGGCTCAGGCCATGGAAGAGCTCAGAAAATCAAGTTAGACAGGTGGAGGAAAAACTGGGAAGAGAAATGAGAGAGATGCAAGAAAAGCATGAAAAATGGGTCAATACCTTGCTAAAGGAGATCCAAAAAATGCTGAAGAAAATAACACCTTGAAAAATAGGCTCACTCAATTGGCTAAAGAGGTTCAAAAAGCCAATGAGGAGAAGAATGCTTTCAAAAGCAGAATTAAGCCAAATGCAAAAAGAGGATCAAAAGCTCACTGAAGAAAATAGTTCTCTCAAAATTAGAATGGAACAGATGGAGGCTAATGACTTTCTGAGAAACCAAGAAATCATAAAACAAAACCAAAAGAATGAAAAAATGGAAGAGAATGTGAAATATCTCACTGGAAAAACAACTGACCTGGAAAATAGATCCAGGAGAAACAATTTAAAAATTATGGGACTACCTGAAAGCCATGATCAAAAAAAGAGCCTAGACATCATCTTCCATAAAATTATCAAGGAAAACTGCCCAGATATTCTAGAACCAGAGGGCAAAACAAGTATTGAAGGAATTCATCAATCAACGCCTAAAAGAGATCCAAAAAGAGAATCTCCTAGGAACATTGTGGCCAAATTCCAGAGTTCCCAGGTCAAGAAGAAAATCTTGCAAGCAGCTAGAAAGAAACAATTCCAGTATTGTGGAAATACAATCAGAATAACACAAGATCTAGCAGCTTCTACATTAAGGCATGGAAGGGAGTGGAATAGGATATTCCAGAAGTCAAAGGAACTAGGATTCAAACCAAGAATCACCTACCCAGCAAAACTGATTATAATACTTCAGGGGAAAATATGGTCTTTCAATGAAACAGAGGACTTTCAAGCATTCTTGATGAAAAGACGAGAGCTGAAAAGAAAATTTGACTTTCAAACACAAGAATGAGAAGAAGCATGAAAAAGTAAACAGCAAAGAGAAGTATTAAGGGACTTACCAGAAGTGAACTGTTTACATTCCTACATGGAAAGACAATATTTGTAACTCTTAAAACTTTTCAGTTTTAGTTGGTGGGACCACACACACACACACACACATACATACACATGCACACACATACATGTACATGCATGTGTGCACACACATACACACATGCTTGCACATACAGAGACAGAAAGCACAGAGTGAATTGAATAGGATGAAACCATATCTTAAAAGTAATTAAGGTAAATGGTGAGAGAGAAAGGTAGTGGGAGGAGAGAGGGTGAAATGGAATGGGGCAAATTATCTCTCATTCAAAAGGCAAGCAGGAGACTTTTTAGTGGAGGGAAAAAGAGGAGAGCTGAGAAAAACACATGAAGTTTACCCTCATCACATTCGACTAAAGGAAGGAATAAAATGCACACTCATTTTGGTATGAAAACCTATCTTACAATACAGGAAAGTGGGGGAGAAGGAGATAAGCAGGGAGGGAGGGATGATGGAAGGGAGGGCAATGGGAGGAGGGAGAAATTTGAAGTCAACACTCTTGGGGAGGGACAGGATCAAAAGACAGAATAGAAACAATGGGGGGCCAGATAGGATGGAGGGAAATATAGTTAGTCTTACCCAACATGACTATTATCGAAGTCATTTGCAAAACTACACAGATATGGCCCATACTGAATTGCATGCCTTCCCAAAGGGAATGGGTGGGGAGGGAGGGATGGGGAGAATTTGGAACTCCAAGTTTTAGGAACAACTGTTTAGTATTGTTCTTGCTACTAGGAAATAAGAAATACAGTTAATGGGGAATAGAAAGTCATCTGGCCCTACAGGACAAAAGAGAAGGGGACAAGGGAAAGGAGGGATGATAGAAGAGAGGGCAGATTGGTGATAGGGAAAATTAGATTGCTCGGTGTATTGGGGTTGGGGGAGGGGATAAATGGGGAGAAAATTTGAAACCCAAAATTTTGTGAAAATGGATGTAAAAAGTTAAATAAATAAATTTATATTAAAATAAAAAAAAAGAAGCATGTCTTGTAATTGAGGGAACAATACAGAACTAGCTAGAAGATAATCTCAGAAGAAGAGACATTCAATTCCAGAAGGCCTAGGAAGGAACTCCAACAGAAGGTGAGATTTGAGCTAAGTCCTAAAGGAAGCCAGAGGAAATGGGAAGAGAGGAGGAGGGAGATTGCATACATTACAGGTATAGGAGACAAGGCACAGAGAGGCAGGAGATGGAGAACCCTGTACAAGGAACAGCAAAAGGCCAGCATTGCTGGATAATGGACCACACTGAGGTGTATACTCTAAAGGTATACAAAGATAGGATGGAGCTGGGTGATGTCAAAAAGCATATATGTTTGATTCTGGGGGTAATGAGAGCTACTGGAATGCTTGGAGAGGGCTGTGAAGAAAAATGAGTATCGGGGTGGAGTCAAAATGGCGGAGTAGAAAGACTCACATATGCTAGCTCTGAACCCACAGCCCATGAATTTAATGTAAGAAAAGCTCCCCACAAGTTCTGGATCACTGCAGGGTGTGCAGAAACACAGTGGAAGATATTTCCGTTCCAGAGAGCCCTGGAGAGCGGTCCCCAGGGTCCGTCGCGCCCCGGAAAGCAGAGCCCACCCCAGCACTGCCCTGGCCGCGGCCCCAGAGGAGCATATCTGAGCAGGCTTCAGGGACAGAATCTTTGGCGGCCGGGAAAGTCCCTCCGCCCACAGACGCTACAGGTCAGTGAGAGAGACATCTGGGCTGGCAGAGAGGGGAGCGGGGTGTCTCCGTGACTCGGGCCCCCTCGGGAGGCAGTGGCAGAGGAAGGGGCAGGAAGCAGGGTAGGCAGAGGCAGGGGCAGCAGCAGCAGCGGCGGTCCCCCAGGACTCCCCAAGCAGGCAAGATCTTCATTACTGAAGGTCTCTGCATAAACCACCTGAAGGAGCTGAGACTGGGAGGTGGCTCTGTCCCCACCCACTCCATTACTGAAGGTCTCTGCATAAAGCCCCTGAGGGAGCTGAGCCTGGGAGATGCCCTGCCCTCACCCGCCCCATTCATGAAGGTCTCTGCATAAAGCCCCTGAGGGAACTGAGCCTGGGAGGCGGCCCTGCCCCCACCCCAGCACCAGAACTTAAGCTCACATTGAATAGCAGCCAAGCCTGCCTCGGAAAGCCCATTTGAATCTCAGACCCCAAGCACTAGCTGGGCAGATCTAGGCGGGGGTGGACAGTAATCTCAGAAGTCAAGTAACTGGCTGGGAAAATGCCCAGAAAAGGGAAGAAAAATAAGACTACAGAGAGCTTCTTTGAGCAGGTGCAAATGCTCCCACCTATCAATTCGGATGATGACGAAATATTCCTACCATCAGGGAAAGACATGGAGGGTGAGGCCTCTGTCTCCCAGTCATCCCAGGTGGATATCCGGTGGGCTCAGGCCTTGGAAGAGCTCAAAAAGGATTTTGAAAAGCAAGTTAGACAGGTGGAGAAAAAACTGGAAAGAGAAGTGAGAGAGATGCAAGAAAAGTATGAAAAATGGGTCAATACCTTGGTAAAGGAGACCCAAAAAAATGCTGAAGAAAATAACACCTTGAAAAATAGGCTCACTCAATTGGTAAAAGAGGTTCAAAAAGCCAAGGAGGAGAAGAATGCTTTCAAAAGCAGAATTAGCAAAATGGAAAAAGAGGTTCAAAAGCTCACTGAAGAGAATAGTTCTTTCAAAATTAGAATGGAACAGATGGAGTCTAATGACTTTCTGAGAAACCAAGAAATCGCCAAATAAAACCACAAGAATGAAAAAATGGAAGAGAATGTGAAATATCTCATGGGAAAAACAACCTGGAAAATAGATCCAGGAGAGACAATTTAAAAATTATGGGACTACCTGAAAGTCATGATCAAAAAAAGAGCCTATACATCATCTTCCATGAAATTATTGAGGAAAACTGCCCTGACAGTCTACAACCAGAGGGCGAAATAAGTATTGAAAGAATCCATCGATCACCACCTGAAAGAGATCCAAAAAGAGAAACTCCTAGGAACATTGTGGCCAAATTCCAGAATTCCCAGGTCAAGGAGAAAATCTTGCAAGCAGCTAGAAAGAAACAATTCCAGTACTGTGGAAATACAATCAGGATAACTCAAGATCTAGCAGCTTCTACATTAAGGGATCGAAGGGCGTGGAATAGGATATTCCAGAAGGCAAAGGAACTAGGACTCAAACCAAGAATCATCTACCCAGCTAAACTGAGTATAATACTTCAGGGGAAAATATGGTCTTTCAATGAAACAGAGGACTTTCAAGCATTCTTGATGAAAAGACCAGAGCTGAAAAGAAAATTTGACTTTCAAACACAAGAATGAGAAGCAGCATGAAAAAGTAAACAGCCAAGAGAAGTCATAAGGGACTTACCATAAGTGAACTGTTTACATTCCTACATGGAAAGACAATATTTGTAACTCTTAAAACTTTCCAGTATCTGGGTAGTTGGTGGGACCACACACACATGTACACGCATGCACGCACACACAGAGACAGAGAGCACAGAGTGAATTGAATAGGATGGGACCATATCTTAAAAGAAATTAAGGTAAATGGTGAGAGAGAAATGTAGTGGGAGGAAAGAGGGTGAAATCGAATGGGGTAATTATATGTCATTTAAGAGGCAAGCAGGAAACTCTTTAGTGGAGGGAAAAAGAGGAGAGCTGAGAAAAAAAAAACAAGAAATTTACCCTTATCACATTTGACTAAAGGAAGGAATAAAATGCACACTCCTTTTGGTATGAAAACCTATCTTACAATACAGGAAAGTGGGGGAGAAGGAGATAAGCAAGGGGGGGGATGATGGAAGGGAGGGCAATGGGAGGAGGGAGCAATTTGAAGTCAACACTCGGGGAGGGACAGGATCAAAAGACAGAATAGAAACAATGAGGGACAGGATAGGATGGAGGGTAATTCAGTTAGTCTTACGCAACCCGACTATAATGGAAGTCATTTGCAAAACTACACAGATAGGGCCTATATTGAATTGCCTGCCTTCCCAAAGGGAATGGGTGGGGAGGGAGGGATGGGGAGAATTTGGAACTCAAAGTTTTAGGAACAACTGTTTAGTATTGTTGTTGCTACTAGGAAATAAGACATACAGTTAATGAGGAATAGAAAGTCATCTGGCCCTACAGGACAAAAGAGAAGATGGGGACAAGAGAAGGGAGGGATGATAGAAGACTGGGCAGATTGGAGATAAGGAAAATTAGATTGCTCAGTGTATTGGGGTTGGGGGAGGGGATAAATGGGGAGAAAATTTGGAACCCAAAATTTTGTGAAAATGAATGTAAAAGTTAAATAAATAAATTTTTATAAAAAAAAAAAGAAAAATAAGTATCATTTCATGGTGAATCACAGCTTCCATAAGGTAGATCTCATTAAGAGAGTGGCACTGGCCCTTGCTTAAGTGAAAGGAGGGTGGAGAAACAAAATGTATTTACAAAAATAGAGAAGGAAATTTGTGTGTGGATGTGAAAGGGGAGAAACAGAGAGACAGAGGTAGAAATAGAAAGACAGAGAAAAAGGGAACGAATTTAGATTTGATATGGCATGAGTGAGGGAAAGAGAACCAGTGTCTTATCAATTCTGAGAGAATTAGGATATATAAAAGTCAGGGTCAGTAAGTCCTGGGAGTGTGTAGAGACTCAGTGTGAAACTATGTGCCAAATGGGTGGACTGTGCTTTAAATTCTAATCTGACTTTACAAGATGGCGATAAGTTTATAAAGCTATGATGAGCAAGCTTCCTCAGATCCTATATTTGAATGGCAAATTTCTGCCCTCACTCCAATCCCCACAACGGAAAAGCAAGTTCCCATGGGAGCATAGGACCTAACCCTTCAGACATGAATCCCTGTGAGTGAGACTGTGACAGCAGTACCAGTACTATCACCATGGCACCTTTCCCTCTCCCCATCCAGTCACATTAGAGAAACAGTAATGATGACAATGAGCCTATGGAAGCACCTTTGGGAATGCCAGTCAATCATTGCCAAGTTCTTGAAGCCACAAGTCAAGTTGACTGAGTCCACAATCCTCAAAACTTCTTAGAAGCCAGTCATCTGCTCCTCTCCTGTGTTCTTTGGGAAGTGAAAGGAGATACTTATGTTTCCGGGTTCAGCACCAATAGTAATTAGAACCCAATCCTACATTTCTGCAAGTAGACAGGCTGGTGAGCCTATGTCAGAGGTAAACTTTGGATGGGACAATGTTGTTGGGTGGAGAAGGTCAACCCCTTGCTAGGGAATTACTAGGATTTTGAAACTGAATTTTGGAAGTCATTTAGATATTTTCAAGAATTGGAGATGCTGCTGCTTCTCTGCTGACATCCTGATGGGTGGTCTGGTGGACAGAATGGATAACAGAGTTAGATACCTCACAGGATAGGTGACTCAAAGAACTAGGGTCTTGTGACAGCCTCAGATTTCGAATCTGAACCTTAAAGGTCATCTAGTCTAACCCTCTTGTTTTATAAATGAGGAAACTGAACCCAGAGAGATTTGTGACTTACCCTAACCCTAACCCTAAATGTGACTTATCCAAGTTCAATTTATTCTCCAAATTCAGAGTTCCTTCCATGGCACCATATTGCCTTTCCCTTGCTTAGGCAATCTTTAGGCAAGGAACTGAAGCAGAGAATGTATATTAGGAAATACCGGGAAAAAAAGGATAAGGGCAGAAAGAGAAAAATAAAAGGAGGTGACAACTGGAGCAAAAGAAGAAGAGATTGCCAGAGGAGGAAGCCATATGGCAGAGCATTGATGTAAAGAGCAGCTGCCAAAGAAAGAGTTAAGATACCATGGATGAAGAAGAAGGAATTTATATATGTATATATTCAATATAAAAGAAACTTTTAGGAGGAATATGATACTATTTGAACATCACAAAACTCATACCCAGGTCAAACCCTAGGAAGGTAGGACAAACAGTGGCAATTTTTTTCTAAGATCCTAGTGATGTTTTTATCCCATTCCTGTGTAGAAGAGAGGAGGAAGGGAAAACACAGAATCTGAAAGTATGAGAGACAGTGGGAGCCCACCAATATTTATTCTACTAGCTTAGATAAGATACATAAGAACATATCATGTCATTGGTGTTCACAAGAAGCAAAGGGTTAAAAACTAGCCCCTGGGTGTGTATAAGAATTGAGAGGCAAGTTCACAAGAGGAAAGGGAGAAGTAATTCTAGGATTGTGTGTGTACAGAAGAGAAAGAGAAAGAAGCAGACAGACTGGCAGACTGAGAAAGACGGTGATGGAGAGGAAGAGGAAGAGGAAAAAGAGGAGAAGGAGAAAGAGGAGAAGGGAAATGAAAAGGAGGAGGAAGAGGAAAAGAGAAGAAATTTAAGATAAGACATAGTATATATAAAAGAATGAAAAGAACTTATGTATGTCAGACCTGAGATGTGAAAATATGTGCCTATGGTAGAGTTAGGTTGGGTTCTATGCCTTAGGGCCACCCTCATCTCCTCCCCCTACCCCCAAGCAGAGAAAGCCTTGTCAGAGCCTTCATCTGGATGGGAACTTCCTGAGCCTCAGGTCGTCTCTGAACTGCAAAGATGACCACTGGGAGGGTGGAGGGAAACAAACAGACCTGGAGACCAGGGTAAAAATAACTGATAATAATAGGTCTGTAACTCTTAGTTTTCAAATGATAAGGCTTTTATTTATTTCACCAAGGATTTCTTACGTGCCTGCTCTGTGTCAGGTACTATACACTAGGCACCAGGGGTACAAAGAAAAACGGAATTGTTCTTACCCTCAAGGAGCTTGTGTTGTATTAATAACAAGTAAGATTGTTTTCGCCTCAAAAAGGCTATGATTTTAAATTCTGAGTAATTTAGCAGATTTTGTGTTGTTAGAAAGACATAATACGCCAGTGGAAAGTAACAGCAATCAGGAGAGAACAGAAGAAATTTCACAAAATCACCTCCATTAAAACCCTCCCCCAGAGCTTGTGCCAGGCCCTGTGGCTGCTCGGGATGGAAATGAGTGTGACTAAAAGTCTTGTCATATCGATTAGTTGCAGGCCTCATTCACAGCTGTGCAAGCAGCTGGGACTTGGAAACAACACAGCTCTCCATCCCATCATCTTGGGGGTCGTCACAAGTCACAGGCAATGATCTCACAGCCCACAGTTAGATCTGCACTCAGTGTCTTCCTTTACAACATCCTTTTTTAGTCATAATGAGGAAATGATCGATAATGGCCATGAAATAGGACCGACAGGGCATAAATAGATCCTGAACTTGACATTGGAAGACATATTTAACCTCACCTGTAAGTGTGAGAGTATAGGAAAAGGTTGCAGTGAAAAAATGATTTCTAAATGGGGTAAATAATACAAGGGTAAATGCATTCCCTTCAGCAAAGAATTTAATTCACATTTGCTTATGTATATATAGTCCCCTTCCTCAACCAACCCCCAAACTCAGAGTTTACTTGGAGAAAAAGAAAGAGGAAAAGAGAAAGAGGAAGGGAGGGAAAGGAAAGAGAGGGGAGAAAAGGGGAGGGGAAGGCAGAGGAGGGCAAGGAAAGGGAGGGAGAGGACAGTGTTTTCTTAATCTCTCAGGGCTTCAGCCAACTAATCCCAATAACATTTCTCTAACAAAGTATTCCAGATGACTTGCCTTTGTAACACTCGGTAGAGGGAGTTTCCATACTGGGAGATCCCTGCATCTCTGGGACCGCCCCCCAATAACTCCAGCTGTTCTGTCTTCCCTCTAGGTTAAACGACTGACTCCTTTGTCACAACCTGCCCCTTCCCTAGCTTTCTGATCTTCCTACCTCCTACTCCCCTCCATATACTAGTCTATTTTTAGGTATTTTTAAAAATCATGATCATTTTTGCAGCTGGAATCTAGTCCAGCCATATTGTCCTTATTGTGTTTCTTACAAAGGACATTCCACGTCCTATTTCCATGCCTTTGCACTGGTTACCCTACCTATGACTAGAATGCAATCTCTCCTCCCATATCTTAGAATCCCTGGCTTCCTTCAAGCTCCAACTCAGAAGTTCAACACCACCTTCATCTTCAGGAAGCCTTTCCTCAATCCACCGAGTCCACTCCTAGTCCCTCCTTCTCTAATGCTACCTTCTATCTTCCATCTTCTATCCACACAGAGTTTGTATATACCAACTTCCCTATTCATTGCCTCTTCCATTTGAATGTGAGATCCTTGAACTCAGGGACTAAGTTTTGCTTTTTTTCTTTACAGCTCCAGCACTTAATAAGTATTCAATAAATACATGTCGATTGATTGAGGGTACTACTACATTCACATGACGAGAGGCTAGCATAACTTTTGTCTCTGTGTGTGCGTGTGTGTGTGTGTAATTTGGCCCACAGAATACTGAGCCCTCCCTAGAGATGTTGATGATAAAAGTAATCTCTTGCTCTTCTGAAGTTTTGGTCCTACATTTCCAACTAGGCTCCCTTCAATTATCGTTATCCCTGGTCTCAACTTTGGCAGTTCTGTACTTTGTGGTCTTTCAGAGCATCATCACCATTCAGAGAAAGTCTAAGAACTAAAGAGCCAAGATGAATTCCCATTTTCCCAAAATGCCAAAAAGCAAAATAGTATTATGGATCCTGTCCCTACACAACTCTACTTTCTGTCCCAAGAGGTTTCATTTCAATTTCAAAACTGCTTCTTTCTTCTTTAAAAAAATAAAAACTATCCTATGAGTGAGTTCTGACTAATTAACCTCTTTCCTCTTTCATCTAGGGTTTGGGACATAGGGGCAATAAAATGAAGAAAGACAGTCAGGCGCTAAGGAGGCTTTATGTATTGGACCCCTCTGGAAAGTACAGGTTTATTTTCCCTATTAGTCCTTTGTGAAATTCCAGCAGCTGCAGAAATGATTATAATTTTAAAATAGAGCATAAGGATGTGTGAAAGGCAATAACATGTTATCCCTTCACAATGAAAAAGAATAAATTTTCCTGTTCAGACTAGAGGTTAGTAGAGAGCTTTTCAGCTATTCATTATCTGAAGGGAGATTATCCACTTTATCAATTATCTGTGGTATGTTTTTAATCCCACTAGATGACTGATTTCTGGGGGCTACCCTTGCAATTACCTCATCAGTTTGTGTTCATTTTAGCATTAGCTTCACAAAAAGAAATGAAAAAAATTAGCTAGTTAATGGGAAACTGACAAAATTGATCACAAATGTGTTACCAAGATAGCTCATTGTCCACCATGCCCACCATGTTCTTATTTCCAAAATGGGAGGAATGATGAACATCTGATTGTTGTCTGGGAGAGCTGTGGCCACCTTAGGTTCACAGGATTTGTAACTTAAAGGAACCTTGGGAATCTGGTTCAACCTCCACTTATTTTTGATAGGTGCACAAAGGAAAGCTGAGAGTTATCCAAGGTCATGGCAGTAAGTAGCAGAACTGGGATTTGAACCTAGGTTATTCTGATGCCAAATCCAGGTCTCTTTCTAATTCACTGTGAACTTCAATGTATGAGATATTTGACTCCCAAATCTATACAGAAACCAAGTGGAAAATTAATTGCATTCTAGATGTCCTGAGAATGGAAAAGAAATGCTTTTTTTTCCTTTGATTTTCTTTTCAAAATGGGGCAGAGGAAATACTTGAGGGGAAAATTATGTGTAAGTAATTGTAAAAATAAATAACTTCATCATTACTCATTGATTTGTTATCCATCCTGCTGTTCTCCTCAATTAGTATGGATAACTGGAAGTAGGCAATATACTTTTTTAATTTCATTATCCAAGTCAATAGCTTCTCTTCTTTAGATTTTCTCACAGTCTGTATTTTCACTACCGTTGGGACCTCTAACCCCGAGTTCTTAAATGGTGATGACTTCTTTATTAGCCATAGTTTTAAAGAATTTAGCAAGGACAGCTGAATGGTTCGGTGGGTAGTGCACTGAGACTGGAATTAGGAAGACCCGAGTTCAAATGTGGCCTCAAACACTTACTAGCCCGTCACCCTGGGCAAGTCACTTAACCCTGTTTGCTTCAGTATCTTCATCTGGAGTCTGAAACAACTGAACAACCAAAATAGAGAATTTGGAGAGGAAGGAGAGGAGGAGTTAATTCTTCCTTTTAATTTCACCACTCCAATTCTGAGTGATCCCCCACAAATTCATGGGTGGTAAGACTACAGCAGTCAGACTTTTCCTCATAAACACCAAAAGTATCTGCTCCTAATTCATTCAGGTAAAATGGCTCGAGAAAAGAATTGCATAGGTTTTAGTTTAAGGATCTGTACTGTTTTAAGAAGCTTGCCATTAAATTACATGGTGTAATGGATTGATGGTTGGCCTCAGAGTTAGGAAGACCAAATTTCAAGTCATACCACTGATACATATTAGCTGTGTTACCCCAAGGACAGCTGTTAAATAGTGACTCAAAGAGCTTTAAGTAGAGGTTGGTAGCTAAAATGCATTGACAGAAGGGGTCTCTTTATAAGGAGCTCCCTACACCAATGAAATCATAGGAATGGACAAAATAATAATTACAGTATATGTTTCTTAGTGCTTAGCACCTGACCCCTCTTTTGACCTCATGCTAGGGAATTTTAGGGAATTGAAAGAGACAATAAGTGAGGTCTCTTTGACTCTCACACGTTGGGAGAAATTGTACTGAGAAGGAGAAAATGGGAAATTAAAGAGATTGAAGTGGCTCTAGGAGGAAGTCTTCAATTCAGATTGTAAAGCAAAATGTAAAAAAGATGGAAACAAGAGCAAATATCTGAGGATGAGTACCAAAGACTGCAACATTCCTTCAAGAAGCCATCATGAAGAAGTCAGAAAACCTGGATCAAATCCCAGTTATGGCACCAAGTCGCTATGAGATCCCAGGCAAATATTTTAACAAGACTGATTTATTTTCCTGATCTTTAAAATTCAAATAATGCCTCTTATGTCATGTAGGTTTCAGGATCATTGTGAAAACTTCTTTGGTTGTAATGCTTCAGGACAATTTTTAAAATTATTTCCTGTATTATTATATCAAAATTCTTTTTCTGATCATAGCTTTCAGGTAGTGCAATTATTCTTTTCTTTCTCTTCTTGATCTGTTCTCCAGATCAGTTGTTTTTCTTATAAGATGTTTCACTTTCTCTTCTATTTTTTCATTTTTTATATTTTGTCTTATTATTTCTTATAACTTCACTGGCTTCCCAATTCTAATTATCAAGGTGTCATTTTCTTAAGATTCTAGATCTCTTTTTCTATTTGGTTGACTTTCTTTTCATAATCTTCTTGTTTTTCTTGGATTGTTCTTATTTTCTTTTTGTTACTTCTTCCTCAGTCTCATTTGCTTTTTTAAGTCTTTTTAAGTTCTTCTATAAATTCTTTTTGGGCAGGTGATCATTTGACATTACTGTTTGGGGTAGAAGGGGGTTTCTTTGCTTCAATATCCTCCTGTGAAGATGAACTCTGGTCTTCTCTATTCCCATAATAACTATCTATGGTTGGAATCTTTCTCCTGTGCCTGTGCATTTTTTTGTATTAAGGGCTTAATTTTTGTAATCATCTCTCATCCTGGAGTATGGGGGATGGGGTCTCTTGCTCCAGATCTGCAGTTTTCTCCTCTAGCCTGGAACCAAAGCTAAACCTCCAGCCTCCGATAAGTGCCCACAGCCTGGGGTGCCCTGCCCCACTGCTTCTGCACTTACTGGGTGTGTGACAGTCCCTTCTTTCCCTGCTGCTCTCCACGGCAGGGTCTGGGGTTCCTTGTCAGAAGTTCCTTGTCCCTCTATCTTTCCCAGCTCAAACTTCCCTCGCTATCCTGAGGATAAAAGTTCCTGTGGCTGAGGGTGAGGCAGCCCACCAACCCAACTAACCCCAGAGCTTGTAGACTTGGTGTTTACTCTTCACTAGGACTAAATTTATCCTAGGATTCTTCTTCTGCTCTTCTCTGATTGTCTCAGGAGGCCTCCATTGTATCCTATTCTTATTTTTTACACACACACACACACACACACACACACACACACACACACACTTTGTTCACCCTGAGGCACTATTTTATCTCTTTTGTGGGGGAAAATCTTGAGAGCTTGGAATTTTCTGACTTACTCTGTCATCTTCCCAGAATCCACTCTTGTGAAAATCTCTCTGGAAACACTAAAACCTACATAAATATGATTAGCTATTACAACTATATAAATAACGTAAGGAACACTCCAGGTCATAAGAAGTTGAGGCTCACCATTAATGTTAAGGACAAAAAAAACATCATTTCCAAACTCATGTAGAGGGCAAGAGGAAGCTCACAGAAGGAATGGGACTACTGCTTAGAAATGATGACAGGAGATACAAGGAAGGCAAAACTCTATTCTAATTATATTTCAATTTTAGCTACTAAGAAGAATTATATTTAGGTTGTGACATATTGAACAAAATGATTCACAGAAAAGTCAAAGGCATATACCATATAAATACATATATAAGCAGAGCTATGTCCCCAGTTTAAGGATAGATAGCTATAGCTATGTATTTTTCTAGCCATATAGATATAAACATTTGTATCTATATGGCTCTATATAACATATAAATATCTATAGATCTATGTTTTATAGATGTGTAGATATCTATTGTATTAGCAACCACACTAACATGCAGGGTGGCCTGCTAGTACAGATTCTTTGATTTGCTTTTCCAAAGGAAAGACAGCTTCAAAGTGGTCAACAATCTTACATTAATTACAGATAAGCAGAAAGAAGTGAGTATAGGAAATATAAGCAGTGAAATTAACACAAAGATTCAACACACAGGGCTCCAACTGTCTGAACTAAGTAATACAACCACTTGCATGCACCACCAGACTGGTCTGGTGCACCAGCATCTCAGTAGTAATTGGGGGCTCTTAACAAATGGCTACTCAAAGTCATCCAGGGAATCAAAAGGTCCTTCTCCTGAGTAAGCCCCCAAAGTAAAACGCCAGCCTCCCAGTATAGAGAATTTTCAACTAATAGGCTCAAAGCCAGAAGGTATCACAACCCACATGACTCAGCAAGCTGTGAATTACTGAGGTTATCCCTCAGATGGTTACAATTTGGCTTGAGCCTAGGAAAATGAACTCTAGGAAAAAAAATCCTACTTTACTTAAGCTTACATCTATATGTCTAGAAAAGGATATTTCATACTTCTTTTATATACATATGTAGGTATGTAGATATCAATATATCTAGAAATATGTATATATATATATATATATAAAACATGTGTATCACACACACACACATATATATATATATATATATACACATGTAGACTATATGGATAGAATATAGATGTGATATAGTCTTATAAATATGTAGATATCTATTCTATATAACCTTAAATTTGGTTTGATCAGTCTGGAGAAAAGGACTAGGAGCCTATGATAGTAATCTTCAAATTTGAAGAGTTGTTATTTGGAAGAGGAAATAGATTTATTCTGCTTGGTCCCAAAAGGTGGAATTCATAGTAATGGAGAGAAGTCACAGGGAGGAAGATTTCACCTTTATAAAAGGAAAAACTTCTTAGCAATGAAGGCTATCAAAAATATAATGGATGCCTTGGGAGGTAGTAGATTTCCTTTCAATGGAACTCTTCTGACAGAACAGTCTGGATGAACAGTTTTGGAGATTCCTATTCAAACAAAGCTTAGACAAGGTAACTTCTTTCAGGCTTGAAATTCTGTGATGTGCTTTCTCTTCTGTTCCAAATATATATTCTCTTTTTCCTACCTCCTCACTTAGCTTCAGAGCCCAGGGCTTACTTCATGTATTTGGAATGATGAGTTACAAATCTGTGTAGTGAGAACAGAGTGAACTTAATAATTCTTTATGTTCTATATGTCTCTGTCTTAACTCGTTAGACTTAAGACCTGGGTCCAAGTTTCAGAGTAACAGCAAAATGAACTTTTCTGGCCTTATGGTATTCACCATTTTCTATCACATATAGGTGGATATTGCTTTCACTGTTGCAGATACCACACCAGATCAAAGTTTAGGGCTTGATTCATGCCAGCAATTGAGATAAGCATTCTGCCTTGGAGACAAAATGGATTTGATAGGGTTGGATCAGACTTGATAAAATTTTATTTTAAAATGTAAAACGTATTCTCAGCTTGCGGGCAATACAAAAACTAATGGTGGATCAAATTTGTACTGTGGGCCATAGTGTGCCAATCTCTGGATCAGAACATCCCTGTCATTACAAATCCTGCCCTTTACTTTGGAGGAAGAGTCATTCAGAAAAAAAAAGATATGGATTTGAAGTCTGAAGACCTGGCTTCTTAATGACTCTTAATGTCTGAGCGATCTAAGAAAAGTTGTTCTCTAAAGTCTCTTCCAAATCTAAAAATAGTGAAATCCTAGAGTGTTGGGCCTGTAGTCAGGAAGACCTGAGTTCAAATTCAGCTCAGATATTTACTAGTTACACCCTGGACAAGTCACTTAATCCTGTTTGACTCAGTTTCTCATTTGTAAAGTGAGCTGGGGAAGGAAATGGCAAACTACTCCAGTATCTTTGCCAAGAAAACCTCAAATGGGGTCACAGAAAGTTGGACATGATTGAAATGACTTCAAAAACTGCATCCTTAAACATTCAACCTTGCCCAGAAATCAAACAGTCAATCAATCAATGTATATGAAGCACCTATGACGGTCCAGGCACTGTGCTAAGACAACAAGGTCATATGACAGGGTAGTCAAAGAAGAGAGTCTAATTTTGGGTTTCATTAAGACAGGCAGTGTCCAACACAAGGGAGTAGGTAGTCTATCTTTACTCTGCCCTGGTTAGATTTTAGCTGTAGTATCCCACTCAGTTCTAGGAACCATGTTTTAGAAGGGACCTCCGGAAGCATATCCTGGGCAGGGTTACTAGAAAGCGGTGAAGACCAGAGGTCATGTCATCAGAACATGATGGGGAACATGGAATATCCTTGGAATATCTGAAGGGTTGTCACATGGTAAAACAACCATGATTCAGCCGCGCAGCTCCTTGGAACCCCTAAATTGGAAAGACACCTACGAGATCATCTTATCTAGTCTGCAACTAAATAGTCATCTCTTCTATGATATCCCTGACAAGTGAATGTCCAGAGTCCAGAAGACTCCAAGAGATAGATATCTTTCTGTTTCCTCAGACAGCTCCCATGTTAGAAATATTTCCCCTTCGTTGCCCTGTAACCTGCCTCTCCACATCTTCTTCCCATCGCTCCTGATTATTTCCTCTGGGGAAAAAAAAGCAGAACTGTTCAGCTCCACCATATGATAACTCTTCAGATATTCAGAGAACATTACCATGTTTCCCCTGGGTCTTCTAATGGCATGACTCCTTGTCCCCATACCATCCTAGTAACCCTGATCAGGATGTGCTTCAGTATGCCAACGTCCCTCCTAAAATGTGTTACCTAGAACTGGGTTTAACACTATAGCTGGGATCTGATCAGGACAGTGTAAAGACAGACTGTTGCTGCCCTTGTTCTGGACAGTGCCTCTCTGAATGAAACCTAAAATAAGATTCCATGTATGAATTCTGTAGTAAGGAATCAAAAATTGATCATACAAATCAATTGCATGACTTTTGACTAGATATAATCAAAGGATAGAATCTTATCTATATATTACATTACATTTAATAAGCATTTCTTTCTGAGGAGTCTAAAACTCCTTTAGAACATATACCTATTCCTTCTCCTGACCAGGGCCAGAATTAGAAACATAGAATAAATTTCATCATGGACACTATGATGATGTCTGATGATGTCGTCAGACCTTTGCACAGAATAATGTTTTTAAGTTCATCGAATGAAATCTATAAGATTACAAAGAAAACCAGCTACACTGAAATGTAGTTATTTAAAAATGTGGAGAAAAACGCAAGGTCAGAGACCCCAGATTAAGAATCCCTGATCTAGTCCAAAACCCTGCAGATGAGGGGACATCTTCAGGGGTGTGAAGAACACAGAACAATTCAGGGGGTTGAGAACCACCCATCCCCAACCCCCAACTACCAAATCATCCTCCAGTAAGGTCATAATTTTTCTTGTTAATGACCCTGATTTGGTATCCCTGGGGGCCATTTTAAATGTCCTCATTCATGTGCACATTAGTGTACAGTATATTAGTAGTATTTAATTGGCAGGGTCAGAGTGGGAATCCTTTGGGACTTGGGACCCCGAGATATAGAGAAGTAGGAGGCATGAAATAGCAATAGCGAGCAGTAGCATTTATAAAGTGATTAAGGTTGGCAAAGCAACAGTTATCAACATATTATCTCAAGTGATGCTCACAATAACTCTGTGAGGTAAGTGCTGTTATTATCTCCATTTTACAGATGAGGAAAAAGGAGGCTGGGAAAAGTTAAATGACTCTTCAGAGTTACACAGTTAATAAAAAAGGCAAAATTTGAATTCAGATCTTCCAGACTTCAGGTCCAGTGAACTATATGCTTTAGCTTCCTGGCTAAAAGCTGCCCAAGAAGAAAAAGATCTAGTAAAAGGAGGGTATAAGCCCAACCATCAAACCAATGAATGTTCCTGTTTCATCACTGTGCCCGGAGGCCCCGTTCCTGTTCCAAAGTTGATGATGGAGGAGGGGGTCCATATGTTTAATCTCGTGTTCTTGTCTGTGTCGGTTTTCCTGCTGATACACATTTTTATCAGCTCAGTTTTGCTCCACCTTAAGGATCTGCTTTACACTAATCTAGGTGGCCAGCTATAACCCCACATGTGACAGGCACTATTATGTGATTCCTCAAAGACGCCTGACTGAAGTTCAAAAAGTAGAGAAGAGTCATGGCTATTTCTTTTCTTTAAAAAAAACCCACAGTAATAAAAGTTATGACCTTGCTGTCTTTCTACTGTTTATAGCACATATTTTGTGGACATAAATCTAGCTGGGGTTTCTCAACTGGCCCATGGAGCAATGACGGGGGATTACTGAGCCTACGTGAGGCGATGACGGAGTTTAGAGGAGCCATTCCCAAGGGAGTGCGTTAGAGAGATGAGTGTGCAGGGGAGAGAACAGAGTCTGAGGTTCCAGGTTCAGTTTCTGGCTTTTCCACTTACTAACCTTTGACCAAGGATTTCCCCTTTCAGGTATTCAGTTTTCTTGTAAGTAAAATGGGAAGAGTCAGACCAAATGATTGCTAAAGTCCCTTTTAGTTGGGGTAGGATGCAGAGGTCCTTTCCAGGGCTATGTCTAAGAGACTATAAAAACTTTTAAGTTTGCAAAGCAGCTTCTTCAGTGCAGATATTATCACTCCCACTTTCAGGATGAGGATATTGAGCCATAAGAGATTAACTTCAGTTTCCCAGTAGATATCTTCGGTAAAATTTGAACCCAGCTCTTGTGACAGCAGAGCCACTGTTCTAGCAAGTGTGCCACATTGTCTGTAAAGGAAGCTTACTTTTCGAACGTGTAATGTCCTCATACCAAAACAGAATAAATAGACCATGATCACAACAAAACCAGGAGAACACCTTCTCTATCCCCGCTCTGCTGATCCTGTCCTTCAAGGCCTAGCTCAAATCCTACTTTGTCCAATTCTCTTTTCTAAAATCTTGCAGCATTTACACTCTACAACATATCATTTGACAATTACATAGTGTTATTGTTCTATAATTATACAGTTATACAAAAATAATAATTAGTTTTAAAGTTTTATCATATAAGTTATGTAGCTATAATCATATCAACAGTCTTGTTCCTTTGACTATATTGTAAATGATTCAGTTTCAAGGACTGATTTCTACTCCTCTTACATTTTCTACCCTGCTTAGCACAATGTCTGGCACAGAATACATTTGCACCTCTCTCATGTACTTAATATGCCCTATTTTATTTTTAATATCCTTAATTATGTGTCTGTTGTATATCTTTGCTCCAGGGGAACATCAGTCATATCATAATTAATCGGTATCACTTCCAGAGCCTAGTATAGTGATTCTGAAAATAGTAGGTGCTTATTAAGTATTTATTCAAACGGACTCAACCAAATTGAATAAATTTGGTACAAGGCACTGAGTAAATACTTACGATTGATTTGGATTTCTTCCCTCCAGATTCAAAACCCCAACTGGCAAAGCTAATGTTTAAATGACATTGTCCGCTAAAAGGGATAAAAAGAAAAATATTGGAAATAGCATTGGAGGAGCCTATAGAATACTCAGGTTGTGCCATTTTAAGTAATTAGGGTACAATACTAAAGTGTGCTGATAAATGTTTAATGATGAGTTCTTTGTTTAAAAAAAATGTACCCAAGACACACTTTTAAGCTTAATACGCATAATTAGCATTTTCTCTGTCACTTTAAGTCTAGACAGTCAACGAAGCAATAAATAAAACCTGAATTTGACTCAATTGTCAATTACTGAAGAGTAAATGCTTGCACTCAAACTTTAACTATCAACTTTTGGGAGCTGTTTGACCTAGTAGGTCGATGAAGGGACAACAGTGAGAATCAGAGTAGATCACTAGGAAAAGAAAGGCCCCCCCATTTAGAATCCATGAAAGGTGAGAATACACACAGTATGAAAATAACATAGGAAAGGCATATCAGAGCTCTGATTAGAAACTTGATCTCTAGAGGAATTGACTTAATTCAGGCAGATGAACTTGACAGTTCCTAATTATCATGGCTCTAGAGCTCAGAGGGACCTCAAACGCCCTACAGTCTAACCTCCTCATTGTACATTTGAGGACATGGAGCCCGGAGAGCTTAACACTTGCCCAAGATCAAGTGAGCTGCAAGAAATAAATATGGTTCTGGCCTTTGTTTTAATTGTTTTGTTGTGTTTAATGAGTTTTGTTTTTGTGGCTTAATCACCATAAAAGTACTGCTCAGAAACCTCATGGTGATGTACTGGCCACCTGGGGTTCTTACAGGCTGTGCGAAAGGAACACAAGCTCTGGCAAATATTAGCAAGATGGAAGACTTCAAGTGTAGGGACCCAATAACAGCCTATCACATGTATGTTGTCAAAACATCAGTCCAAGTCTAGAAAGATTAATGAGTGGAATATCCACTATCAGTTGATGGCTTGTGTTTTTCAGCCACAGCAACTCAAAGAACATCTACTAAGGTATAAAGGCTTTGTACTCTATGAGAGGGAGAACCCTCACCAAAAAGTCATTGATCTTGGAAATACTGAAATAAGGTTGTATTACAGAAGGATTCAGGAAATTTATTATTCATCGCAACTCCTTCCAGAGATGAGTCAGGGATGGAACTGACAAGGATGAGGACCGAAGTCTCCTGAGAGAGAAAGGAAGAAAAATGCCGAGGCCAGCAAGTTCCTATTTCATTAGGCACATTATTTTGGATGAATTCGTGCAGAACCAGAAGTAATTCTCAGTGAAATGCAGTACAGAGGTTCAGAGAACTGGCAGAAATGGAGGTAAAACAATACAAGGAGCGAATAAAAGGTATGGAACAAGATGAATCTGAAGGATTTCATGCTGGTTTATTACAGCCATACCTCAGCGTAGTCCTACTGAAAGCTATGTCCAGGTTCAAGGCACTCTTTGGACCAGCATCTATTCAAAACCATGTACCATGAGGCCTCATCCAGTGCTTTCATTTTACAAGTCCAAACCAGAAGATCCAGTATCTCAAAGCAAAGCATTCAATTAAACAGCATAGCATGGTAGCTAGAAAGGAAAATCACTACCAGGCACACTCATACACACACACACACACACACACACACACACACACATGACTGTATGGACAGGGATATATCTTCAGCTACATATCCAAGCCACTTGTGGGAGAGGGAACTCTTGGAGTCTGAACAACACATGCTCCTGGGGCTGTGTCCCTGCTGGAACACCTCATTGCCTCTGATGATCCTAGTTGCTACTTCCCTGATGGCATACGATAGATAATCTGCTTTCTTCACAGGCTACAGACTGTGGGCTTCTGTTGTCACCTACTGGGATACTTTTCAATGAAACTGATGTTAGTTTGTTCTACTGCTAAGATGCTACTGTCATCTACTACTTCACTGAATTCCAGGTCCCAGGTACCTTTTTCACTACAAGAGATAGTTTACATTTCTTTTATAAGCCATAATTTCAGTTCAGAATATTTCAGTTCTTTTGTGATTCAGACCTGAAGTAATAACCAGCTAGTATAACCAGTCACTCAGGTCTGCCCATTTTGACTTCTCTATTTCCTCATCTTTAGGAATTCCATATCCCTGCTTGACATATCAGAAGAGGTGAGTCCTTTCAACCGTTCTCATGCCTGTGGCTACTAGTGATAGAATCATACAGATTATCATGAATTTTCATTTAGTCAGGTTTAAAGGGTGGAGTGGAACTGACAGCCTTTGTCCAGAATTCCTGAAGTTGTACCTAAATCTTTGCCCTTCCTAGGCTGGTGTGACAGAAAAGGTCAGACATCTCTTCATTCAAACTCTTTTCCCTATAATAAAGGTGCCTGAGTTGGAGGAGCCATCTTTGTATTTCCCACCTATTTTTTGGAGCACTTCAAAAAGATCAGGATAATTCCCATCATTTGGGGCAAGAAAATTAGGTGAAATCAGGAGGCCAAAAAGTACATGGAAGGAGAATGAAAATTGCCTTTCTGAATTTCAAAAATATTCAATAGATGATGACAGGATTCAAAACCGGAAAGCATCTCAGAAGCCACCCAGGTCACACTCCCTACTTCATAGATAGAGAAACTAAGGCTTGGAATGGCTTGAGTGTTCAAATTTGATTGTGATCTGAAATCTGATCTACTGAAATCAAGTTCAGGTTTTTTTCATTAATTCATTTTCTGACCTTGAAAAAGACCCTTTCCCCAAGCTCTACCCCAGCTGCTTAATCCACAAAATGAGGAGATTGGACCAGAAAAACCTTAAAATGCTAACATCCCATAATGCTGTAAAATCTATTAATGCACGAAACATACCAAGAGAATGTTCACACTGTTTTCTTTATTTTTAAAAATTATTTTAGACACTATTAAACATCAATATGACTGATTAAAGTTGCCCCGAGGAAAGGGATTGTTTTTTGTTTACACTGAAATAAGTAACTGTCAAGGCATAAGATGTCATAATAACTCTTCAGTCACTTATTCTGTATTCTCACTCATTTTTCCTCTTATATGTTCATTGATAATATATACTCTCTTCTTCCAGTGTTAATTTTTCCATTTGTATTACTGTATTTCATAAAAGTGTTTCTAGATTTCTTTATCCAAATTTCTTATATTTTAGCCTTAATTGTATTAGAATTTCCACTAAATGTATGGCAATTTATTTAGCTGTTCCCTTATTATTCAACATTTAGGTTGATTCTAAGCTTTTTCAATTACAAGTAATGCTGCTATGAACATCTTTGTACAATATTTTTCTATTAATAACACTTTCAGAGTATTTCAAAACAATTGAATTATTGGGTCAAAAGCTATGATTATGTTTGAAACTTTGGCTGAATTCTGACAGATTACTTTCCAAAAGAGTCTACATTCTACAATTATATGTGTAATGTCAGCAGTGGATAAGTGTACTTTATCCCCCATGACCCTTCAATGCTGATTGAATCTGGGTTTTTGCCTTTTGCTATTTTATACTTCAAAACTTATTAATCTATATAATAAGAGTGGCAACTAAGGGACCATTTATTGCAGTGTATGCCATATATTGATCTATTTTCAGGATTGTATTTGGATTTTGGATACAGAATTGTGCCAAGAAAGTGCTATCAATTTGGTAGAAAAGAATATTTAACCACCAGGTGGCACAGCTAGCCACTAAACTGATCTCGTTGATTAAATAAAGAACTGGGGAATCCACACTTATTCCAGTACATATCCACTCTAATGGCAAGAATTACTGAAGAAGTACTATGTTTTCTATGAGCTTCAGAGAGTTAGCCACCTTGTACCCACCTGCTTTGCCTGTCCGCAGAGTAACAGCAATCTCTAAAGGGAATGAATTATTACTGATTTACCCAATTAGAATTGGCTCTTGATCCTCTAGTAAACCCCACTAATTTGCCCAACTCGCCATATTCCATGGAGCATTTGTTATGTGACCCAGGCATAGTGGACCTGTTCCCCACAGAAACAAACAAGTATCTTTATCATACTTTTAGTTTTGGTGTAGAATCAGTAAGATCAATATACAATACATAATGAAACATCTACCAAGTTGCTATGTACCTTCCACTCCTCGACACTTGGGTATCTCCACCATGGAAATTCTAGTCAAGATACAGTATTTTTCTTGCTATTATTTAATTCTTGATGACACACCTCCTGTCAGCATAAAGGGAGTGCAGACCCCACAGCTGTCATTCACTATGGGATGGCTAGGTGGCACAGTGGATAGTACTGGGCCTGGAGTCAGGAATGCTCATCTTCCTGAGTTCAAATGTGGCCTCAGCTACTTATTAGCTGTGTGATCCTGGGCAAGACACTTAATCCTGCTTGCCTCAGTTTCCTCATTTATAAAGTAAGCTAAAGAAAGAAATGACAAACTACTTCAGTATCTTTGCCAAGAAAACCAAAAGTGGGGTCACAAAGAGCCAGACACAACTGAAAATGACTAAACAACAAAAATCATTCACTATTTGACTCATACTTCTGGCAAGACCTGTCATTAGATGAAAATGCAGGAACAACTGTATCACAAGTCATGGAACCCGGAATCTGATGTCACCTGTACTTTTCATGGTCTGTGACTGTCTTCTCCCAAATGGAGACCTCTGCCTGCCTCCTGCTGCATCCACCCAAGCTGGGAATAGGGGAGTGTTTTCAGTGGCGAGCTCCCAGGAAGAGCAATGCTTCTGTTCCACACTAGATTCCTCTTTGACCTTCAGACACTTTACTCAGCCACACTCCCTGTTTGCAGTTATCTGCTTACTTTTACTCTGACTTCCCCTTCCTGCAGTCAAAATCCTACCATTTTGTTTAGTGGAAATAGGGGTGGGGAAGAGAGAAAAGAGCTGACAGCAAGACAGGCTTAGTATATGTGTGTATTCTGACTCCCAACAAAGCTGGGTGGGTAAGTGGTTGCCTTGTATGGCTTGCTACCTGCTGACTGTGATTCCACTTCGGAGAAGAAAATAATGACTTAACAATTCTGTCCAGGTGAGGGGAATAGTTGTTATGAGACTTAAGGGAGAAAAGAGACCTTGTGACTTCCCTTCTTGGAGAGAGCACACACATGGTTCCCAATCTACATTGGGGAGAAATCAGACAAAAATAAAGAACATACTCTGAAAAGCAGAAATGCAGAAGCATTACTTCTTCTATTAAGGAAAATAGGGTAATGTACAGTACATTGGAGAAAATGTTTTTTTAAAAGGATTAAAGGGGAAAAAACATTTTTATTTTCATTCTTTTCATATGCACCTTTCTAAATTATATTACTTATTTCTGTACGTTCCCAAATGTTTTGCACCTTTAAGAGCTAAGCTTCAGTTATCCATAAGATTCATTTATGTGGATCAATTCATTACCCAGCAATGACAAATTAACAAGGTACTGGTATATGCAAGAAAGAAGTTTCTAGTCTTGTTTTGCAAGCAGATAACCTTCTAAAGAAATGTGAAGAAAGGAGAACCTTTCAGTGGTCTTTTGGTCAAAGGTAGAGATTCCGGCCAGTAAGATCTTACTTTGGAGAAAGCGACAAGCTATAACACTTGGAACAAGAAGATCTAATTCTCAAAATCAGCCTGAAGGATTCTGTGTCCTAGAGCTCTATCTGCCAAGGCTGTCAAATCCACTTTTTAGTGAGTAATACATCTGACTGCTGACACCCATGGAACCGGATTCCTGATCACCAGAGCTAATAGTCCTTTTCCCAAACAAAATGGGAACTCTGTCTTTTAAGATACAGATCAAGCATCATCTTCTGCATGAAGGCTTTCCTAATTCACTCAAACAATGGAGCCCTCTTTCTGCAACTACCTCATATTTAACTATTTTTTTTACATTGGCATATTATGTTTATGCTCTCCATATTAGTATATATGTTTGTTGTCTCCCCATTAGAATGTAAGTCCTTTGTCAGTGGGGATAGTTTTATTTTTTCTACTTGCACCCCCAGCACCTACCCCAGTACCCGGCACATTAAAAAGATGCCTAATAGACACTTGTTGGCTTAACGTTTTTGAGCTTCCCAAATGTGACATGGTACATAGCCTATTTACCATACACTAAGGGATAGGCGTTCCATATATTGATTCCTCCCTCATAACTCCCAAGGGCATAAATAGGAATAAAGGAAGGTGTCCTTTATTCCATAAAAAGCCATAAAGAATGGCATCTTAATTAAAATCTATATCTTCACCTTGTGCCTAGCACAGTGCTTCTCACCCAGTAAGTGTTTAGTCAACATTTGAATTGATATACTGAACTAGTCATTTGGATTTTAAAATCCTATTATGGACAGTGGTGAAAAGACTCTCAATTAACTGAACCATGAAGAAAATCATTTTCTGATAGCGGGAATCCCCAAAGGAGTGTCTCATGCCATGTAGGGTCCATCATGCATTGCAACTTCCCAAACAATGAAAACGTTGGAAGAAAATAAATGGGGAATGGTCCATGATATAGGGTATTTTTACATGAGAAAACTCCCTCTCTACTGATGCAGGTCAGCACCATCTCTAAAATGTGTAGCCTTAGAAAGTTACCCAGGACACTTAAGGGTTAAATAACTTGCCCAGGTCATATAGTCAGTGTCAGAGCTGAAACTTGAATCCAGATTTTTCTGGCTCCAGGCCTGGACTCAAGCAGCGTCTCTTGCTCTGGAACCATGCCTTCCATCAGAACCTGCACAGTCTGTAACCCATTCCTCCGTGTAAGCTTGTTGGGAATATCAAATGAGATAGGATGGGAAAGCATGTTGAGAAGTGTAAGGCACAATGGATGTCAAGGATTGTTATTATTCCCTTAGGGTTTTTAACTCATCATTTTATCTGCCTTGGAAACAAATATCAAGAATTAGTTCTTAGCTAAGATGTCAAGTTTAATTCATCACCTCTCTTACATATATTTGCATTTTAAAAAGGACTGCTGGAGACATAATGTCATAGTCTCAAGGCATGATTTTTGTGGGAGGACTTTAGGCACTGGCAGCTTGAGGGATGCAATATCTTCCCCAAACCTCTCAGATCACGGAGTGCTATTAACTACCCATTTGTATGTACTAATATTCCCAGGTGCAGAGCTCATTTTACCACCACTCCCCTTTGGATTCCATCTTGCCTGCAGGATTCCATCAGCCTTAGTATTCATCTCTCACCAGTGTCTTCTGCCCCTGTGACTGCAGGGTGGGATGATGAGGTCATCCCAAAACCTCAGTTTAAGGAAGGCTCCAAGGACAGCTACCTCTTTGTTTCCCACCTGGCTGTACCCCTTTGGATTTCTCCATTATAATCTCATAAGGGATACTTCCCCCCACCTCTCCCAACCCCCCCTGCCCCCACCCCTGACACTGCTGCTGAAAGCTTCCTTCTGTGTATGGTTGTAAATTCTCTGAGGACAGGCACTTTCTTTTTCATATTTGTATCCCCAGTGGCTTAGCACAGGGCCTGGTACATAGTGGGCTCTTTATATATGTTTATTGACTGACGGTTGTTATTATTCTTTAAAATAGGATTAAGGCCTGGACCTGTGATTTCTTTGGTTTCAGGTAAAGGTAAAGTAATCCTTCTACCAAAACCTTCTCTATAGCTTAGGAGTCTTAGAGAGGTGCCCAGAACACTGAGATGTTAAGTGACTTGCCCAGGGCTACCTAGGCCATATGTGGCAGAGGTCAACCTTGAACTCAGGTCTTCCTGACCTTGAGAATAGTTCCCTCTTCACTGTATCACCTGCCTCTCTTAGAAAAAATACATTAAAATCAAGTGTCATAAAAGGGAGTGACATGTTTCTTGCATTATTAAGGGTCACATGTCCATTGTGTTATCTGTGGTAGATTGCAAAAAGCTTTGAACTTGAAGTCAGACATGTACAGCTACTACTTCTCTGGGTGACTGAATTCATCTCTCTAGTCTGAAGGCTGTAGTTATTTTGAATTTCCCTGTCAGATTTTGTTGTGAGCTCCCCTAATAGAAGCCCTCCCTGAATTGAAGACTTCAATGCCCCAGTCATATGAGCATGTTCCCTCACAAGAAGAGACAGCATGACTCTATACTGTATACAATGTTTTATTCCCTTGCTTAGAGTCAATGAGAGGAACAAGAAATTTGTACTAGAGTACCTTCCACAGACCTCTCCAAGATGGAGAAATAGGGAAGACTACATGGAGGAGTTAGCAACTGAGTGGACTTTCCAAGTAAAATACGGATTCAGGAATGCCTAAAGGGAAGGAGAAAGTCATCTCAGGCATCAGAGTTAGTCTCTGCACATTGCCATCATCACTAACATGTACACAGTGCTTCACGTTTTCCAAAGAATATTATAATATGTTACCTTGCTTACTCTCACAACACTGTGAGATAGGCACTATTATCATCTCTATTTTACAGCTAAGGAAACTGAGGCTGAGAAGTTAACTTTGTTAGTTTGTCCTTGACTTGCCCAAGACCTCACTACTAATATGCGCCTGAGGCAGGATTTGAACTCAGGTCTTCCTGAGTTAAAGACTTGTATTCTATGATACCTCATAACTGCCTCCACATGCCCATAGGGAAGAGATGGTTGAGATTAGGGAATAAACTGGGAGGTTACTTCACCTTGAACATAATTTTATGGCATGTGGGATAAGATGAAACAAAGCTGGAAATGCAGGTTTAAGCCATTTTACCCAGAACCTTAAATTATAAGCTGAGAGTCCAAGAGAAGAGACATGGTTGTACTTTTGAATAAAGAAAATTATTTTGGCAGCTATATATAAGACAGGAGAAAGGAGAAGCTGGAGACAATGAGACCAGTTAAAAGACTATTTGAACAGTTCAGGTGAAAAGTGATGATAGCTTGAACTTGAATCCTGGTAGTACTACTGGTAGGAAGACAATAGATGTATGAGACATAAAAGTAGAAGTGATCAGACTGGGCAAAAAAAAAAAAAGAACAAATGGATATAAAGTGTGAGAGAGAAGAAAGACACAAAGGTTACTTTGAAATTTTGAATCTCAGTAACTGGGATGATAGTATCATCCTCCATAAAACAAGAATGTTTATAGGCATGTTGCATTTGAGAGTCTAACAGCACATTCAGGTGGAGATATTCAACAGGCAATTAGTGATGTGGGACTGAAATTAGGAGGGATATTTAGGGATAGAGACAAAGATTTGGGAGTCATCTGCATTGAGGTGATAATTATACCCCTAGGAATGAATGAGATCATTAATATCATCTTTTCTACAGACATGGAAGCAACAAAACAACAGAGCCCCGGATGTTGTCAGTTATGTGTATATTTAACTGCGTGTGTTCATATCCAAGCATGAGAGTAGAGGTAATAATGAGCCTCAGACAGTCACATGATACCCTTAACAACTGGTTAGGAACCTATTCACTCAGTGACAATTAGGGGAGGAAAAGATGTCAAGTGCCTTGCATAGAGCAACTCTCATACAGATGAACCACTCTTTCTTTCAGTGACAAATTATAGTCACCTAGAAGCCTTTTAAAAATTTCATAACCAATTATGCATTAAAAGGTTTTGTCTATCCTTTCTCTCCTTCAGAGGCCTCTTTTAAGTTTAATTTTATCACATCACATAAATTGTAAATTCACTGGGCACCAGGACTATGTCTTACTTATCTTTGTATCACTCTTGTTGCCTAAGACGGTGCTTAACATATGGCCACCATTTTATATCTGTTGAATGTTGAATGTTAGCCTCTGCAGCTCCTACCTCCTCTACGAAGACTTGTTCAACTCAAGACTATAGGCAGCAAACCATGTGAAATGCATCTTTGGAAGTGAAGGACCTGGTTAGAATCCCAGCTGTGCATCTTTCTTGGGCAAGTCACCAAATGTCTGACATTTTTCAGGGTCAACCTCTGGATTCCTTTCCATTGGAGGTTGTGGACTGAGGCTCCTAGATGAGGACAGAGAATAAGTACAGTCCAGACCCAGGAATCTATTTACTATTTCCTTTTTTTTCTCCTCCTTCCAGGACCTCTCAACTCAGAGAGGGTGCTCAACCAAGAAAGGAAGACCCTCTCAGCCAGTCATGCCCTTATTATAGCTAAAGAAATTCCTGGCTTTTACTTCCTTACCTCTTTATTCAGTCCTTTTCCCCTTCCATCAATCCCTGTACTCTCATCTACTGGTATCCATCCTGCCTACTAAAAGAAAACCAATGACATCATGATGTTGGGGTCTAGGTGCACTGATCAGTCTAATATGAGCTTGGAAGGTTCTATCACTGGTCGGGCACAAATAGTCCATTTGAACTTTTAGGATGGTGATGTCTCTAGATTTGCACATCTCATGTTTCCTTTGTTCTACTGTGATTCTACTTGGCTCATAGAGCACAGTACCTTCTTTGGTATGATATGAGTACACCATACTGGGCAGTCCTGGACCAGCCTCTCCCATATCTCGCAGTTGACACTTAAGGTTCTTTGGAGATTCCTTGAGAGTGTCCTTGTACCACCTCTTCTGACCTCTGAGCACTTGTCTTGTGCGAGTTCTCCATAAAATAGTCTTTTAGATAAACATACACTTGGACTATGTGGCCACCCCTTTGGAGTTGTGCTCTCTGTAGCAGAATTTGAATGCTTGGCGATTCAGCTTGAGAGAAGACCATGGTGTCCTTATCTTTACAGATAATCTTCCAGAAACAATTCAAATGGGAGTTTTCCAATTTTATGGCATGGTGCTGGTAGACTGTCTAGGTTTCACAGGCATACAGCAGTGGGTAGCACAACAGTTCTGTAGGTCTTCAGTTTAGTATGTAGTTTAATACCTCTTCTCTCCCATATTTTCTTTCAGAGCCCCCCAAACATGGAGCTAGCTCTGGCAGTGAGTGCATGGAGCTCATCATCTATATGGACATCCCTGGAAATTATAGTGCCAAGGTAAGTGAGCTTATCCACAGCATTCAGAATTTCTCCATTTGCCATAAACAATGGTTCCATGTACAGATGAAGACAGGCTGGCTGGTGAAGAACCTTTGTTTTCACATCTATATAATCACTTCAACCCTACCCCTCTACAATTCATATCTTCCTCTTCCCTTTAATTCCAGTAAAACTGCTCTGTCATCCTTCAATGCTCTGTCCCAGACCCTCTTCTTTCTCTCTAACAAATTATTTAATCTGCTAGCAACACCCTTTAAGAAAATCAAATTACTATCCTCCTTATCAATGCTCAATAAATGCCCTTTTTGTTCTTTGTAATTCAACCTTTACCACCAAAAGGGAATACCCTGTACTGATAGATACCTAGATCCTATCTGCTTGACTGATGTCTGTCATATTTTCAGTAAATGTTCCTAGTGTATCAGTCAATTTCTTTTAGATTTTGTTCATTTGAATCCCTTCTTCAAAGCTTGATCACCTCTAAGCAGACTGATATAACTGAGGACAATGAACTAAAATGAAATCATGACCTGGGGACTTCATCACCGTAACTGTCATTCCTCAGCCTGTCAGGCCTTGTCTCCCTTCACCATATCTCTTCAGTTCAACACCTTATTGTTGTGTAGCTCTTTATAGTTTCCAAAGCACTTTCTGTCTCTGCCTCTGTGCTTGCCCTATTCACTTCCACTTCTTGGAATCTCTGGCTTCCTTCAAAACTGATATGAAGCATCACTTTCTACCTGAAATCCTTCCCTATCCCACTCTCCACCTAAGTCCCCTACACGCACACACACACACACACACACACACACACACACCTACAAACAACTAGTGCCCCACCTCCCCACATAGCCTGGTATCCATTTTGTATATATTCTTTATGCACACTTATATATGTATATATTGTCTCTACCTTTAAAATGTGAATTCATTAAGTTCAGGGACTTTTTCACTTATTTCCAGTGCTTTGCACAATGCTGGCACATAGTAGGTGCTTAATAAATGTGTGTTAACTCCTCTGAGTGTATCCTCTCTACTACATAAAGAAGGGAAAATACCACTGTCCTTATTTGGCAAGTGGGAAACTAAGGGTAGGAGATGAAAAGCGGTCTGTCCAAAGTCACTTAGCTGATAAATAGTAGAACTCGATCTCGCATCTTCTGACTTCTTTTCCCTGGATATTTCCACATCACATTATGAAGCTGGTGGATGAATGGAGTAAGGCAAAATGGAGCGGATTTGGAAGAAAGTGGAGAAGAATTCTCAGAGATGTAAAAACTATAATTTTTGCCACAATACCCTAATCCCAACTTTCAACTTCTTTTGCTTGTTTTTGACACCCTCCAGACTGCTAGACAGATGTGCGCTGCTGGTTCCTCTGAGCTGTCTTCATCTCTAGACTTGATAATGAACAACCAAAATTCAGTGTGATATCTTCTTCACTTACTTATTCAAACGCATGTTTATCATGTGTCTTCTTAACAAGGCGATCTGCTTGCACTGTTTACAATTTTCATTGGTGGTTTCCTAAGGAGGAGCTATGACAAACTAATAGGATTTTTCTACCAAACTGTGTCTCTTCCCTTATCCCTCTCCTGGAAAATCCTCTCCTGCTTTCTCGGCACCCTCAGATATCATCTCAGAACAACAGGAAGAGAGCCTGTCCTTTATTCGTGTTGCTTTTGCTCCAGCAATTTGACTTTTAATTCCTCATTTCTCTTTTATATAATGCCATGGCAAAATGCTGTTCCGACCACTGACATTTCCAGGCAGCAACGTTCACCATCCCCTGAACCTCCAGGAATGTCAGGCAAGTCTTTAGCAACTTGCATTTAGGGCTCACTTTTCGGAATGCCAGGGATCGGCAGAGTTCCACACGCTGCTCCCTTCTGGTAAGGCTGTCTTTTTTTGTGGCTCTCTTCTCTCTTTTAGCTTTTGTAAGGGGAGCCCATAAAGCAATATCTTGGGGTGGAGGGATGGTTGGGGAAAGATATGTGGTCCTCACCCCCTCCCCAAGCTCAGCTGATGTAGTGAATCACTCAATATTAGCATGTTATTGTCCTGTTACAAAGTATGAATGTCTGTCTTGGATTGAGTCAGAAGGAAGCAATGAAGGAGGGAAAGAAGGAGAAAAAGGAGGAGGAGGAAGAGGAAATATTGGTGAGGCTTTAAAGAGAACTTTAATTAGCTAAGTCCTGAAGACATTCAGCAAGGAGCCTTGGTGAAGAGTGACCCCTGCAGGGGAGAAGGAAGGGATTTTATAAGTCCTGGCCCTAACTCTATCCATCTAGCTGTGTGACCATGAGAAAATCACTTGGCCTCTCTGAATCTCAGTTTCCTTGTATGTAAAATGGGGATAATAATGAATATAGGAACTACCTCTATAGGGTGGTATGGGAAGCTCTAGACCTGCTCCCACCCTCATTAATAGTCACGTCCTGGGATACACGTCCAGAGGAAGGTCACTGTCAAGGACTTGAGACGTAATTCAAATCCAAGGAAAGTAAAACTTGCACACATACTAAGTGGGAACCAAGTTGAATTCCTGCTTTTTGGACACACTGTTACTATCCTCAGCAAATAATAAATACGCCTGCTACTGGCTTCCATTCTTTCTTCCCAGACCTACATCTAGTCGGTCACACATCCTCTTCTCTCCACATCTTACCATGGGGATTGTGGCATTGCCATTTGGCTCCTCGCTGTACCTCAGAGGCCATACTGGGATTATTTTTTGTAAAGACTATGAAAGATTTTTGAGAAAAGAAAGTTTCAAAAGGTAAAATGATGGCAATCCTGCAGATGTTTATTGCAACAGCTTTTCCCTGTCACCTGTACCTTATAGCCCTGACTCAGAGGGCTGAGGGACACTGACGTTAAACCACTCTTTACATTCTGAGGTTTATGGGATCTTCACCCATCTGAACATTCTCTTCAAATTAGATTATAAACTCCTTGAAGGTAAGGGGCACTGTTTGCCTTGGTATCCCCAGGGCTTAGCAGTGTTTATATACCAGTGCCTAGTACAAAATTAGGCCCTTAATAAATGCTGTTTGACTTGATTTCACAAGAACTCTGTCCAATGATGTCTTAAGTCACCTATTTCTTCACACATATTGAGACATGAACTCGAAATACAACTTACCAGATTCCCTTTTGAAAAACTAAGTAAGCCAATCATTACATGAGCTCTATACTACCTTAAACTTGGTCTCACAAAGATGTGAAATCTTTCTAACCCATGGAAATATTCTTCGTGAGGATTTTTGCTCTTCTGTGAATGATCAGCTTTCTCTAATTCTCATTCCTCTCCTCGTGATTCAGGGCTTGCTTTGGGACTTTGGGGCACTTGAATGACGAACAAGGCTACCCTTTCTTCATCTTGTTTTATGACCACAGAGATTCCCCATGGTGATGCCTTCATCTCTGAAATGTCTGCCCTGGCTCTACCCAAGGAGGAGAGTAGGTCAGCCCTCCCACTGTGATCAGAAACATTGCCACATTTAGCTTCTTGTTTTTTTCTCTCTTTACAATGGGGCTTTAGAAGCAAGGGGAATGCAAAATCCAAACATGATCTGGGTGACAGAAGACAGAATCAGTGAGATTTCTCCCCTGGAGCACTGAGACCTCCATAGAATCTCTGACATCATAAGAGACAGGACACAGGCTCCAATGACTCCTACATTAAACTCAAATGTAATAACAGTGGGATCCCTACATTTCTAGTCAGATGAGAATGGAGTTCTTTACATGAGAGAAGGTCTAGAACCATGGTGAATCCTTTGTTTGCTTCATGTCTGTCACTGACGTGAAATATATTTGAAATGTTCTGCATAGATGTGATCCTTCCCCACACACTCCATAGCATAGAAAAGAATGTCTTTTCATAATGGTTTTCTATCACAAACTGGCACCTATCATACCCAGCTCAGCTGGAATCAGTGAGGAAAATTAGGGAGCAAATGGTAGACTACAACCAATACCTCCCTAAAAACAGCAGGATTCTTAGAAGGAAAAACATGGGAAGAGTTGGGTTTTCTTGGCCAAATTCCTTCCTTGTTTGAAGGGCCAAGTGTGAAAACCGAAACTCAGGAGTGGAGCCAACAAGATCTTGCTCCCAAGTTCATCAAACCTTCCACCTATTTATTTCAATCAGAATAAAATCTCTATAGATAAATGAATTGATCTGGATCAGAAAAAGAGGAAAAAGAAAAGCCAAAAATGGGGATGTTTCTAGAAGGAATTCTCACTCATTCTTGCAAATTCCAATGAAAATTTCTGCAGCCCAAAAACAGAGTATTAGGTTACCAGTGACAATAAGGAGTTCTCTGAAAAAAGTCAAATTAAAATACAACAAAATCTGAAATGGCAGAAGGGAACTGAGCTTTGTCTGGTGGTTGGAGAGTGGGAAAAGGTCACATTAAGTATGGAAGGAAGAAAAAAGACAGCTTGAGAAAGAGCTGAGCAGAGGAGAAGAAGGGAAGCAAACAAAGTGAAGGGGAGGGAGACAAAAGGAAAGATAGAGGGAAAGGAAAAGAAGAGGAGAAGGAAAAGGAAAGGAAAGGAGGAGAGAGAAAAGTGAAGAGTGATTTCCCTTTCAGGGTTAATAAAGCAACTTTTTGTTGACCACAGTGGAGAGGTGGTCAATTGTTTTCCTGGGGACATTTGTGTAAGACACAATAGAACCTTCCAAGACTTGTGAAAACAGGTGACTACTATGCACTTTTCGTGATTCATGTGGACAGAAATGATAGAACCAGAAAGGACATAGAAGGTATAGTCAAAGAACACAGAGCCTTGGGAAAGAATTAAAGACCATGGGGGAAAGGTACCCCTTTCCTCACTGGCATCCACTGAAGGCAACGAATACAGAACTGTAAAAAAGAAAAGGGAGGGAGAACAGCTGACCAAGAAGGTGGTGTCTGAGAATGGGATTTAGACTTCTGGACACCATCTTTAAGCATATAAATGACAGTCTTCTGGGTAGGAAGAGAATTCTCCTAACAAAGGTTGGTAGGAAGGCATTTGTTGCTTTGTATGTAGCATCCTCTTGAAGATCATTTCCTCCAATCTCACTCAACTTGGCCAGCTGAATCCCCACAGACACTGACTACTACTCTCAAGGTTCTAGGGCTGACCCTCCGAGTTGCTAGGGTGTCCAGTACTATCACTCATGATCTCCAACTCCCATTGATTAAGAGTCATGTTTAATTAGCTTTTAGAAAGTCTGTTTACTTAGAAAATATAAAAAGGATAGTTGTTAGAAAAACAAACCTACTCTTCCCTACAAAACAGTGTTGTACTCCCTTTAAATACACACAACCCATGAGGCAGCAGACTCAGACTTAAAGCAGAGAGGCATATTTGCAGAGAACATATGTGGCAAAAGAGGTGCCATTGCTGGCCACTGGGGTCCATTTCTTTCCCTTCACAGAGTCCTCAGGTCTGTCTACTTGCGGTTCTCTCCTGGGTTTCAAGGGTTGGTTACCTTGGTAGAGTCCACAGCTTGCTTTGCTCTCCACTCATGCTTCCGGAAGAGTCTTTATTCAATGTATCTAGCTTGCTTCCGGAAGAGTATCTAGCTTCCGGAAGAGTCTTTATTCAATGTATCTAGCTTGCTCTTAATGAGTCTCTTAGCTTAGTCAACTAGCATTCAGCACCTACTATGTGCCAGCCACTGTGCTGAAAGAAAGAAAAGAGAGTCTCTGCTCTAAAGGAGCTCATTTATAATTTCTAATAATGATATTCGTAGTTAATATTTATTTTTTATTTACTGCCTAGAAGCAGCATAGTGGATAAAGCCCTGAACCTGAAGTCAGGAAAACCTGAGTTCAAATCTAGCCTCAGAAACTTGCTAGCTTTGTGACCTGGGCAAGTCACAGAGTTAAACTCCGTTTGCCTCCGTTTCTGCAACTGTAAAATGGGGATAATAATTGTACGCAGCCTCCAGAACTGTTGTGAGAATCAAATGACATATTTGCAGAGTGTTTAGCATTGTAACTGGTACATAGTAAGTGCACTGTTTGTTAACTATGATTATTTTTAAAGTAATGTTTATAGATATTATTCAACATTTTCTTTTTCACATTTATCTTAAACATTTTCCTCCTTTCTCCTCCCCTCTCCCTCCTTCAGGTCCCCTCCTGATCATCAAAGAAGCTGTGACCTGCTACATTTCTGAACTGGGTCAATTTACTCCCTAGGCAATCTAGTGCTCATGCCCCCCACCCCCATTTCCTAATAGGTTCAGCATACTGGCACTGCTCTCTGTGTGGTCATCCATTTAGCTTTAGCACTATTACAGTTCGGAGCTAAGCTAAAGATACCAGCAGGCTCAGCCTTCCTCAGTAACAGGGACTACAGATGTGTACCTCCACACCAAGCTACCCTATACATTTTCATTCATTTTTCCATTATTAATGAAAACTTGTTGTGCTTTATGATCGATGAAGGAAGTGCCCAAAGCTTTGACCTTTTTATTTTTGATGCAAAACAGTCTCCTGGTGCCCTGTTCTACGATTAGTTTTGTAAAAATTCAGTGTCTTACGTTTAATTATACTCTTTAAGATTATCATGCAGTATCTTCCATTGTTATATAAAATTCAATTTTCCCCAAATTTTGTTTTTATCTGTAATTTCCTTTTAAAATATTAGATGTTAAGTCCTAAAACAAAAAAAAATTATCTTTTACAGTTATTGCTTTGAGATCTAGACATTTTTGTTTCAATGACCCTTTCCTGTAAGCAGTTAGGGTCATCAGGTATGGGTTAGCTAGGTAGTGCAATGGACAGAATGCGAGGCCTCGAGTCAGGAGGATTTCTCTTCAAGTGTTCAAGTCTAACCTTAGACACTAGTTGTGTGACTCTGGGGAAGTTATTTAACATTTTTTGCCTTAGTTCCTCATCTGTAAAATGAGCTGGAGAAGGAAATGGCAAACCATTCCAGCATTTCTGCCAAGAAAACTCCAAAGGGGGTCATGAAGAGCCAGACTTGACTGAAACAACTGAACAGCTGGTCACCAGGTAAATATATATATATATATATATATATATTTATTATAAATATATATTTATATATATAATATATATATTTATATTATATATATATATAGAAGGGGGTGATACGTATAGTATTTGTATGTGTGTATGCATATATACATACATATGTGTATTTTCACCAATACATATAATTATATATGCATATGTATTGATAATTTCATTAGTTATGATGCCTGCGATGCAAAACACAATTTCTCCATTTCTCTTTCTGGAAGTTATCTATTTTGTTGCCTTAAACAAAATTGTGATTCCACCTATGCTTCCTACTTTGTTTTGGATCCATTTGAAACATAATCAATTTTATTCCAGCCAATCTCTTTAAAGCTGTGTGGCTTCCTGTTCTTTAGGCATATTCCCATCGCTAGGTTCTATTTTTCCTCTTTATTATTAAGTGCAATCTTTCAACTCTCAAAGTTACAATGGCCACTTGGTTTTCTCACCACCATATCCTGTTTTACTCCTTCATTTTATTTCATTTTTTTGTAAATCTTATTTTGCTTATAAAAAGGCAATCCTGTCTTCACTCATACACAGACACACCTCCTGCCCCTGCCCACATGTCCTTCCCTCCTCCAAGTGGTCTCTGGCTATCTATTCCCCTATAATAAGATTGTCTCTGAAGTGCCTAGCATTTGCTTTCTAAATGACTCTCATAAAAATGGAACTTCAAAGAGACAACAGCTCATTTCTTTTCTTTACAACATGCAAACTCAGAGTGATTGTTTACCTATTTCTTGCTTTAAAGACTTTTTTGACCATTTTAATGTCTGGCTATGAAAATGATAAACACAATTAAATGGCTTAATAGAGTGCTGGGCTAGAGTCAGGAACATCTGAGTACAAATCTGGTCTCAGACATTTAATAGTTATGTGACCTTGGGTAAGTCACTTAACCTCTGCTTGCCTTAATGCACTGGAGAAGGAAATGTCAGACCACTTCCGTATCTTTGCCAAGAAAACCTCATGGACAGTATAGTCCACAGGCTCATGAAAGTTGGACACAACTGAAAACATCTGTATATTAAAACTTCTGTGCAACCTTCTTTTTCTCTGAACTTAAATGAAAGAACGCAAGCTATGTCAATGTTGAAGAATGATGCTTTCTTTAAAGAGACATTCTTGGTTTTATAGGACAGAAATTTAGCGGTGCAGAATAATATTTTTTAAAAATCTGTATCACTTTTCATTCGCTATTTTTTCTTCTATTCAAAGTGATACCTTTTCAAAGTAAATTTGTTTCTCCTACTTACTAATATGATTCTTTCTTTGATAATCAAACTTTAGGGCTTGGTGACTCTATTTCTGGAAAAGATAAACTTCGAGTTCCTCTCTGAGAGTAACCCTATGGATTCCACTGATCTGAATTTTGTCCTTGATCTCTAATATTTCCAGGCAATTTAATTGCAAGGCTTCCTGAAATATGGTATCCAAGCTCTTCATGACTTAGTATATTCCTCAGAAATCAATAATCCTTAGATCGTCTCATATAATTTCTTTCTTCAGCTCCATTATCTTGTTTTATGGAGATGTCAAGCCTTCTCCCAGCTGGGCTATTTTCTTTTCTTTCTTACTTTACTCCTCCTTGCTTATTTGGAGCTCCAGGCATAAGAAATATTAATATTCCCAGCTACAAGCATATGACCCTGTTAAAAGCATAACAGGCTTTTTTTAATTTTTAAGTCTTCTTGATGCCCTTTCTATTAACTGGGGCTTGGCCTGAAACATTAGAAAGAGTATTGGCTCTGGAATGAGTGTCTTGGTTCCAATCGCTGACATTTACTACGTACTTATTTTTCAGTTTCATTGATGCCCTTTGTTATTATGTCATATTCATGTCTGAACATACGCCTTCCCCTCCCCCAATAAGTAGACCTTCCCTTTCTAACACAGATGAAAAATAAAGAAAACAGTTTAGCAAAACCATCCAACACATCAATCATGTCTGAAAGCATTTTCTCATGTTTTCTTAGGCTAAGCTTTGTCGATATAATTAATTTTCCCTTTGATTTTATTGTCCTTTATACTTACACTGCAGTAGTTGTATATGTTGTTTCTCTGAATTCTTCATAATTATCGTTTCTTAGAGAACAATGATATTTCATTCCATTCATTAATCACAATTGTTTTCTCCCCAATCATTGGGTACTGGTTATTATTTGGGGTTTTTTCATTGCTGTATTATTTATTTTTCAATGTGTACATTTTTGTTCTTTTTCTGTTTTATTGTATTTCTCTGGTAGTACAGCTTTTTGTCCATTTTATAGCTCACTGAAATTTTTAAAACCACCTTGAAGGTTCTTTCTTTGGTGAGAGTCAGTTAGTTAATAAACATTTATTGAGTGCCTTCTATATGCCATGTGCTGATCAAGAAAGGTGGGAGATATGGTGTTCAACTAGATAGATAGACAGACAGACATATAGATAGCATAGAACTAGAAATAGAATTAAAGACATATACAGACATGTTTGGTAAACTTGAGATTATAACATACTGGAGCAGAATTTTATTTTTCAATTTTAGAAAATTAGACTGCAAAAAATCAGCATTTTAACCATATCTTATTCCTTATACTTCACTTTCCATCAGAAACTCTGCTTGTTTCAACTCTATGAACATTAGGTTTCCCCCAGGATAATCTGAATATAAGGTAACTTGGGTGGTTTTCCTATCTTTCCTCTGTGGTTTCCACATAGACATGGGAGGTGTATAAATCTCTTTCTTTTAATTACTCCTTTAATTCTGTGAAAATTGTTCTTTAGCTTTTTTTTTATTAATTTCAATTAGACATATTTTAACTATTTCTTTGCCTATAATTATTCTTTTAACTTCCCCTTTTTTCTTGTCTTATTTCTATTGCAAAAATTTCTAAAACTAGCAAATAGATATAATAGAGGTAGCAGCTAGATGGTACAGAAGGTAGGGACCTGGACTTGAATTTAGGTATACCTCGAGTTCAAATCCCCCTTAGTACCTTCAAGTCAAGTCAAGAAGCATCTATTAAGTGCCAAGCACTATGCTAAGCACTAAAGATATGAAGAAAGGGAAGAAGACAACAGTTCCTGACTTCAAGGAACTCACATTCTAATAGAGAAAATGACATGCAAATAATGATGTCCATACAAAACCTCAGAAAAGAAGAACAAGGCTTTTCCCCCGCCTTGAGCCTTCTATCTCTTGCTGCCCATATGACCTGAGGTCAGACTACAGTATGACCTACCTCTTGCTGCCAGCCTGATCTCCCAACCATCATGTAGAAAACCTCCTGTTTGAAGAGAAGCAACCTTCTTGTTGACGTCAGACCTGCCATCTTCTGTTGACCCAGTCCCTTGAGAGAAGAAGAGAAAGGTCAATCGAGGGAGAGACTTCCAATTCCTGCTGTACTCTCTCCTACCTGATTTCCAGCCTCTTCTGGGAAAACGAGTGGTCCCTTCCACTCAATGATGAACATTCTCACACCTGTTCATACCCTGTATTTCCATCACTTTGAACTCTTACAAGTCATCATCAAAACTCCATTCCCCATCCCCTGCCTTCTGAAATGGGGGAAAAGCACCACCATTCTCCCTGGCCCCCAGATTCACAACCTAGGTATCAACCTGGACTCCTCACTATTGCTCGCCTCTCTTCCAGATCTACTCTATTGCCAAGGCGTTTTCATTTCACCTTGCAGTATCTCTTGAATATGCCCACTTTTCTCCTTTGATACTGACTCCCCCTGGCACGACCCTCATCAGCTCATACTTGGACTACTGCAATGACCTGCTGCGGGGAGTGGGTTCGGCCTGCCACGCCACAGCATTTTCCATTCATCTGCCAGAGCAATCTTCCTAACGCACAGGTCCAATCATGTCATCTTCTTGGTTGTGATTGTTTTTCGTTCTCAAAGAGGGCCATGACATCACAGTGATGACATGACCTGCAGTTCACTTTGATTTGGGTGAGGGAGGGCTGTGCAAGGGCACCAGCCTCACTGTCTTCTCCTGAGCCATCTGGGTCCAGTGCCCTGATATTCATCAGGATGACCGGAGATAGCCCACGATGCAATGTGAGACCCTGGTCCTTTCAGGCTAAAGTCTTATCACATTCTCACTTTGAGTGAGATACAGCCATTCAATAAATAGGGTTTTAAGTAGTTACTCAAAAAATACTTAATAAAAAAAAATCAAACTGGGAGGGGAAGACCCTCAGGGTTCCTGGGTAACAGAGAAAAAATTACATTAGTAATTACATTCACTTTGTGCTAGGTGGGTGGGGACTTATTGTCTAGTCTGTGAGCTCCAGATTGAATTGGGTTTAAGGCCTGATCTTTGAGCAAGAAATAAAGCCAGTAAATCCAGAGGAAAAAAAGGAGCTTTTGGGCATGGAGTGTACCTTCCCCTGCGTAGAACACTAGAGGACAGGAACAGAGAGGAGAGGGGAAGGGAGGCAGAGGGGAGAAGAGAGAAGGTGGAGGGGAGTAGGGAAAGGGAGAGAAGGAGAAGAGCTGCTACTCATTCACAGGCTCCTTCTGGAAGAAGACCTTGACATCAAGATGATGACATGACTTGCAGTTGACTTTGATTTGATTGAGGAAGGACTGGGCAAGGTCACCAATCTCACTTTCTTCTCCTGAGCCATGTTATCCTCTTACTCAATAAACTCAGGGGCTCCCTATTGTTTCCAGAATCAAATACAAAATTCTCTCTTTGGTGTTTGCGAGAGAAAGCAAAAGTTAAGTTTCCACAGGAAACTATTGTTAATTGATGGAGTCATTGAGAATAAGATAATAAGAAGGCCAGCAGACTGCCGGTGAACTCAACCAATCAAAAGACAGACAGTGGCCTTCAGAAAATTACAAAGTTTTTGATAAAGCAACCGAATCTACAGCTAGCTGGAACCAGCCAAGAAAAATGACCTAGAGTTACCTGGAGAAGGCTTTTCTTCACTGTGCTTTATTAATGAACCTCATGCACTTTGCAAATATTGAAGTTTTATACTAATACTTAATTGCTGCTGTTGTCATCACTATTAAAGGAGGAAACCCTCTTTCTCTGTGTTCTTATAGAAAAGCCTCAAGTGTTTCTCCATTACACAGGGGGGTTCAAGGTTTCACATAAATGCCATTTATCATGGCAACAAGCATTGGGAGCATGCGCAGAATGCTCCTCAGAGCTTTTCCCCAGAGGAGAGGCTGAGGAACCTGCTTCTGGGAGAACAGCGAAGATAAGAAATGGATCTGCCTTAGAGAAACTAGGGCGTGTGTATCAACATTTTGTAGCTCCTTGCAGTCTCCTATCCAGCATGGTTAGAAGACATTTCCTGACTGACTGCTTGATCAGAACTAGAGTGAAGGTCTTCACAAAGAATTGGCTCCACCTCGGTCTAGTCTCTGAGCCCTGTTCTTTTTGGCTACATTCTGGCTGTTTAATTCCTTCCCCTATGGTGTCCAGGGAGAAACAATGCTGCAAAGGGAGAGACCCCTGGGCGTTCTCCCTGTCAAGTCCACATGATTTCAAGAAAATGGGGATTGAGTTCTTTGCTTCTGGATTTTCTCTTTTGTCTTCTAGGTGGAGGGATTGGAATCTTTAATCCTAGGAGTTTAAAAAGGTTAGGGCAGTGAGGGCCTGGGCTTCCCAAAATGTGGGTTCAGTACTAATGATGAGAGAAGCAGGGAATGATTTTCAAGACTGGTCATTGGGACCCAATCCAGTGGCAGCTTGAGATGAGGACTCATCAGGCAGTCTTGTACATCAGAACAGAACTTGGCGGGACTAATGCTATGCAAATATTGAGCTAAGTTTGAGTTCACTCTTCCCAAAGACAAAGATGGAAGGGGGAGAGTATGTCTTTGAGGTGCCAGGAAAAACATTTTAATTTTTGTTATCGACAAAAAAATCCTTTCTAAAAGTTATTTTTGAGAAGTGGTTAAATGGTACTGGTGAGCTAATCACTGACAGCTAACAGTAGGGCAAACCCAACTAGTTACAGGTCAAGCTCATGGACATATAGTGAAAACATACCTCCAACCACTCAAGTTTCCCTAGAATCCTGAGGGGAAAATACAACAAATGTAATGTAAATGTAATCTCCCTGGCTCTGAGATAGTGATCCATGAGTGTACAAGCTAAATCACATTATGAAAAAAAAATCTGATATTTTTATCTCTCATAATGTTTGCAGCATAAGCTATTCTATCTTATCAGAATTCTTATTTGCATCTATTAATATGATCATGCAATCTTCATAGGCTTTCCTTGTTGTTTTCCTATTGTCCTGCTTAGTTCTCTAAACTGAGCTACCCTTGAAAGACTGGTATAAATCCTTCCTAATAATACCATGCATTTCGGTTGATGGCTTTATGATCATTAGACATATTGGCCTGCTCCATATCCTCATCAGGTTTGAGAATCACAGAAACAGTTCCTTCATGACTCTTACAATCCTTTACCATAGTGAAGGATTATTTGTCCTTTTAATGTTTTATTCAGTTTGTCTGTGAATTCATCTCATCTTAGTGCCTTTTTATGTGACAGCTCATTACTTCTTTTGATATCTCATTCTAAGAATGCTTTATTTCCTGCTTTCTCAATTAGGGCATTTGATATTTTTGTAATTATCCATCCATTTTTCTTATATCCTCGGTTTTCTTGGCATATAACCAAATGTAACAAAATCTGATCATTTACTTTATCTCTTTGTATTACCTACTTTTTTCTTTGTTTTTTATTTTTCTTCTCCTTTAAAAATTAACTTTGTTACTGTTATCAGCTTTATTGGTCTTTTCAGAAAACAGCTATTTGTCTTATCAAGTCAATTATTTCCTTCTCCATTTTATTCATTTCCCTTTTCATTTTGCTGATTTCCTGATTTGCTTTATACTACATAATTTTGTTGGATTTTACTATATTAATTTGTTCATTTTCTAACGTATTAGAAAATGTGAGCTTGATTTATTTTCTCTTTTCCTTTCTTACCCCTCTTATCTTTTTATGTTGTTTTTATATCCTAAGAGACTCCTAGGTAGCTTGGTGGATAGAACGCTTGGCCTGGAGTCAGGAAGACTAGAGTCATCTTTGTGAGTTCGAATCCAGTCTCAAGCCTTCGCCAGTTGTGTGACTCTGGCAAGTCACTGAAGCCTCTTTGCCTCAGTTCCCCATCTGTAAGATGAGCTGGAGAAGGAAATGGCAAACCATTCAGGTATCTGTGCCAAGAAAACCCAGAACATGTCATGAAGAGTTAGACATGACTGAAATGAATGGATAGCCACAACAAAAAGCTACATTGGAAGGAAAAAGTAAAGAAAGGAATGAGGAAGAATCAGTCAGGGGCAGAGCTGCTTATTTCTGTCCTGAAATGACCCCCATAAGAGATGAAAATTGTCAGTTTTACTCATTGTTGATGTTTTTTAACGTGATAACAGAAGAAAACTCCTATGCTCCCCAAAACTCCCCACAGCCCCACAAGGACAAACAGTTTCCCAAATAAAAGTTGTTGGTCTGCCAGAGGCTGGATGAAATTTTGTTCAGAGTGTGAGCTATGCCAATGATTACTTTCAGATACAGGTTGTAATAGCTGACCCTGAGGTCCCTTCAACTCTAACAGTCTATGATTCAGTGTTTGTGTGTAATGTGTACATATAAATACATTTATACATCTCTAACATATACAGGCTGTCCTCAAAATTTTAGTACTGTTAGTGTACTTTTAAGATATTAAAACTTGAAGTGATTAAAGCTCAAAACTGCACTAAGACCTTTGAGACACTGTATATATTATGTATGTCTACACATATATACAAACGTATGGAGTATTGCGAAAGCATGTGTGATCCTATATGTTAGTATGCTTATATAATATAGTTCACAAACATCTCTCTTTGTATACATAGAGGGTGAATGTATCTATTTACATAGTGAAGCATGGGGTTGTGGCAAATAGACATTATACCTACCACCTGCAATTCTTTTCTTTCTAGGCTGGAACTAGCTTGCTATCTCTATGTGCTTCCACAATGGCAGATAAGGATGGCTCCCAAAAGGGACAACCTTTCCGAAAGGGACACACTGTGATACCTTACTCTTGGGGTCCCAGAGGTAGCATAGGGAACGCTATACATCTATTACTCAACTGTAACCCCTGTACCTCAAACAGTGTCCTTATTTTTAAAAAAATTCAAGTTTGCACTACTAATTTGTTTGATTATGTTTTATTTCATTTAATAGATTCACATTATTAATTTGTTTGATTATAGTTTATTTCATTTAATAGATTTTTACTGACATGTTTTGTTCATATGTAACCTGGATGTCTCCTTGTATTACTTTCCTTCCTATTTCCCTCCTACTGAATCATCTTTTTTATAACATCTTTTTTAACCTATAAAAAGAAAAATCAAAAACTTATCAATACACACCCTTCCCCAAAATTGAAAAACAACCTGATGTTATTTACAATATTTCATACTCATAGATGCCCCTACCTTGCAAATGAATAAAGTGTTCTCATATCTTTTATTTGGGGTCAAGATTCTTCTTTACAATTTGGCAATATTTATCTTTCATTGTTTTGTGGTTGTATGTCCCTTGTTCTTTCCATTTATATTGATATAGTCATTGAATAGATGGTTTTCTTGGCTCTGCTTACTTGACTTTGCATTAATTCAAATAAGTCTTTCCATCTTCTCTATATTCATCATGTTCACTGTTTTGTAATTTCAGCACGGTAACATTCCATTACATGCATAGATTATAATTTGTGTAGCCATTAACAATAGATGGATATCTACTTGGTTTCTAGTTCTTTGCTACTATAAAAGGGCTGATGTAAATATTTTGGCATTATATGGACACGTTCTGTTTGTCATTGACCTCTTCTGAATATATGCCTAACAGAGGATCTTTGAACCAGGGGTATGGACACGTTAGTCACCTTCTTTGCACAATTCCAAATTGCTTTGCAGAATCGTCGTATTAACTGACACTTCCATCAACAATGCATTAGTGCCTATGTCTTTCCACAACTCTTCCAACAATGACTATTTTCATCTTTGCCAATTTGCTGGATGTAAGATGAAACTTCAGGACTGCCTTGATTTACATTTTTCATGTTTTCACGGATATGGAACATTCTTTCATATGAGTAGCTTGCCATTCTTTTGGAGAACTATTTGTTTATATCCTTTGACCATTTATTTACTGGGAAATGGTTGAGATTTTTAGCTTTGTTTCTTGAAACTACTTGTGGGTATTTATGCATGAACTCCAAGCACCTGGCTAAAATTTTTTGTAGTCAACGATTAATTATCCACACCTGATCAACTGTCTAATCAAACTAGAATTATCCTATCAAACAACAAATCTTAATCTTTCCAGTGTCCTATGTCTATGGTTCCACTTCTACCCCTAGTCAAGTCTCTCCTCTATATTGCTCAGGTGCTAAAGAAAGCACTAGCAACACACCTTTTAATACTCCCAAGATCAATGTCAGAAAGAAGAAATACACCAGAGGTAAATGCAGCCATGATGCCCAATGTAAATAGTTCAGTGCATGTTGCCCATGGAAGTTGGTATTGGAATCGCTGTTTTTTTGTCCACTCTCATGGCGGAAGAGCTGCTACCTATCATATCTTTTCACATGGAGGAAGCCACTCAAGCTATCCTGCCATGTGACAGCTGCCTCTTCTTCCACTAGGTCCAGTATCCCACATCATCATCTCTTCTGGCTCAGCAACCAATCAAGGGACTCACAAAAATGGTGATAGACCCAAGACATCCCTCATGCCACTTTGATGCAGACCCTCATCCCTGCATGCCTGAACAGACTTCGGGTTGGTTTTGTGGAATCAAGTCTCTCCCCACTCCATTTCAGCCTGCACTCATTGCTCAAAGCCCTTTTCCTGAAGCACAGATCGACCATCCCATCCTTCTATTCAATAAACCCCCATACACATATTTTATGATCCCTCTACACTGACCTTTTTGCTGCTCCTGGCACACAATGCTCTATCTTCTAACTCGGTGTCTTTTAACTGGATAACTAGAATGCTTCCCCTCCTCCCTTCTGCATTCTGGCTTCTTTCAAGACCAAATTCTATCCTCCTCAGGCAGCCTTTTCTCATCCCTGCTACTTCTTGTACCCCGCCCCCTCCAAGGATGCCTTCCTTTTACACTGTATATATGCCTTAGGGTTTTAATATGGGAGGAGGGTGATCATAAAAGTTATCTCCTCCATTAGAATGTAAGCTCCTTGAGGGGAAGGACAATGTTTTTGCCTTTCTTCCTCTAGCCAGTACTTAGGATAAGGCCTACTGTATGGCTAGGGCTTCATAAATTCATTGACTGGCTGACCTGGTAGACAGCTCACCGTTGACAAGAGCCTTTTTGGCTTTGGGCTTTGTAAGAAAGGCCTTCCTAGGACTCCCCATACTCAAAGGTTTCCCACTTGAGAAGCACTTATCTAAGCTCGTGTTCCTCTGGTGTAGTTTTCAAAACTCACTCACTGAAACCTGGGAAGATCTGTATGAACTGAGACAGAGTGAAGTTAGCAGAAATTGGGGAATAATATATACAAGGGCAATAACACTGTAGAGGAAAATAACAAACTCAGACCTAAGTAGAATGGTCAGTGTTATGACCTGTCATGATTCCCACGGACCAATGATAAAGCATAAACTCCTCCTCACAGAAAGATGAACTCAAGGTAAAGAGTGAGACATCTATTTTCAGACATGGCCAAGGTGAGGACTTGTTTGGCCTGACTAAGCATATTTGATGAGAGTTTTGTTATGATGGGGATAGAAATAGAACTACCAAAATAAAAAAAAAAATAAAAGAAAGAAAGGAAAAGTTGTCATTGAAGTATTTAAAATGCCCGGAAGAGAACATATGCAAGGTCAAGCAGGAAACACAGAAAAGCAGGACCCCTTTGAAAATTTGTTGGACCATCAAGCTGTGGGTGGTGCTGATTCATGGCCTGATGCACAATACTTTTTCTGATTTGCTTTGTATATGAAGGTGCTCATCATAGTTGATGTTCATTTCAAAATGAAAAAAAAAATTAAAACCAAAAATAAAAACTCAATTACCTCCAAACCTTGGTGACTTACCAGAGTGGAAGTTTATTTAAAAAAAACACCACTTTTTCATTATTTTTGCATCAACTTTCAACTCTTAATATGTCCTTCCTCTTATCCAGAGAGTCATTCCTTTAAACAGAATAATAACCTATAGAAGGGAAGAACAATGTTCGGCAAAACCGCAACACTGGCTAAGTCTGACATATTTACAGCATTCTGAGCCCATATTCTCCCACCTCTACAAGAAAAGGAAACAAGGGCCATCCACACTCACAGTCCCCTTTGGAGTCCAAGCGGGTCATTCCAATTAGTCAGTTTCACTTCGTGGCTATTGCTCTTTCCACTTACACTGTTGCAGTCCATGTGTATCTTCCTTGTATTCCTCACTTCATTTTGCATCTGCTCAGATAAATCTGCTAGTGCCTCTCTGTATTCATCCTACTCATTGCTGACGAAGCAATCCTGCTTCATTATATTTGTGTAGCCAATTTATTTAACCATTCCTCAGTTGATTGGCATCTCTTTTGTTTCCTGTTTTTTGCTATTACAAAAAGTGATGCTATAAATATTTTCCTGTGCATGGGATCATTCTTTCTGTCTCTGGCTCCCTTGGGATAGGGATTTACTTTGGCTCTCAGGGACGTAAAATGTTTCCAAACTCTTCTATATCTCTCCTCCCTGTTACTCTAGTCCATTTCATTCCTGGATTTCCTCTGCTTCTTGCTTTTGCTTCTTTACTCTAATCTCCATTAATTTCAAAAGTTCTTCCCTCTTACAATCCTGGCTTTTCCTTTCCTTTTGTTTGCTCCCTATCCCTACCTTCTCACTGGGCATTTAGGTAGTTCAGTGGGTAGAATATTTGGCCTAAAGTCAGGAAAACTCATCTTCCTGAGTTCAAATCTAGCCTCAGACATTTACTAATTATGTGATCCTAGGCAAATCACTTCACCCTATTTGCCTTGGCTCCTCATCTGTAAAATGATCTGGAGAAGGAAATGGCAAATTATTCCAGTATCTTTGCTAAGAACACCCTAAATGGGGTCACAAAGAATTGGACACAACTGAAAAACCACTGACCACCTTGGTATTCCCAGAGAGGCTTCAGATGAGATACTAAAACATTCATCCTACCTAAGGCTTGTAGGGCAACTAAGTGACAGAGTGGAGAGAGTTAAACCTATAGTCAGGAAGACCTGAGTTCAAATCCAGTCTCAGATACTTACTAATTGGGTGACTATGGGCAAGTCAGTTGACCTCTGTCTACCTTAGTTTCTTCATCCATCAAATGGAGATAATAATACCTACTCTCCAATGTTTTGATGGTTTTTTAAAAAATTACATAGTATTTGTAAAGTGCTTTGTAAATACTTTAGCTACGTAGAATGAAGAGAAGTGAGGGTGTAGAATTTAGGTATCCAAATACAAGCAGTGTCTTTCTGTGCTAGTTATTCGATTCCCTTTTACTCAGAGTCTGACCGGCAGCTTAAAGCAATCAAAAACATACTTTTCAAGATAAATCCAGGTCTGGGTCCAGTGGAAAATGTAAAAATCTGTAGAAAAAGTTACAAAAAAATACATATAGCATTTAGACTTTAAAAATTGTTAGGAATTTAATTTACTCGTTCATGCATTTATTTACTTATTTATGTCAAGTTCTTTATTAAGTTATTTATTTATTAAGTTTATTATTATTTACATATTCCACTTATTTAAGGGGGTTGGCATTAGGAGATTTGGATTCCAATTTTTGTCTCTGTCACTTTTATTTCCTTCTCAAACCATGAGTCAGTTAATAAAGACTCTAAAGTGATCGTGATGATCCATAATTTTGCCTCCAGCACTATGATTCTCTCATGTCTTCATTAATAACAGGTTACTCCATGTAGTGTGACAAGAGAAGGAACTGATTGTGGGCTACAGTAAGGTATGTGCATATGAGAGTGAAAGGGATGGAAACCTGGGTAAGACACCTATTAGGACCACAGCTGGAAGTTGAGAGAATGTTTTAAGAAGAGCGAAGAGGAAGGAATGAGCATTTGTGAAATGTTTATTGTGCGATGGCACTGTGCTAAGCACTTTAAAATAGGATTTCCTTCGATCTTCACAGTAGCCCTGGGTAGTAGGTACTATTATTATTTCCATTTTACAGTTGGGGAAACAAGCAGACAGAGGTAAAGTGACTTGCACAGGGTCATGTAGCTAATAAGGGTCCAAGGCCCCAATCTGAATTAGAGTCTTCTTGATTTCAGGCCCAGCTCTCTAGTCATTCATTGGGCCATTTAGCTGGCAGAAAGTGAGGGTGAGGGAGGTGGAGGAAATTACTTTAATATCTATTTGTGTTTCCTGGCCCCTTTACCCTTGGTATTTTCTGCTAGCATGTTAGGTCTGATCAACACAACCACAGAGCCACAGAATACTAAGCACTGGTTGAAGTCAGAGACTTTTGGTTGAGGGACTGAGAAAGAGGCCCGAATGCGGAATGTGCCGGGGGAGGGTTGGAAATCTTAAGTTCCAAAAGGGTAGAATTCTTGACTTCCATCAACTGTCACCTGATCTCTAGTGAGGGACATCGAAGACACCAGTGGGAGCCTAGGGAAAAGTTATGGGTCCCGATGAGAAGATGAGGGTCTATGGAGGCCAGTTATATTAAAAGACGATTTTGGCAATTTACTGAACATGACAACCCTGCAGTACCAGGAAAACAAGGACAACCTGGTTGAACTGAAGACTCTGGCTTACTTTGAGAATAAACTTGGAGTATGTGATCAAGGGTGTGGGGGGATGGGAGTAAGGGAGGCACGAGGGAGGGAGATAGTTCATCACTGAGAGGGACTGTGTAGCTTATCTATTTTCATCTTCCTTTCCACCATAACTTTTAGGAAAATTTCATTTTAAACATAACTCTTGGATCTGGTTCTCACAGTTTTACTCCAAAAGAGACAAAAGGTATGGCTAATTCAGTGACCTTTCTTCCCCATCTCTGAGTTCTTTACCTGTGTCCTTGGTCCCATTGGGCTTTTGGTTCCATGACTTTTTCCTTCCTTCTTCCTCATTTTTCACATTCTTATTCTCTTTGTTGTGCTCCTCTTTCTTTCCTCCTCCTGGTCTCTCTTGCTGTACCTTTCTCTATGAGGTAACAGACCTAAAAATCTTAAAAGGTTTTCAAAATGGACTACCGCATTTTTGATCTGACGCTGGCCTTCACTTGTAAGAACATTAACAAATAGACAATGCTGCTATGTTGTCAGCATAATCCTTGTTTTGAATGTTATTGTGTTAAACTTTCTTCACTTTAAAAAGACTATACAGTTTATTTTTAAGAGTAATATAATTTCCTTAGAAATCTTCAATGATGTAGGTAATTTGTTCTCAAAGTACTATTGGACACATTTCTATATGCCAGTAGAGGGCTCATAGCGTCAGTGTTTTCCAACTCTTCTCTTTTCCCTGTCCATTCTACATAAAGAACATGCCTACTTTTGTAATAACTTTGTGATGATTCAGATAGGACACAGAACTATGCCAAGATTTACAAGTTCCTTATTCTGTCAGTAAGAAACACTTGCTTTTCAATTCTCTATACTGCTGTCCATATCAGTCCTTTCTCCCCTTCCCCACTATACCTATAACATATGTCTCAATATGGTGATACAAAATTCAGGTGAGAAACAGAAAGCCCCTTTCTCCTTAGTTCAAAATTCTCTGATTCTGTACAGGAAGATGGGAGCAGACTGGGCTCTCTAAGCAGCACAGCTTTCTACCATGTTCTGCCTTTCTCCCTTAGTCCTAATATTTTGGGGAAGAAGGTATCTGAACAGCTGCAAAAAAGGACTACTGGGAAAGTCATTAAATTTGCTTTTGTTTCTCAGGGACCAAAGGAGACTCCATAGTAACCAGGACCATCAGCACCCAGACCTCTGAAGTGCCTTTGTCCCTAGCTTACTCCTGAATGCGTAAGGCCAAGAGGGATGCTGGCTTCTTTATGAGCCCCTTCTATGTGTCTCCTCTAATCAGAAAGTCAATGCAATAGAGGACAAATGGGTCACATATGCATACTACACTAATGTCAGGACACTAATGGCTGTAGCTGTGAATTGGCAGGCTGAATATGGATGCAGATCCATATGGAAGAAGATGTCCATCTATGAGGCAAAGCTATTAAGGCAAAATAGTGTGGAGGCTTCCATAAGAAACTTAATCCAAATAAGTGAGACAAGGACACTCTTCTAGCTAATGGAAATTAATGTAATTATCCAAGAAAAGAGAAACTCCTTCATACACACCCCACCCCAGACTCCAGGCCCTCTCAGAAGAAATAGGAGAACTCAAAGAAGAGAAAATATTAGGACTCTCCTAGGAGCCAGAGGCGGACAAAGACCAAGGATGGCCAACTGTGGCAAACAATAAATCCCATAAACTTACTGACTGTATCATATTTCTTAAGTTGGAGGCCCTTATCAAGAATTTCTTTCCAGTGAAGCAGGGTTTCACACCTTCTGGAAGTGTTTTGTGCCAAAGATCACATGTGACCAAGAGAAAAGCACCAGGAGACATAATCCCAATGCAGCAGGAATAATCCTAGAATGGTTCATTGTTTAAAGGGCAGACAAAGAACTGAAGTGATACAGTGATGAGTAGCAGACGGCTGGTACTTTCCAGGACAACATCCACCTCAATTCACCACCACCAAGAAACAGAGACTGAGTTAATGTCGCATGACTTAGCAATTGCTGCATCAAAGAGAAAGTCTAGAGTCAAATACAGTCTCAGAATCCATGGGCAAAAAGGCCCTGAGCAACTTCAATTCTTGGGAAACAATGAACAAAGACATGGGCTGCAGGAGACCCTTGTCCCAGCATGGCTGAGAAAAAAAGACACTATAGTTAGGAGAAGAAAGGTATGTCCAAGACCTTTGGCCACGAGTAGCTGTATAATCAGAAGTAAGTTCATTTAGCCCTCTCACTCTCAATTTCTTTTTTTTTTCTTTCATTCATTAGACATTAATTTTTTTTAAATTTATTTATTTAACTTTTTACATTCATTTTCACAAAATTTTGGGTTCCAAATTTTCTCCCCATTTATCCCCTCACCCCATCCCAATACACCAAGCATTTTAATTTTCCCTATCACCAATCTTCCCTCTCTTCTATCATCCCTCCCTTCTCTTGTCCCCATCTTCTCTTTTGTCCTGTAGGGCCAGATGATTTTCTATTCCCCATTAACTGTATTTCTTATTTCCTAGTAGCAAGAGCAATACTAAACAGTTGTTCCTAAGACTTTGAGTTCCAAATTCTCCCCATCCCTCCCTCCCCACCCATTCCCTTTGGGAAGACAGGCAACTCAATATATGCCCTATCTGTGTAGTTTTGCAAATGACTTCTATAATAATCATGTTGTATAAGACTGTATTTCCCTCCATCCTATTCTGCCCCCCATTGTTTCTATTCTGTCTTTTGATCCTGTCCCTTCCCAAGAGTGTTGACCTCAAATTGCTCCCTTCTTCCATTGCCCTCCCTTCCATCATCCCTCCCGCCCTGCTTATCTCCTTCTTCCCCATTTTTCTGTACTGTAAGAAAGGTTTTCATACCAAAATGAGTGTGCATTTTACTCCTTCCTTTAGTCGAATGTGATGAGGGTAAACTTCATGTTTTTTTCTCAGCTCTCCTCTTTTTCCCTCCACTAAAAAGTTTCTTGCTTGCCTCTTGAATGAGAGATAATTTACCCCATTCTGTTTCACCCTCTCTCCTCCCACTACATTTCTGTCTCACCATTTACCTTAATTTCTTTTAAGATATGGTCCCATCCTATTCAATTCACTCTGTGCTCTCTATCTCTGTATGTGCATGCATGTGTGTATGTGTGTGTGCATGCACACATATACGTGTGTGTGTGTGTGTGAGTGTGTGTGTGTGTACATCTGTGTGTGGTCCCACCAACTACCCAGATACTGAAAAGTTTTAAGAGTTACAAATATTGTCTTTCCATGTACGAATGTAAACAGTTCACTTCTGGTAAGTCCCTTATGACTTCCCTTTGCTATTTACTATTTCATGCTTCTTCTCATTCTTGTGTTTGAAAGTCAAATTTTCCTTTCAGCTCTGGTCTTTTCATCAAGAATGCTTGAAAGTCCTCTGTTTCACTGAAAGATCATATTTTCCCCTGAAGTATTATACTCAGTTTTGCTGGGTAGGTGATTCTTGGTTTGAGTCCTAGTTCCTTTGACTTCTGGAATATCCTATTCCACGCCCTTCGATCCCTTAATGTAGAAGCTGCTAGATCTTGTGTTATCCTGATTGTATTTCCACAAATACTGGAATTGTTTCTTTCTAGCTGCTTGCAATATTTTCTCCTTGACCTGGGAATTCTGGAATTTGGCCACAATGTTCCTAGGAGTTTCTCTTTTTGGATCTCTTTCAGGCGGTGATTGATGGATTCCTTCAATACTTATTTTGCCCTCTGGTTCTAGAATCTCAGGGCAGTTTTCCTTGATAATTTCATGAAAGATGATGTCTAGGCTCTTTTTTTGATCATGGCTTTCAGGTAGCCTCATAATTTTTAAATTGTCTCTCCTGGATCTATTTTCCAGGTCAGTTGTTTTTCCAATGAGATATTTCACATTCTCTTCCATTTTTTCATTCTTTTGGTTTTGTTTTGTGATTTCTTGGTTTCTCAGAAAGTCATTAGACTCCATCTGTTCCATTCTAATCTTGAGAGAACTATTTTCTTCAGTGAGCCTTTGAACCTCTTTTTCCATTTGGCTAATTTTGCTTTTGAAAGCATTCTTCTCCTCATTGGCTTTTTGAACATCTTTTGCCAATTGAGTGAGCCTATTTTTCAAGGTGTTATTTTCTTCAGCAGTTTTTTGGGTCTCCTTTACCAAGGTATTGACCCGTTTTTCATGCTTTTCTTGCATCTCTCTCATTTCTCTTCCCAATTTTTCCTCCACCTGTCTAACTTGATTTTCAAAATCCTTTTTGAGCTCTTCCATGGCCTGAGCCCACCGGACATCCACCTCGGATGTCTGGGATAGAGAGGCCCCAACCTCCATGTCTTTCTCCGATGGCAGGCATTGTACTTCATCATCAGAAATGAAGGGGGGAAGGAACATATCTTCCCCAATAAATTAGCTCTCTATGGTCTTATTCTGCTTCCTTTTTTCTGGGCATTTTCCCAGCCAGTTGCCTGACTTCTGAGATTCCTCTCCACCCCTGCCTAGATCTGCCCAGCTAGTGCTTGGGGTCTGAGATTCAAATGGGCTTTCCGCAGCAGGCGCAGCTGCCATTCAATGTGAACTTAAGTTCTGGTGCTTGGGTGGGGGCAGGGTCGCCTCCCAGTCTCAGTTCCCTCAGGGTCTTTATGCAGAGACCTTCAGTAATGGAGCGGGTGGGGGCAGGGCTGCCTCCCAGTCTCAGTTCCCTCAGGGGTTTTATGCAGAGACCTGAACTTCTGCCTGCTGCTCTGGGAGTCCTGGGCCGCCGTTGCCTCTGCTGCTGCCTCCCGAGGGGGCCCGAGTCACGGAGACACCCCGCTCCCCTCTCTGCCAGCCCAGACGTCTCTCTCACTGATCTGTGGTGCCTGTGGGTGGAGGGACCTTCCCGGCTGCCGGAGGTTCTGTCCCTGAAGCCTGCTCAGATCTGCTCCTCTGGGGCCGCCTGGCCAGGGCAGGGCAGGGGTGGACTCCGATTTCCAGGGTGTGACGGACCCTGGGGACCACTCTCCAGGGCTCTCTGTAATGGAACTCTCTTCCACTGTGTTTCTGTGCGCCTTGCAGTGATCCAGAATTTGTCGGAAGTTCTTCTTACAGGAAATTTATGGGCTGTGGATTTGGAGCTAGCATATGTGAGTCTTTCTTCACCATCTTGGCTCCTCCCTCATCAATCTCAATTTCTTGATCTGTAAAATGTTAAATTTAGAACAGATAAAAACATTCCGTCTCTCAAAGTCTACCCTCTCAGTAGTTTGAAGACTGTGTCCAAACCGAAGCAATGGCAGTTTCCATCACATAGGAAGGGGAGAGAGAGACCCAGGGATAATCTGAATCAGTTTCTTTCCATATCTGCACTCTCCAACATCAAAGATTAATTCTCAAAATGTGGTAACAGATGAGCAAGGTAGCACTTTAGTTAGTTTTGGGAAGTATATTTAATCCATTTTCCATATGCCTCATTTGTTTCCAATACATCTCTCCTAATATCTCATTCTTTATATGTGTGTGTATCTATATATCCTTCCTTTTCCATTTTTCTTTATCTCTGCCTTTGCCTTAATTTGACCAGTGACTTCCACAGTCATTCTACTCAGGGGTAAGGAGGTGGTAGGTTTCTTATCTAAAGAATATTGGTCACATAAATTCAATCAACAAGCATCCATTAAGCACACACTGCATGCCTACATTGGATTAGGTAAGAGGGATAAAAAGACAAAAATAAGAATTCCCTGCTTTCAAAGAAGTCTGCACAGAGAAGACAACATGTATACAATACAATAAGTACAAATTAAAATACAATACAAATTAAAAACACAAGGTAGTTTAGGGAAGACACTAGTAATTGAGAGGAGCAGTAAAGAGTCCATTGAGCACAGTGATGGGAGTGAGTAGAAGAGATTTAAGATTAATAACCAGAAGAGTAGTCCAATAAAATCAGGAACTGTGTTGAACCTGTTAGAAAAGTGTTCATCTCCATGGTTTTTATTCCAGTAATAATTTTCATAGATGATGTCTAAGTCAACCTACTAGTTGAGATATTTGGCATATGAATGTTGCTTACATCCCCCCACCAAGAAATAAGGCACAGGGAGTCAGGCTAATTCTGGTTGCACTGACCCTGCTCGGATCCATTCTGAAGTTCTGCCAGGGAGACACTCAAGGGAGCACAAGACTGTTGGGGTGAGGGGAGGAAGGACGCTTTCAGTCATCTTCAGCAATGTTTATGGTTTTCACAGGGTTAGCAATGGAGTCGGTGTTGCCAGGCACAAGGAAGAACGAAATTCAAGAAAAGGCAGAACTCTGTCTGCTAGAGGACATGCTCTGCAAGGTCCAGAGAGGTACAGAAAGCAGTTGGACTTCTCCCTTCTGGGAATAAGATGGAGTGGATGAGCTGTACTAACTTGGAATGGCAATACCTCTTAGTAGCATTCTTTTTAAAGAGGGGAATTGAAAGTTAATGTTATGAAGAAAAACAGGTTGAAGAAAGGGTAACTTTTCATCTTTTTGGGCTAAAAGGCTACCCAGGAAGCAGAAGGCAGATTTTCAAAGTGCCAGCTTTGGGTAGAAAGAACTCATACTCAGTTGTAAAACTGCCCTATAGCTTATAGTTCCTCCCATAGGGGCATATATTGTACCAAGGAAAAATATATAGAGGGCCTGCCTACCACATAAGGGGCACTCAATAAACATATATTGAATGAATGGTCACAGTAATTATTGATGAATTTCTAGCAGGACTACAGGCTAGGAGGAAGTCAGCACAAAGGAACCTGCAGGGTCCACAATGTCTCCATAGTGACTGATGCAAACAAACATATTAGGTGGAAATGGGTCGTTAAGGACATAATGACTGTGCTTTTAAACTTTAGTGGGTTGTTCTCTTGATTCAAAAATCTTCTTCCTTCCACACTGGGAGGAAACACAGTCCCTTTGGAAAGCAGAATGGAAAGAGCACAGGCCTGTCAGACAAAATGAAAGTTCCAATCACACCTCCACCATTTATCATCACCAAGACCTTGCTCAAGTCAACCTCTAGGAGCCTCAATTTCATTCACTGTAAAATGAAGGCAATTATATCCATTTTCCTACTTCTGGGAGTTATTATGAGGCTCAAATGAGAAATGAATGAATGGAAAATTGCTTCAAAAAGCATCATGAACTCTCCAAATTCAAGATGGGGAAGTAAAAGAGTCCAAAGAAGAGGCAGCTATTTGCTTAGGCTGTGCATATCACAGCAGCAGAATCCCAAGAGGTCATCTTAGGCTTGGTTCAGGACCACAGATATATCTGCCCATTCAGAGGTGACAGGTCTCTGGGAAAATTATTCATATTAAACAGATGAAAACTATTTAACCAGGACACCAATTTATTAATGGATAGCTTGGCAAGAAAATTGAGATCAGTTTTCAGAGCAGGTCACCTTGCTTTTTGTGGGCAAAAGCACTTAGACTTATTTACGAAGAACCACAAGCTTGCTCTTTGAGCATAGAATTAGGATAAAGAGTACAGGTTTTTCTCGGTGATTATTTTCATTAATCAGCAATCATTTACTAAGCTCCTCTAAGCCTGCCCATGCCAGGCATTATGTTAAGAACTGGGAATACAAGGAAAAATAAAGATTTGTACCTGCCCTCAAGAAGCTTACAGTTTAATAAAAGATATATCATCCATAAATGTATATATTCAAGATAATAAATGGAAAAGAGGTAACAGGAATTTTAGCACTATGTTTGCAGAACAGAAGGAGGCCACTGTGGCTGCTAGGGTCTTCTCTGGGCCCACCTATGCTAGACATAATTACCATCTAAAGATAAGTAACTTGCCATCTCTGCAGTATCAAGCTGTGAAACATGGAAAAATTCTGACTCAGCTACTTGTCCTATTAAGATTCCATACAAACTGTCTTCTGTCTTGACAATACCCTCAAATAGAGTTAAGTAGATCACAGCTAGCTTCTACTATTTTAAATGGTATGTCCCTCAGGGAATTTCAGAAGTGACTTATCTTCCCAATAGCCCATGTAGACAACATCTCATGTAGTAACAATAATTACTAGGGTTTAGATAGTGCATAAAGTTTACAAAGAATTTTACAAATATCATGTCATTTTAATCATCGCAACCAACCAAGGAGGGAGGTGTTATCATTACCTCACTTTACAGATGAGGAAACTGAGGTAGATAGGTGTTAAGTGACTGGCCCACATCAAGGAAGTGTCAGGGGCTGGATGTAAACTCAGGTCTTCCTGATTTCAGACCCAGCCCTTCATCTTTTAGCCACTTAGCTGCCTCTAGAATGCCCAGGAAGCAAAGGGCAGATTTTCAAAGTAGCAACTTTGGATGGAGAGAAGTGAGATTATCAAAAACTTCCCTATAGCTTAGAATTGCTCTCCCAGGGGTACATAGGGTACCAAGGAAAAATAGATAGAAGGCCTGACTGCCACAGGGCACTCAAAAAACATAGATTGAGATATTTTCTTGATAGTTGATCTCAAAATCTTTGATAACAGCTTCTGTTTCTTAGCTGTTATCCTGTCTGCAAATTCAAGGTATGCACGCGGCTTCTGCTTATGATATTTTAAAATCAATATTACTCTTAACATCAGAGTACAACATAGCGAGCTGGATTCAAAATCAAGCATCTCTGGTTTTCAGTCCTGCCTCTACCACCTACTGGCTACTTGGGAAAGGACAAGTCACAAGCTCCCAGTGCTCTAGGTAACTGTCTAAAACCAAAAGTTGCCAAGAAGGTACTGCCATAGGAGTTACTTCCAAGAAAGCAGCTCTTAACTCATCTATGTTGCCCATGTTGTGTGACTTTATTCCATTTCCTTCCAAGAGCTCACCACAAGGAGTTCATCCAATGTACTGCAGCCCTTCCTTAATTTCTCCTGACTTCCTGAAGGTCCAGTGGGACACTTGCCATATTATCTGTCTGTCTTCTCTTTCTGTCCTATGGTTCTTTGGTGAGATCCTTTACTTTTGTCCTTCTTTAGGATTCCTCATTGGTCAGCCTGCTCACACCTACCACACAACCTTCTGTTTTGAAGCTAACCTTGAGATTTCAGAGGCAATTGTGATTCAAGTCCTGTTAGCTATCATACACTGATAAAATGTTTGTATTAAAACAATAGGCCTTTACTGTTACAGGAAACTTTATATCAGCAAAAATGCTTTATAGTTTACTGAAAGCAATCTAGACCCCTTTTCTCCTTATTTCAACTCTGAGCTCAGCTTATTGTCCTTCTATATTGTCTATCTTGGCTATACCTACTGCTGAACAAGCTCTATATAGAGGATTTATTCAGTTGCTAATGTTGAAATATGGGCAATAGACATTGTTCATCCATTTGGTCTTTCCTATGTAGATGGTCAGGTCAAATTCCTTTGAATGGTTACAGGTCGCTTCCAGGAGACTCTGCAATGCCTTGGTACTTGATACAGTCAACACAATGTGTCATACATAGATAGGAGCAGGCCCTCACCATCCACAGACATTCCCACTTCAATATGGATTCTATATTGGATTTCTCTCACATTACTGGCAATCGTACATTTCTATTTAATGCTTTTCTTGATGTTTAACATCAGAGGGTCATTGAACAGGGCGGTTTCTGTTGTATCTTTTAAGGAATCTTGACTGATACTAATATTCTGGATGGAAGATATTTTGCTATAAAAGGGGCCTTTAGTCAGTATTTTGTTCTACTGAGTCAAATAAATAAGCAACAAGTACAATAGAATCTCTTACATTTTATTCAGGTGAGAGATATAAAAATATTTGATCCATTATTGAATACAGATTGTGAAGACCTGCTTATTCCCTACTAATACCTTCAATAAGAAACTCTCCTAAAGATTTTGCATAGCTACAAAGTAAGCAGACAGTGGGCACTGATGTTTTCCCTGACACCCCCTTTTAGAATCAATAAGATCTAAGATATTTTTGTACAACTTTGATATTGTCTTCTCTTTTAGATACCTCACAAATCATTCCCTCGATGCCTTCACAATTGTATTGGCTCCAGGACCATTGTTCTCTATATATACTTAATTAAATCTTCCTGCTTTTCTCATCTTTGTTCTCTTTAGTGCCATTTCTATTTCCTCTATAATCACCTCAGGAACTATTACGTTAGGGTCCAAATATGTTGGTTGCACTATTCTTAATGGAGAAAGCAATTTAATCGTGATTATTTTGGCAAACCTTCCATTTTTCTTCTATGGGTGCTTTTTCTGTTTTCATCCTTGAATGCCCTTAGAATGACTTTGCTTAGTTGACTATCTTGCCAAACTTTCTTTTTAGACTGGTTTATGCAATGATACTGCTCCTAGTTGTCCATCATTGTTCTCTGTAAGATTTTACAGATATGTGTACAGTCCGAACACATTCTTGTCTTTGACTGCAATCTCCATTTAGTTCAGTGCACAGCACACAGTTGGTGCTTAATACTTGTTTGCTGACTGGCCAATAAGTCAAATGTCTGCTGACCAAGCAACTTTTTAGGCTCTTCTGCTCTTGTCGTAGCAATGAAGCTACACTGGTTTAACCCCTGAATGGAATCGTTATAGTTGATGTTGATGGAATGTTGATTTTTTTACTTTCAATAGCTTTAATAATTCATGGTTAAATCTAAATTGTACATCATATATTTTTTCATTACTATTCCTACACCTTATTTATTAAATATTCTGATCTTAGCTTCAAGGAGTCAATGGTTTGACTGTGCACAGAGAGTTGACCTGGCATAACTGCTAATCCCATAATAAGTATTTTTCTATCTGTTAAAATGTGACATTTTACTCTGTGATATTGTTTGAAAGTGTTCATGATATTGAGGTGTGAGGCTTCTTAGAATCTACAAGTCTTTGACCTCTCACATTTCTTTTTCCTGAACCACAATTTCCCATATATTTCTATCATCTTTTCCCACTTGTATTTTGAATTTATCTAAGGATCAGAGTATATGTCAATTTGATTTGAGGAATCTTATCAAGTCCTTCAAAGACTTTCTTTACCGCTTCATCCTCAACAACTAAGATGGGTGTAGCTAGGTGACACAGTGGATAGAGCACCAGACCTGGAGTCAGGAAGGCTTTAGTTCAAATCTACCCTCAGATACTTTGCTAGCTATGTAACCCTGCGCAAGTCTGCCTAAGTTTCTTCATCTGTAAAATGAGGATAAAAATTGCATCTGTCTCCCACGGTTGTAAGATTCAAATGAAATAATTATAAAATGTGTTTAGCACCGTGCCTGGCACATAGCAAACACTATATAAATGTTAGTTATCATAACCATTGTTATAAGTCGTAATTATTTCCATAAGGATCTATTTTTTTTGCTATAGCTATCACTAGCACTTCACATGATGACCAAATGTCCCTTGAAGAATATTTCTTGTAGTTTTGAGCACACAAGAAAATTCACTCCACCAGTTCCTTGTTTGGCCTCTCCCAAGAGTACCTGTGAGACATCCTTCCATTAACTGTGGTTCTTCTGGATTTGGTTATAGCAAAAATGTCATGATCAACATGACATAGCTCTTCCTGAAACGTGCCTCCTCTTGGTCACTGGAAAAGAATCTCACATTTAGAGTACCAACAGTCAAATTAAAACTTACTGATGGTTGAGAAGTGGTGTAGTTGGTAGTACTCTCGGTTCTCTTTTTCATTACTTGGCCACCATTATTGCAAAAGCAGAAAAGGGCCCTCTAGGAATTCCTTGTTTCATGTGTTGTCCTGGCCAAAAAGTTTTCATTATATCAGGTAGCCAGCCTTTTGAATGGATGATATACTGCTCATGATTACCTAGAGTTGCAGGACAGAATCAATTTCTTCTTGGGGTGATAAGTACAGCCTTTCCACCATGGCAGAACCTGCCAGAGCTCCTTCACTGGCATTACCTTGGAGAACCTAGGGTCACTTTCATGCTACAATGAGGCATTAGATTAAGACTTTTGTGGAGGTTTTCTGTGCCAATGAACTCACAGGTGCAGATCCAATTCCTATGAGTAAAATGACAACTTTTACTATCATTTCTCAGTTCTCCTCAGGGATAGTAGTTGCCTTTAATGTTAACTGATTTGGGGCCATTCTAGTCTATTTTATCGGTTCATATTTAAATATAGATTTGAAAGAATTTCTAAGATTTGTCATTAGCTTGAGTCCATCCCAAAGCCTAGATGTCTCTTATAGATCCACAGGTTATTTATGGTTATTAATGTGGATGAACAGGCCATGATGTAAATGAATAAAGATCCATGTAGAATTAAGGACAAAAACCTGTGAAGGTAAGAATTTGTCCTGCTCCAAGGCATCTCCATTAGTAATTAAGGAACAATGCAGTAGGTATTTCGATCACTCAACCAGTAAGCAATTATTAAGCACTGACAATGTGTCAGGCACAGTGCTAAGTGCTGAGGATACAAAAAAACAAAAAAACACTTCCTGCCCTCAAAGAGAACACATTGTAATGAAATTATACATACATGTATTATGTGTATATATGTATAAATATGTATAAATATATGAATAGACAAAATAAATACTTCATAGCTACAAGGTAACATTGTATCCAGATAAGCATGTATTCCCCAGTGGGAAAGTCAATGGGAGGATCAGGAAATGCCCCCTTAAAAGGAAAGGTAACATTTGAGATGAATCTTGAAGGAAACCCAGGATACTCCCGGTATTTGTATTTTTTACCCTACTTATCCCTGAAAAGTATCACTGGAAAAGAGGGTGAGGTAGTCCCGTAAGCAGAACGAAATATAAATGATGAACTCATTCACTGGTCACCATAAAATAGTAAGCGATCTCTGTGGGATATCTGATGTGCATTACATCAATTGTCTTTGGAAGAGTTATGGGAGGGATAAGTTAAAATACACAGCCTAAGGTGGGATGAAGTGAGAGCTATATTACTGGAAGGATCCGTGTCAGTGAGGTAACAAACCTATTCAGTGCACCAAAGAAACTCAGATATATCAAAGTACCTCATCTGATACAGGCCAACTACCACTACAACAGAAGGTGTTCATACAACTCATTGATGCACTCAGGTATGGTCTCATCCTGCCTTCTCTGCTGCAACACTCGGAGCTCATTACATGCCATCTGCTGGAGCTGGACTGTGCCTCACATGTGGCCTTTCTCCCACTGCCAATCTCCAAGGATTCTTTCTAGCTCTTTTTTTAGAATGAGAATACCTACTAAACTTCTTAGGATAGCCAGAATATCTTCAGTTCTGTGTTTAAGGATGTTTAAGGATTAAGCATCATCCTATACTTAACTGACACAAAATGGCTGCTCAGGTAACTGACTTAAGCATTCCAATGGGAAGAACCCTCAACCTTTATTTCAAACAACAAGTGTTAAGTGCCTATTCTGTGTCAGGCACTGTGCTAGGTGACAAGGACACAAAATTAAAAAATGAACAATTCCTGATCTCAAGGAACTTAACAATCTATCAGGAATGATTAAGTGTATATGTAAGTATAAGTACAATAAATACAAAATATATGTGAGGTAGTTAAATACAAGATAAGGAGGGCACGAGAAGTTGAATCACAAAAGGCTGTATAAAAAAGGTGGTAATCAAATTGGGTGTGGAAGAAAGATTCTGTGAAGCAGAGGTGACTCCAAAGTGACCTTTGTCAAATCACAATTCTGATATGGGTGTAGTATGTAAACCTGATCCAACTGTCCTCATAGTCAGGATTATGAAGGGATTTGGGGGATGCTTTGACACAGGAAGAGGGACTAGTAAGGAGGCAAAGGTAAAGTCTATTGTTGGGATATCCCAGTGCCAATGGTTCCTCTTGGCAGGCTGGGGTAAAATCCCATGTATTCTTTAACCAATGACTCCTGAAAAACCAGTGAAAATTGGATTAGCATATTCAACAGCTGCAGGGGAGAAGTATTAGCAGAAATGGAATATGACTGAGAACAAATAGCAATAAGAAATATGTAGGAAAATTAACAACATGGAATAAATGAGAAAATCCTTATCCTAGAAGACAAATACATGGCTGGACATAGAGCAAAGCAAGATGAAAGAACGGTTCAACTTGCAAGAAATCTTTAAAAGTTTATAAGCTAAAGTGATGGGACTATAAACCATAAGACAGATAATTTAAGTATCACTGAACTCTCTTCAAATGGAAAAAAGCAAGAGTCTAACTGCCTCTTTTAAAAAAGGAAACACCACAAGAAAATTTCCAGGAAATATTAAAATCAAGGGACAAAAGGTCAGCAGAATGCCCTGAAAGCCAAATGAGGAATACCCACTTCAAGGCATCCCGACACATTGTCGCCAAAATTCAGAGCTTCGTTGATTTTTTTTAAAAAAAGGTATTTTTGAAAGTAGATAAGAAATATATTACTTACCATAGGTTCATGATTCAAATTGCACAGGAATATGGATCCAACCTGTGAAGGGGAAAAAAAGCCAACAAAACATATGATTTAGCCAAAGTCAAGGGCAAATAAGCTTTAAGCCTGGAATCTTCTACCCAACTCAACTTGAAATATTTGAAGGTAGAGAGAAATCTGTATATACTATCTACAACATTCCCCAGCAGGTTTTTACATGAATAGAACTTCTATTTTATATATAAATCAACCCAGGAGCCAAGTTGCAAGTAATTTCTAGAGAGACCAGGCTAGGGAATGACATTTCATGAGTTATACACTAATATGGTGCTCTTACATATTGTTAGCTCATTTGATCCTCACGCTAATCTTGTGAAGTAGGTGCTATTGTTATCCCTATTGTACAGATGAGGAAACTGAGGCACAGAGAAGTTAAGTAACTTCCTTATGGTCTCACAGCTAGTAAGAGTCTGTGCCAGGATTTGTCCTCAGTTCTTTCTAATTTCAGATCAAATGCATTATCCACCAGTATTATTAATCAAACAGAAACATAAATGAGAAAGATGTTACAGTCTTGAATGGAGGGCTGAAGAAAATTAATTGGGTAAATAGATGGAGGCAACTAAAAAGGAAAGTGATAAATATATATTTTTATTCACAATGAGCATGTTTAAAATTGATCAGATTTAGGAAATAAACTTATGGATAAATTTAGTAAGATACAAAATTTTAATATGTATCATGCTTCTTTGGGGAAAGGTTGAGAATCATTGAAAATTAATGAGGAAAACATGATCAAAAGATAGCTGCTTATGTTGACCCCCAAAAAACATCTTTTTGGATAAAACCAGGGTCAAAAAAATAATGTACTCCCTCCATCACTGAAAAATGCAATCTATCTGTGCTTTTTGTTCTCCCGTAGATTTTACACATCTGCCCAATAACCTGGATACCACCCTCTTCATCTATCTACAATAATTACCAGTGCAACCACTGGTTTCTCTCTTATCCTATGCTCTTACTACATGTCTAGCTCTCTTTGAAGAAAAAAAGTGAATGTTAAAGAAAATTACAACATAAATACAGTTTATTAAAATGTATAGAACACAGTATTGAAAGGCAAGTTAATGTTCCTTAATGCTTTTATATTTACAAGAAGAAAAAGTGAATGGATTAAATTTGCAATTGATTATCTTTAAGTCAACAAATTAACATAGTAAATATAGTAAATAAAAGCAAAATTTAGATCAAGTTACTCCAAAATAAAAAAAACTCATTAAAATAAAAGAAAAAAGTTGATGAAACAAATAGTTGTTTAAAAAGACCAGTACAATACCATAAATAAATTCCATAAAAAATAAAGGACAGAGCAGGAAATCATTCTACCAAAAATAAAACAAAAATAGGAGACAAGACAAAAGAAATTTTAAAAATTCAGATTCCTTTATATATATATACACACGTATATATAACACACACATATGTATATATATACATATATATATGTATACACACACACACACACACACACACACACACACACACACACACACCCTCACGGCTGTTCAGTCATTTCAATTGTGTTTGACTCTTCATGACCCCATTTGGGGTTTTCTTGGCAAAGATACTAGAGTGATTTGACACTTCCTCTTCTAGCTCATTGTACAGATGAGGAAATTGAGACAAATGGGGTTAAGTGACTTGCCCAGGATCACACACCTGGTAAGTGCCTGAGGCCAGATTTGAACTCAGTAAGATTCATCTTTCTGACTCCAAGTCCAGACCTCCATCCACTATGTCATCTAGCTGATTTTTATGTATGTATGTATGTGTGGATGTGTATATTCATACACTCATGTGTGTATGTGTATTATATGTATATGCCAATAACACTGACAACATTTAAGAAATGAACCAATAATTACAAGGACATTTTTTAAAAATCCACAGTAGGAAATCATTTCATCTCACAAGGAAAAATCAAACGAGCAGCAATGAGCTGTCACGTACCAAGGCACTAGGAATCAAATGGAATCACAAGGGAATTTTTTTATTAAAATGTTTATTACTGACTTAGCAAACATCAACAGCTAAAAACCAGCACAGTATGTGAAATCCTGACTCTATTACGTGTAGCTTCTTCATAGAGTAGATAATCAATTTAACGACAGTATCAATACTACCCTCCTTGTCTATGTCCCCTTCTGAGTGTCCTTCCACTTTCTTTGTAGCTTCTAAATGTTTTATCGGCTCTCTTTTCTTTTCTCCCTTTTTATCGGGGTAAGGCCTTTAATTGCTACCACCCTATTTTTCCCCTACACTTCCTACAGATGGGTATAGAGTCCCTTCCTTTCCTAGGTGCAGATCTCCACACACTATTGTACCCTGTTGTTGACCAGGCTTCATACGATCGCATATCACTGGATCAATACCCTCATTTTACATATGAGGAAACTGTGACTCAGTGATATTAAGTAATTTGTCTAATTTTATACAGATAATAAGCATAGAATACATAATAAAATACACATACATCTATCCATATCATGTATAACATGTAAGATAAAATATATAAAAGCCATATTTACATGTATAACCCTAATGGCAAATCTGAAGAGGTTAAGAGGGAATCCAGTCACCCACGTTTATACATCCGGTCCTTCTCCTGCGTTTCCTAATCATGGTTATCAACGTTTTAACGATCTATGTCAAATAAAAGACCCTAACCCTAAAATAAAAACCTTAACCCTAACCCTAACAATATCAGGTTTTGAATTCAGGTCCTCTGTAAATCCAGCCAGGTCCTCTGAAAATAGAGGGAATAATTCCGAAGGACTCCGAAGAACTCCGGTTCTATTCCAGACCTGGATAAGAACAGTCAAGTAGGATTTTAGTGAAGGTGACGTATATATACACAATACACTGAATGGAGGGGTGAATAAACCATTAAACTGTTTTTCATTATTTTCAGGCTTGGAGATAAGGGGACCATCTGCAAAGATCCTGCAGTGTCCATTTGCCCAGTAGCTGTAGTGGTTTTAGAAGCAAAGATGAAAAGTTGGAAATGAGATGTTAAGGTGCTTCAATGAAATAATTCCTTACCTAATTCTGCAGATTTCTCAATCTCTTTATCCACTAACTTTATCAAGGAAAACTTTGGATCACTGATGACAAGTGTGGCCATAACAAAGGCTGTACAGTACCTTGAGCAAGTCATATAAGCAAGCCATCTGAGGTTCAGATTCCTCTGTACAACGAAGAAAATACCCACCTTTGTGTATTTGAGGGGGAAGGGAGTGAAGAAGTACAATATGTATGTGAAAGTGTTTTGAAAATTGCCAAGTTTGAACAGAATAGAATGTACAGAACAGAAGAGAGATGGTTTGGTATGAGAAGTGTGTTGGTGAAGCTATATCTTGCGCAGTGGCAAGGATCTGAAGGGTTCCCCGAAGATTAGGACCTGAGCTTTCCTGGGCACACATACAGCAGGTATTCAATTTTATCTATTCCAGAACTCCCCCAAGTTGCAAGACTTTGGGTAGCAGGTTTACATCATTAAATCTCACAAGACACTGATAAAACTGAATGCCAATACAATTCCATGACAGCTCTGTTTCACAAATATTTATTGAGTACTTCTGGAAATAGGACCCAGATATTGGTTACTTCATGAAGTTTTCCTAGAGGAATGGCAAGGGAGGGAAGGAGGATGCTGACAGTGTAAAGATGGAAAAGGGAGCAGGGAAACACCAACCAAAACCAAACTTTGCTTCCATTGCTGTCAGAGGCCAGGCCTATCTTCTACAAACCTAAAAAGCACTTATCTTCAGCTTTGGTTATTAGGATTAAAATTCTTTGTAGACTACTGGGATATGCTTCATTCTCCCCATTATTCCACGCCTGGCCACCCAATCCTTTAAATCTTTTAAAAAAAAGTCCCAGAGATAATAATGGCTGACATTTCTCATCCTCTACCACACTCATTGATCCCATATCTTTCCCTATGTATTTATACACAGCACCTTTTTTTGAGACACCCTGTGCTTCAAAGTGACTGGGAATCACTGAGTGTCCCACTTCCTTCTAAATAACAGTTGATGGAGATCCTCAGAATTCCCATGAGAAAGTTCATCTTCCAATCTCCTTTTCCAATACATTCCTGATTTCTCTCTCACTTCCTTAGTCATTCTTCTGTAAGAGAGTATCTCTACTATGTCACTGGTGATTAAACTTTGCCTCCCAATAGCTTGGTGTTTGCAACAGATAAGAGTACTGGCCCTAGAGTCAGGAATACTCCAGTCAAATCCATCTTCAGACGCTTACTAGGTAGATGACCCAGGGGCAGTCACTTAACCTCAGTCTGCCTTTGTTTCCTCAACAGTAAAATGACTTTTACATCCCTCCCAGGGTTGTTGTGAGAATAAAAGGGAGAATATTCATAAGGTGTTTAACACAATGTCAGGCACATAGAAATCCCTGTTTCCTTCCTTCTCTCTTTCCTTCCTTCCTTCCTTCCCTCCTTCCTTCCTTCCTTCCTTCCTTCCTTCCTTCCTTCCTTCCTTCCTTCCTTCCTTCCTTCCTTCCTTCCTTCCTTCCTTCCTCCCTCCCTCCCTCCCTCCCTCCCTCCTCTGGCTGTTCCCACAGCAGCTATCTGGGATAAAGGGCCTAAGAGATGACGAGATGATCAGAAATATTCAAAGCCTCCCTCCCTCACAGCTCCCTCCACCTCCAGATCTTCCCTGGTCCAACACAACACATCTTACAAGCTTTAGAACGCTAAATGTGAGCACTGTGTTCAACAGAATATTTTAAATGTTATCAGGAGTTATGGAAAGAAGAGCTGTGGTACATGTAGGGCTTAAAACTAGGTGTGTGTGTGTGTGTGTGTGTGTGTGTGTGTGTGTGTGTGTGTGTGTGTGTGTGTGTGTGTAGGGATAAGCAGCAGAATACAGATATCAGGAGACCTGGATTTGGAGTTTTGTCCCTGGCACAGACCCCTTGCATGACTACACATAAATTAATGAACATTTTATAAACCTTAGGTTTCTTGACATTAAACTGAGGGGGCTGAAAAAGAAAAGCCAGAGCCCTCTGAGTCTATAATTTGTCTCCATTTCTAGATGCTACATGTAGTGAAGGAATAGGAAAGGAAGGAGTTTGTGGGACAAATGTGTGTAAGATGGGAGGGAGGGGATTGGATGAGGGTGGGTGGAGAGGAGATGTGGCGGGGAGGGGATATTCATAAATAAATGAAGAAGTCTGGGCTACTTGGTGTCTACATGCCAGGAAAGGTTTGGGGGAGGAAAGACGAGGAAAGACAGCTGTGATGTGAAGGACGAGGGACAAAGTGAGGGGGGGGTGGAGGAATGAGAAGAAACAACGTTAAGGTTCCCCAGGCCCCACTGTCTCTATCTCCAGGTCTGATCTGGAGGATCACAAAACCAGGGAACCTCCAACTGTGTCTGAACCCTGGGTGCTTGGCCTGAGGGCCTCAGAAAGAAGACTGAATTCACCTAGAATGTGCCAGAAAACCGTTGGAGAGCAACGTTTAAAGCAGTTAGAACTCTGAGTTTTCATCAACTGTCACCCAGCTGAGGAGTTTACATCTCAGCCTGATGGAACTTTCCAAGGCATCTGATGGCGGTGGATCCCAGGGGAGAAGCTTCGGCAGAGCCTTGGTGGGTGTGCATGGAGCCTGGGGGGAAGTGGGGGGTGGGCTGGGATCATTCGTCTGGGCCTTTAGAACTCACTGGACTGAAGGACCTTAGAGACAAGAAGACATCCCTGTGGACTGAGAGACCCAGGCTGACTGACAGGACTTGGGGAAGGAGGGTGATCTTGGGGAGGTTTGCTCTAGTCCCTGTTTCTCTGAATTCGTCACTCCTTGTTCTTCCCTCCATCACTAACATATTAAGGAAAGTTTCATTTAAAAATCTCTTGTCTTTCCCCCCCCATAATTGGACTTTAACCAAGTTCTCCTTAGTCCCTTCTGTGGGTGTCTCTGGTAACTTCCTGTTCCCTTCATCCCCATCCCCCCCGCTCAAGCCCCTTAGCTGTTTTGGCATTACTTTCCTTAATCCCTCCTTCCCTTAGTTTTTTCCTCTTCTCTTTCTTTCTGGCTTTTAACTTCTCCTACCTTTTCCTATAGGGGCAAAGGGCCAGAGAAGGGAGGGGTGCCCAAAGTGGACTCGGGAATCTGTTGAAAGAGGGAGATAAACCTTGATGACCCCTAAGGTCCCTTCCTCTTCTCAATCTGTCTCTATAATCTGGCATTAAAAAGAGGTCTCTGACACAAGAATTATACTTATAGGGATATTAACAATTAAATAACACTACCAAGAACAGAAATTCCATTCTTAGGTGTTTATCTCACAAAAGGTGCATTTTGGGGGGTTATTGTAATGAATATTGTAATGAATTTAAGAATCACAAGATGCCTCAAGAGCTGTTATCAATCTCATCTCCCCCTAACGTCACCACCTACAATCTGCCTCCCTTAAAAGATCAGGTGAGTGATCCATATATACCTCTCTTCCCTTTAGAACAGAAGTCATCTGCTGAGTGTTTTCTAAGGGAGATACCAGGGCCTAGCTCCCAAAGTCTCTCCCAAGGCAATAATAAGGGAAGGAAAGAATGACTAGCTCACACTTGACTGCCATCATTATTTTTCTCTTGCAGCTCTCTCTGTCTCTCCGTCTGTGTCTCTCTCTGTCTCTCTGTCTGTGTCTCTCTATCTCTCTCTCACCAACCCTTCCTAAATAGTCCTCACTCCTTATCATCTTAGCATGCCTTGATTCTGGGCACAGTCACTAGTGGATTGTGTATGGACATCTCTGATCCAGGCAAAATGAAGTTATTTGTGTGCCAGCAAAGGCGTTATTACAATAGTGCTTTCCCACTGTTCTCTTTATCCTGTCATTTGTACAGAAAGAAAAGATCTGATTTTGTAGTATTGCATGGGATCTTGGAAGGAGAGAAGAAAACTAAACTAATTTACAGGTTCTTTATTCCGCCATTAAGTAGCAATTACCATTCAACCCACCTTATCTCCTCAGATCAAACATTCCTATCACCCTAATGCAATTCCCAGTGTGACCCAAAATGAATGAACTAAGGGTAATGAATGTGAAAGGAAGAGAACGAAAAGCGCCTTCTCTCATCTTCCTCACCTGGGTTCAAAATTCCTTACCCAGTGCTGTAGAGGGAGACTTAGGGCATTGGTCTTCTCAATCTCCAGGATGTACAGGATGGTAATTAGAATTTTGGCCTCCCTGCCAGGAACCCTAGATTACCTGCTCTTTATTTACTTAACTCTAATGTTTTGTAGACAAAACAGGGGTTGTCATCTAGAAAGGAAAACATGAATTTGATTTTCTTTTTTTTCTTTCATTTTTTTAGTGGTGTTTGCCTACAGGAGGAGAGCCTAGACCTTTGTGGATGGATCATTACCACCTTGAGTTTTTCACATGAGCCTGTTCCTTTGTGTACAAGGTAGTGCAGAGAAAGAAGTAGGGCTTCTTTCTCATTCTCCTTTGTGTACAAGAAGTCCTGGGTCTTCTATCAGAAAGTTGACTCCATAGAGAACAAATGGGTCAGGTTTCTTTATTGTACTGTGTCAGGACAGCAAAAGCCATAGCTGCAAACTGGAAGGCAAAGTGTGGATTCAAAATCACAGAGAAGAAGATTCAGATCTATGTGGCAATGCTGTTAGAACAAAGTAATGCTGAGTCTCCAGAAGGATCATTTTCACCATACCTTAGGCCATGGTTATCCAGCTTACTAAGGAAGATGCTAAGGGAGAAGAGAAAACACCCTTGAGCCTTCCACAAAGGTGGCACCCAAAGAATAGGAAACTCTTAGGCCCTCTCAGGAGAAGGAGAGAGAACACAGGTAGTAGCTGCAACTCTTGACTGGAAAGTTGGTCCCAAAAGAAAAGAATAAGTCATTTTCTGGCCTACTACTTTGATCCTCACAATGGAGGCTCTTGTTGGGAATATTTGTTTTAGGATAAAGCTGAGTTTCAGTGCTAGGTGTTCTATGAACAGATACCAGAGATTAGACATAACTAGAAAAAAATAGATGACTTAGCATCTTCAAACTAAGGCCTGGCAGAGCTGATTAAACTTAGGAGCAGTGTCTTCTAGCTGAGGGCCAATATTAACAACTAGTCTCCTGGTCTCAGGGACACAGAATCCAACAGAAAGAAGAGGTAGAGCTGTGTCTTCAATAGGGAGCTCGTTGTCAAGTCCTAGCACACAGTTCTGAATGCACCAGGCATCACCCCATGGTGGGTCACCCTCTAAAAAACCATGAACTATGGAAACCACAGCTACTATGTTTGGCCCCTCCTGTGACAACATCCACCTCAATTCACCACCATCCAGAAACACCACCAGCTATCCAAACACCTACTGAAGTTGAATCAACACCACAGAGCCCAGCAATTGCTGTGACAGGAAGAGAATTAGAAGATAGACACAGTCTCAGAGTCCATGGGCATGCGGGGCTTCAGCAACATCATCTGCCCGGAAGTTACGAAGAGAGATACGAGCACCAGGAGATCGAGAGCATGATGGAGAAAGAAAACAGACATTTTTATGAAAAGGGAGGTAAGTTTGGACTCCCTGGAAACTACCTAGTCATCTTAGGTCTTAGCAAAGTTCATCTCTATTTCCTTATCTGTAAAAATGACAGCTTTGCTTAGATATTTTTCTAAAACATTCTCCAACATTAAAACTTTATCATTTTAATAACATATAGAATTTAAGACATGGCCACAAAAAAACCTCAAAACCTATAGATTCCCTATATCACATTGAGGGAGGAGTGGAAGGCAACAAGGGAGCATGGGATATACTCCTCTTGCTTATTTAACTAACTGTTATGTCTCTAACATTCCTTGAGTGTAACCTCTGGCACTAGACAGGCAAGGTGGTACCTCGATGAGTTTCTGCCATCATCTCTAATGCTCCATACATCTGTGCCTCATACCCACTCATGCTGTTTTTCAGACTTTATCATCACCTTTTCCTTTCACATGCACTTTCTTTGTCCTTCCTTGATTACATGACCACCATGGACCTAGCGTCCTTGGAAATAATCACATTTCAAGAGGCCCTTGTTTGCCAAGGAAGGTGGTGATTACCACTTTTTAAGAAGTTGCAATATTTAGATGTATAATATAAAAAAGATTCCTGCTTCATTATTTTTCATCCATATAAATCTCAAAGCCAAGATTTTTGCCTAGGAAAGAAAACAGAAAAGGTTTAGCCAAGTCTACTTAGACCCTCAGGAGAGTGGAAACCATTAGTATCAGAAATGGGGCTCATAGATGAACCAAACTGGTCTATTTGGGACTCACAGTGGGTAGAGGAAGACCAGATCACAGCTACAGGAATCCTTGGCAAGAAAAAAGACAATGCTGATTCCAGTTGTCTCTTCTATTTGGGTTGCTCTTGACTTTCTGACAGGGAGACATTCGAGTGAGCACAGAACTGTTGGGGTGAGGTGAGGGGTGATACTTTCAATAATCTTCAGCCATGTTTATGGTTTTCACAGGGATAGCAACGGAATCAGTGGTACCAGCTACAGGGAAGAAGCAAATCCAAGAAAAGAAGGCAAGTCTGTCTGCTAGAAGACATGCTCTGCAAGGCCAAGAGAGGTACAGAAAGCAGTTGGATTTTTTCCTTCTGAGCATTAGATGGAAAGAGCCAAGGAGCTACACAAATCAGGAATGTGGCATTTTTTAAAAAAATGAATGATGAATTGAAAGTGAATGTTCTGAGGGAAATGGGATGAAGATATGGCAGATTTTCATCTTTGTGTCTTAAAAGTTTGCCCAAGAAGTGGAGGAAAGAGTATAGAGTTTTGAACTAGAAGGCATTTGAGGTCATGATGAGATACCTTAAGGTAGGGCTGCTATCGAGCATATCACTCCTTCCACAGGGACACACCAAGTGAAAAAGGATAGAGGGCCTACCACATGATAGGCACTCAGAAAATCTGTGTTGCATGAATGGCCACTAGTGGCTCTAAAGAATAAGAAAAGATCAACGTAAAGAAACCTGCAGTGACCACACAGTCTCTGCAGCTATGGTAACAAGAGTTCACAAGTTGGAACCTGTTATTACTTTGTTTTTAAATTTCAATCATTATCTTATTCTTTAAAAAAAATTTCTGTAGTGAGAGAGATTGTACTCTTTTCAGTCACGAACTTTTGTAGAATGGAAGGAGCACTGGGCTAGGAGTCATTATCTCTATTCTACCACATACCAACAAGAGATCTTGATCAAGTCACTGGATCTCAGTTTCCTTATCTGTAAAATGGGGTTGATTCTACCCCCTCTTCCTACTTCTGGGAGTTGTGAGGCCAGAATGGGGAATGTGCCTTAAATGGTATCAACCCTCCTATAAATTTCGGATGTCAAAGAAAGATAGTTTAGAATAAAGGTTGACTGGCTATTTAGGCAGGGTCACTACTGAACCCTACTGGGGTTACTTTAGATCCAGTTCTCAGCTTCAGATCCAGGAACTCGAATATATCAGCTCACTCAGAGAAGATAATGCTCTGGGAAATTTATTCATACCAAAAAAACTGCAGAGACCAAGTGTTTCACCAGAATGCCAATGTGGTAACTGACAAAAAGAGACTTGCTTGGTAAGACAATTGGTACCAGTCATTCAGACGGGCCTTCGCTCCACATGGGAAAATCCACCTAGTTCTGAAGTAAATGGTTAGAGCAGAGGGAACAGGATGTTGTGAAGTGGCATTGGGAAACTAGCCATGTATCTTGGCACATTCCTCTCCAAGCAGAACTTAATTTTCTAGTACCAATGTTGACTAAACACTGACAAATCCCTACTCTTGGGCTTTCCTTTATCAAGATTCCATGTAGAGAAATAGCTTTTAACACGACTACCTTAAAATATTGTTTAGCAGATGTCCTTCTTGTATTTTAGATGGGTTTTCGTGGAAACGTTTCAGAAGTCATCTTAATTTTAACAATTCATAACCCATGTAGATATAGTTTCTTAGGGAAGGGTTAGTCCTTCAAATGGCTAACTTCATACATTTGATATTGGTTCTTAATTGCTACCATTTCCCAGTGGTAACATTTCTTATCATGTTTGCAAATTCAAGGCATGGGTCTAGCTTAGGGTTTGTGGGCCCCAGACACTGACTATATAAATTATTAGTATAAAAATATTAAGGTAATTACTATTACTATGATTTTCCTCAACATTCCTCCAACAGGATAGTTCTTCCTTTTATGAATGATGTTTGTGTCCACAGTCCACAGTAGTCTGCCAATTCATATTTAAGATAGGAATTTGATCTACTTAGAAAAGCATGAGATAGGCACAGGAAGAAAAAGCAGGGATAGACTGTGATCTCTACTGTTGGAGGAAGTACCTGTATCGGTGAGGTCATGAATTCATTGATTTATCAAAGTGATTCAGTGGTATTCAAATCACTCATCTGAGGTCAACTCATTGATGTTGGTAACTCATTCAAGAGGCCACCTTCCTCATTATTAGAAAGAGCCCGTATGATTCTGACCAAAATAAAAAAAGAATCTTATGAGTTAGCAGGCCCCAGAAGAAGGAATCTATCTGCATTGTATCTGGGTTTCTATTGTCCCACTGAAGCCGCCCATAGAGCAAGAGAAATTTTGATAAATTCATGGCTATCTACTCTTAACTTTCTAATTGGTCAATTTTCAGCTTCTTAAGGGCCACTTACTAGTCAACATCTGCTCCTATATTTCCTAAATGATCACAGCTAAGCGTCTTCTCTAGTGCTCTACAGTCTGGTAGGAAGAGTGAGTCCTTTAAGATAGCTTGGAATCTTCGAGATGGGGTGGACTGATTGAGAGTATTTCAAATGAAAGATTATCCCTCACCTTTCCTCTCCATGTTTTCAAGCTTCAAAATGGTGCTGCCTTTTCCCTGTCATTCTGCTGTTCCTGCCCCTGAACCTTCCCAGCCGCTGCTGCCTCAGGGAAGCATTACTGCTCTTTTTAGAGCAAGACACCTGAGCTACATGCCTCAGGCTAGCCAACACTTCTTCAGCTCTGTGCATAAACAGCTTGAAATCATGCTTCATATTGGTTCACAAAAGGACCGCTCAGGCAACCAAGGAGCCTCCCAGAGCACAGACCCCAAGTTCTATTTCTGGAAAAATGATTGCCTTCCTCCCTTCCCCATCACATGGTGCAGGGAATATTCTTCCACTTACAATAAGCAACTCCCACTGAATCTCTCTGAGGTTGGGGATGAACATTCAAAACCTTTTCTTATTTCTCTCAGTCTTCTGTCCTGCCACTCTGAATATGCATTCAGCCATGCAAATAACCCTGTGGTTCTAACACACTCTTCAGAAACACTAAAGGATGGGAGAAGAAAGGGAAAGTTGGGGTCTTCTGTCAGTTTTCCTAAATCTTGATTGACAAAGGTCCATATTTCCTTTAAATAACATCTGCATGGGATTTGGGAAGCATGTTTTAGGAAGGATTTTGACAAGCTAGAGCACATCCAGAGAAGGGTCAACACAAGATGGTGTAGGGACTGGAGACCATGCCATACGAGAATCAACTGAAGGAACTGGGAATATTTAACCTGGAATAAAGAGACGTAGGAGGTACATGATAACTGTAGTTAAATATTTTAGAGCTGTCAAATAGAAGGTAGAGAATAATGGTTGGGTGGCAGAGAGGCCAACTTGGACTTGATATAAGAAAATTCTTCCTAACAATTAGAGTAATCCCCAAATGGAATGGCTTGTAGCGCAGGGTTTTTCCTCTTTCTAGAAAATTTCACTTGGTGGTGACATGTTCACTTAGAGACAATGAAGCAGTAATTCCTATAAAGGTGTGAGTTGGGAATAGATGGCCTCAGGTCCCAAGTCTGGGTGTGACTGTGATCCCACAATTCTGAAAGTATCCTCTCTTGTTTCTCCTAATCCCATTGAAGAGCTCCACTCTTAATTGCTTCAGACATTTCAGTCTTATCTCTGCTGAAAAAAATCTAAGGAATTATTTACTTACTCAGAGGCAATTTTCCCATGTCTTGATCATGTCTATATAAGCCTGCCAGAGTCATTTGGAAATCTCAACATCATCACAATATTCCATTTCAAACCTTATATTGTGTACTTCATTTTGTTCTAGTACATTTATCATGTATTATACATATATACACAACATGCGTACATTATATGCATCAGTTGATATGTCTCGCCATGTTTTTCTATAGATTTCTTATTGTTTCTTATAGTGCAGTAGCATTCCAATACATCCATGCACCACAGTGTGTTAAGGCATTCCTCATTTGATGAGTATCTACTTTGTGTCCCAAACTCCACAACTCCAAAAAGTGCTATCGAGATTTTGATTTACACAAGACTTTCGGTTTCTTTTTTGGCCTCTTTGAGACATATATCCCCCAGTCAAAGAAAATCTAGGTCAAAGAAAATCAACTTTAAATTATCAACATGCATGTACTAAGTATGAGTCAGGTAGCTCCAAGACAACCAATTAATTTTTCTCTTATTTTAAATAAAATTTCTTTTCCGATATTTTCCTCCTGAATTTTGGTTATAATATACAGAAAAGCTGATTAGGCTTCACAGATTTATTTACTACTTTTCTTAATTAATATTACCTTGATTAACTTGTGTCAGTTCTCTGGTATTCTTAAAGAGTACCATGATGTAATCCACAAATATTCAGAATTTGGCCTCCTTTTTGTCTATGCTTGTCTTTGTGTCATTTTCTTGTTTTACTGTCAGTATTTCCAGCACAGGTCAAATAATATTAGAGATGACCAGCACTCCTGCTTCACCCCTAATTTTATTGGGAAAATGCTAGCTCTTGGTTTTTAGGTAAATATTCTTTATCACAATAAGGTAAGTTTCTTTCATGGTAAAGCTTTTTTAAAAAACATTTTTAACTTACCATGAATATCATACTTAGTCAATGGCACTATATTAATTAAAATTAATTAAAATATTGAGAAATTATTTCTAAAATTATAATACAACATTCAAAAATTCATATGGCTGAAATAAAACGTCAAGAATCTTAATGGTAATGCTGGGCATAAAAGGGCAGAAAGAAGGGGAACTTGACATTACCAGATCTCCAAACTATGTAACTACAAAATAGGAATTACTAAATCTTGTGCTGGATAAAAATTAGACATTTTGATCACTAGAACAGAATTCACAGGCAAGAACTAGACACAAATGCAATGGTCTAGGATTTGATAAATCCAAGAACCCAAAATACAAGGGGAAGGACTCTATTCAATAAAGACTATTGGAAAAATTGGAAATCAGGGGGAAAAAGGGGAAAAAAAGACTAGTTTAGATCAATGTTCTATGCCATATCTCACAAAATAAATTTCTCACACAATAAAAATCACATCCCAAAATAATTGAAGATAAAATGGAAGAATAATATCTTTCACAACTGTAGATAAAGGAAGTATCCACAACTTTCATGAGATAGAAAGAGATAAAATAAATACCTTCATTATATCCAATTAAAAGTTTTGTAAAATTCATTGTAAGAATTAGAAGATGCAAACTGAAAAAGACACTTTGCATCTGAGAGTAGTCTATTGGCAATTACTTGAGATATGTCCTATAATTACTCATCTGTCACTATGTTGTTTCCCCTGATAGAATGTAAGTTTCTTGACAGTAGAGAATGTTTTGTTTTTGTCTTTGTAGCTCCAGTGCGAAACACAGTGCCAAATCCATCCATAGTAAGCACATGATAATGGATGGTACAGTAATTCAGAGCTATACCCCAGTGCTCAAGTGGTCAAAAGATATGAGCAAATATCTTTTACAAAATATCAATGACTACCTGAAAGGTATTAACAAAATCAACAGTCATTAGAGAAATAAGAATTGAGACAAGCCTAAGGTTTCAAGTCTCACCCCACAAAATCAGCAGAGATTTTGTGTGAGGGAGAAATAAAAAAAAAATTAAATTAAATGCTGAAGGAAGTAGAGAAAAAAGACAAGTTTTCACTGCTAGATATTTTGGGGAAAAAAACTTAAGTGACTAAATTGGTTATACTAGTTAAACAATAGATCGTACTAGAATTATAACCTAAACTAGCTTATCAATAGTCACAATACTTTGTTGTAGCAGTAGTCTTAGTGATAACAAAAAGCTAAATTTTCCCATAGTTTCTGTCTGAAATACATACCTTTTGGCCTCCAGTTCTTTCTTGCATGGAAGACCCTCTTATCCTTAATTCTTCTACTTCTCCTTGTCCTAGAGACCTCTCTCCATGGCCGACAGTAGACGAGGATGGTGTAAAAGAAAGAGGAAAGCAACTGTGCTTAATGATGCACTGCCTTTTTCTCTTTTTCCTAGTAGTATCTCATATACACCATGTCCTCTTAAGGGACCCAGCTGTTCAAAGCTTCTTTCATCTCATACTGCAAGGACTCAATGAGAACTTCTAGAGTGAAAACCAGTCAACAATCCAGACGGGGACCGTTCCTGGCTGCCCTAAACAGGCAGGGGTAATTACTCTTGCTGTCCCATCTTCCTCTTCCAGGCAGGCATGAATTAATTCCCTTTTCTCTAAGCTCACAGAGCTGGCTTATCATTAGTGGGCTCTTTGTCACTGTCTTGACACAGTGGTAACAGTGCTGTAAGGGGAGATCCCATACTATATTTTCCTCACAGTTTTTCCTAAAGGATTCCAGATTGCTTTCACCAGGCAGAGACTACATAGTAACCTTTTTAAGTTCACAGGTCTGACATGGGTGTAGTATGCACAGCTAAGCTATTTGTCCTCTTAGTCAGACTTGGGACTGGGGGAGGTGAAGAGTTTTTCCTTGTAGTTTAAGAGGTTGGGGAGTAGGGCAGGGGTAAATCTGTTATTGGGGTCTCTGTGCATTGGTGGTTCCTGTCTTCAGGCTGAGGAGGTCTTCTCTTTAACCATCGGCTTCTGCAAAATCAATGAAAATCCCATAAGCTTATTTTTCCTTTGTTATCTGCTCACTTTCCTTCTTTCTAGAATGTTAGGTCCCGAGCAGGGAAAGCAGGATAGTTATGTTGTTGTGGACACCCACTGGGGAGAGGGAGAGTATTCCATTTCCCTGCTGTAGGACTGGACACAAACAGCCCAACCCATGTTCAGTATCTTGAAGTACTGAAGGACGAGAAGGGTTTTTCAACCAAGGTTGGTGAAAAATAAAGGAAGGCATTAGCCATTCCTCACCTTCTTCCTGGTTCATTTCTGCTTTGGGGTATTAACTAGAATGTAGTAGTGAGATGGCTGATATGGAGACATGCAAACAGAAATGAAAGGTAACTGCTACTTAATGGCAGAATAAAAACACTGAATAACTTTGCTCAGTTTCCTTCTCCCTTTCTGCTCCTTCCTCTTCTCTTTCCCTCCTTTTCTCATGGTACAAAAATCACAATGTCAGTTATTCTCTTTATTGTATAATGTAACGGGCAAAAAGAAACTAAGAGTTGTTTATCATTTGCTGTAATCATATCAATAAAGTATTGTTGTTACAAGCCATTCACTGAAACATATTTTGTTATACAAAAGCCTTAAAACTGGATTTTTTTTCTGTATTTGTGAAAAGGAGACAGTCTTAAGAAAAATATTGGTGGGAAGGAGGGTAGTCTTTTGAAATGTGAACACCATTAATAGCTGTATTTGCTTTAAACCATGTAATCATTATAATTTTTCATTAATACGGATTGATGTCCCTGACAGCAATAAATTTGAATTAAGGAAGTTTGACTCAATTGAAAACTTTGAAGGACTCCAATAAGGTGCTGTAATAATAGACGGTGAATAGGCCTATCTCATTCAACAGTCCCTGTAGGCACTGAGAAAGGAATGCCCCTAAAGTGAGAAATAAATGAAAAGACAGGGAGAAATGAAGGGGGAACAACCAACTGGCCTAAAAAGAATAGTCTCAGGTGGAGCCAAGATAGTAGCATTAAGGCAGGGACTCACTTGAGCTCCCCGACAAACCCCTCCAGAAAACTTTAAATAAAAAAATTCTAGAGCAACAGAACTCACAAAAAGATGGAGCGAAACAATTTTTCACCCCCAAGAAGATCAGGAAAGGTCTGTTTTGTCAAGGTGGGAGAGGAGCACAGTCCAGCACAGGCCATGTGCAGACCAGGCCCCAGCAAATGAGAAGCAGGTCTCTGGGTGACAAAATCAGTGACAGTGGTGGCAGTTTTCAGACCACTGAGACCACAGATGGTAACAGGATGGTAGAATGGGTCACAAAGGAATGTTCAGAGGTCCCTTTGCTTAGCAGCAGGGGCAGGACTTTGTTGTATTGCGTATACTTGGATCTGGGTCACAGGCATGGGTCTTGTAAGGAGAAGCACTAGCACAGCAGAGTTTGTAGCCAAAGTGGAGCCAAGGACCCTAGTCACAATTCCATGGTTGAAATGAGTGCTTATGATGGTTCACAAACCAGTGCACAGTACAGGAAATTAGTACATGCACCTCTCTCTAGATCATACCAACTTGGAAGAGCCAAAAACCTATAGGTCCCCAGAATTACCTCTGCAAACAGCTGCACAAAAAACCTGAACTTGGGACAGTGCCCCCTCTACTTGGGAAGCAGAGACCCACATTAGAATAGAGTTAAAAGACAACAAACTGGAAAATAAACAATGGAAAAAAATTCTGAACACAGAAAGTTACTATGGTGACTAGGAAGATCGAAACAAACACTCAGAAGAAGACACTTCAAATTCAAACCTTCTGTATTCAAAGCCTCAAAAACATGAATTGGTCTCAGGTCATGGAAGAGCTCAAATCAAGAGAGGTAGAGGAAAAATTGGGAAGGGGAATGAGAGTGATGCAAGAAAATCTTGAAAAAAGAGTCAACAGCTTGGTAAAGGAAGCATCAAAAATACTGAAGAAAATAACACCTTAAAAACAGAATAGGCCAAGTGGTAAAAGAGGCACAAAAATCCAATGAAGAGAAGACTGCTTAGAAAAGCAGAGCTAGTGGAAAAAGTTATACATAAATTCACTGAAGAACTCTTTAAAAAGTACAATGGACCAAATGGGAAAGGAGGTCCAAAAGCTCACTGAAGAAAATAATTCCTTAAAAATTAGAATTGAGCAAGTAGAAGCCAATGAATTTATGAGACATCAGGAAACAATCAAAACCAAAAGAATGAAAAAAATAGAAGGAAATGTGAAATATTTCATTGGAAAAACAACTGATCTGGAAAATAGATCCAAGAAAGATAATTTAAGAATTATTGGATTACCTGAAAGTCATGACTGAAAAAAGAACCTAGACACATCAACTTACAAGAAATTATCAAGGAAAACTTCCCTGAAATTCTAGCCTGAGGATAAAATAGAAATTGAAAGAATGCACTGAAAGAGTACCCCAAATGAAAACTCAAGGAATATTATAGCCAAATTGCAGAGTTCCCAAATCAAGGAGAAAATACTATAAGTAGCCAAAAACAAACAGTTAAAGTGTCACAGAGCCACAGTCAGGATAACACGAAATTTAGCAGCTTCTACATTAAAGCACTGAATATGATATTACAGAGGGCAAAAGAGCTAAGATTACAACTAAGAATCACTTACAGCAAAACTGAGAGTAATCCTTCAGGGGGAAAATGGACAGTCAATGAAACAGAGGATTTTAAAGAATTCTTGATGAAAAGACTAGACCTGAACAAAAAGTTTGATTTTCAAATGCAAGATGCAAAAGGAGCATAAAAAGGTTAAAGAGGAAAGAGAAATTATAAGGGATTTCATAAGGTTAAATTGTCTATATTCATATTTGTACATGGCAAAATGACATAACTTCTAAAAAATTTTCCATTATTAGGGAATTTAGAAGGAATATATATAGGCAGAGAGCAGAAATGTGAGTTGAATGTGAAGGTATGATTATATTTAAAAAAAAAAAGGAAATTACAGGATGAGAAAGAAGAATGCACTGGGAGAGGGGAAACAAGACAAGTAGAATGGAACAAATTATTTGACATAAAAGAGGCCTGAAAGAGATTTTACAGTAGAGAAGGAAATGGAGCAAGTGGGGAGAGGAGCACATGAACCTTACTCTCATCAAAATTGACTCAAAGAGGGAATAATATGTACAGTTGGGTGTAGAAATCTATCTTACCATGCTGGAGAGTAGGAAGGGAAGGGGATGGGGGGGGGGGAGATAGAAAGAATGGCTGGGCAGTTTGGGGAAGGTAAATGTTAAAAGAAAAACACGTTTGAAAATGGACATAGTAAAAGGAGAGAGTAGAATAATGAGGGAAAATAGGATGGAGGAAAATACATCATTGGTAATCATTACCGTGAAAAAAAATTACAATGAGTTTCTCTGATAAAGATTTCATTTCTCAAACATATAGAAAAGAGTCAAATTTATGGAAATAAGAACCATTCCTCAAATGATAAATGGTCAAAGGATATGAACAGGCACATTTCAGACAAAGTAATGAAAGTTTTCTATAGTCATATAAGAAATGCTCTAAATCACTATTGATGAGAGAAATGCAAATTAAAGCAAGTCTGAGCTACTACCTCACACCTCCCAGGCTAATATGACAGAAAAATAATATGAAAAATGTTGGAGGAAAATGTTGCTGCAGGAAAATCAAAACACTAATGTACTATTGGTACATTATTGGTACATTGGTATACTGATTCAACCATTGTGGACAGTAATTTGGAGCTATGTTCAAAAGGCTATAAAACTGTATGCCCTATGATCCCATAACACTATTACAATGTCTGTATCCGAAAAATATTTTTTAAAAAAGAGGAAAATGGCCTACTAATACAAAAATACTTATAGCAGCTCTTTTCTAATGGCCAAGAATTGGAAATTGAGGGGATGTCAATTAATTAGAGAATGGTTAAACAGGTAGTGATGAAATACTAATGTGTTTTAAGAAATGATGAGCAGGATGCTCTCAGAAAATCATGGGAAAGACCTACATTAACTGAGGTAGACTGAAGTGAGTAGAAACTGAGGAACCCTGTACACAATGGCAGCAATACTGTATGATGATCCACTATTAATAACTTAGCTATTCTCAGGAATTTAATGACCCAAGACAATTCTATAGGACTTAGGATGAAAGGTGCTGTCCATCTCCAGAGAAAGAACTTGTAGAGCCAGAATGCAGATCAAAGATACTTTTTCTTTTTAAAAAATCACTTTATTTTTAGTTTTCAACATTCATTTCCACAAGATTTTGAATTCCAAATCTTCTCCCCATCTCTCCCCTCCTCCACTCTGAAACGGTATGCATTCTAATTATCCCTTCCCCCAGTCTGCTGTCCCTTCTATCACACCTCCCTCCCATCCCCTTCCCCCTTACTTTCTTTAGGGTAAGATAGAGTTCTATACCACATTGCCTATATATCTTATTTCCCAGTTGCATGTAAAAACAATTTTAATGCTTGTTTTAAAACTTTGAGTTCCAAATTGTCTCCCTTCTTCCCTCCCCACCCACCTTCATTGAGAAAGTAAGCAATTCAACATAGGTTATACATGTGTAGTTCTGCAAAATACTTCCATAATAGTCACATTATGAAAGACTGAATATATTTCCCTCTACCCTATTCTGTCCCCCCACATACTTATTCTATTTTCTCCTTTGCCCTATCCCTTGTGAATACCCCCCTCCCCCAATCTACCCTCCTTTCTATCATTTCCGTTTCATCCCTATTCCACCTAACTTTCCTGTAGGGTAAGCTACCCAGTTGAGTGTGTGTATTATTCCATCCTTAAGCCAAATTTGATGAAAGTAAGTTTCACTCATTCCCTCTCATGTCTTTTTCTTGCCTTTTTTATGTGAGATAATTTACCCTATTCTATCTCTCCCTCTATCCTCCCAATATATTCATTTCATCCCTTATATAATTTTTTAGATATTCTTTCATATTCAACTTATCCCATGCTATCTATCTATCATCTATCTATCTATCTATCTATCTATCTATCTATCTATCTATCTATCTATCTATCTATCTATCTATCTCCTCCAACTACCTCAATACTGAGAAAGGTCTCATGAGTTACAAGTAGCATTTTTCATGTAGGAATGTAAACAGTTCAACTTTGATAAGTCCTTTATGATTTCTCTTTTCTGTTTACCTTTTCATATTTCTCTTGATTCTTGTGTTTGAAAGTCAAATTTTCTATTCAGCTCTGGTCTTTTCATTAAGTATGCTTGAAAGTCCTCTACTTAATTGAAGGACAATTTTTTTCCCTGGAAGGATTATACTCAGTTTTGCTGGGTAGGTGATTCTTGGTTTTAATTCTAGCTCCTCTGACCTCCAGAATATCATATTCCAAGTCCTTCGATCCCTTAATGTAGAAGTTGCTAGATCTTGTGTTATTCTGATAGTATTTCCACAATACTCAATTTTTTTCTTTCTGTTTGCAATATATTCTCCTTGACCTGAGAACTCTGGAATTTGGCTACAATATTCCTGACAGTTTTCCTTTTGGGATCTCTTTCAGAAGGTGATCAGTAGATTCTTTCAATTTCTATTTTCCCTTGTTCTTCTAGAATATAAGGGCAGTTTTCCTTGATAATTTCTTTTGCAGTATCCCATAAGATTTGGTAGGTTGTCTCATTATTGTCATTCTCTTGAATGAAGTTGTTGATTGTTTCTATGATTTCTTCTTTAACCCATTCCTTCTTTAGGATTAGATTATTTAGCTTCCAATTGATTTTTGCTTTATCTTTCCATGGTCTTTTATTACATATAATTTTTATTGCATTATGATCTGAGAAGGATGCATTGATTATCTCTGCCTTTCTGCACTGGACGGTGAGATTTTTATGTCCTAGTACATGGTCAATTTTTGTAAATGTTCCATGTACCGCTGAGAAAAAGGTATATTCCTTTCTATTCCCATTCAATTTTCTCCAAAGATCTATCATATCTACCTTATCTAGAGTTTTATTTACCTCCTTAACCTCTTTCTTGTTTATTTTGAGGTTAGATTTATCAAGTTCAGAAAGAGGGAGGTTGAGGTCCCCCACTAGTATAGTTTTGCTGTCAATTTCTTCCTTCAACTCCCCCAACCTCTCCTCTAAGAATCTGGATGCTATACCACTTGGAGCATACATGTTTAGTAATGATATTGCTTCATTGTCTATGGTGCCTTTTAGCAGCATATAGTTTCCATCCCTATCCCTTTTGTTTAGATCTATTTCTGCTTTTGCTTTGTCTGAGATTAGGATTGCTACTCCTGCCTTTCTTACATCAGCTGAAACACAATATATTCTGCTCCATCCTTTGACCTTTATCCTATGTGTATCCCCCCCATTTCAAATATGTTTCTTGTAAGCAGCATATTTTTGGATTATGGCTTTTAATCCATTCTGCTATCCGTCTCCGTTTTATGGGAGAATTCATTCCATTCACATTCACAGTTATGATTACAATCTGTGTATTTCCCTCCATCTTCTTTCCCACCATTTGTGCTTTTACCTCTCCTGTCTCCCTTCCCCTCCTCAATAGTATTCACTTTTCACCCCCTCCTCCTGCTGCCTTCCCCTCCTTCTTTTAGCCCCCCTCCCTTTTATTCCCCTTTACTCTTATTGCTTCTTCCCTCCCTTTTAGCCTCCCTCCCCTTTCTTCCCCCTTCCTCTCCTACTGCCTATAGAGCTAGTTAGGATTATCTACTTAAGTTTATTATTCCGTCCTTTAAACAAATCAGATGAGAGTACCTCTCACACAATGCTCATCTCCCTCCTCTCTTTCCCTCTACTATGATTTTGTACTTCTTCTTGTGATGTATTTGCCATTTTCTGCTTCCACTTTTTCACACCTCCTATTACAAACCCTTCTCATACTTAAATCATATTTTTTATCATGATATCATTTACTTTATACCCATTCCCCCTATGCATATCCCTTTTATATTTCATAATAGCTGCACAATTCTCAAGATTAACAGGTATCATCTTCCCTTATAAGGAGGTAAACAGTTTGCCCTAATTGAGTAACAAGTTGTTTTTTTTTCCTCCCCCTGTTTACCGTTTTATGATTCTCTTGAGACCTGCATTTGAAGATCGAATTGTCTATGAAGTTCTGGCGTTTTGGTCAGGAAGCTCTGGAAATCCCTTACTTCGTTGAATGACTTTCTCCTTGCTTGGAATGTTATGCTGAACTTTGATGGGTAGTTGATCCTTGGTTGTAGTCCCACCTCCTTTGCCTTACAGAATATCGGATTCCCATTCTTGCAATCTTTTAATGTAGAAGCTACAAGGTCCTGTGTAATCCTGACTGTATCTCCTTGATATTTAAATTGTTTCTTTCTGGCTGCTTGTAATATTTTCTTCTTCACTTGATAGCTCTGGAATTTGGTAACTATATTTCTTGGGGTTTTGAGTTTGGGATCCCTTTCAGGAGGGGAATGGTGGATTCTTTCAATGACTATTTTGCCCTCTGAATCTAGTACTTCTGGGCAGTTTTCCTTGATGATTTCCTGGAAGATTTTTCCAGGCTCTTTTCTCCATCCTGGGTTTCTGGCAGGCCAATAATTCTTAAGTTTTCTCTCCTGGATCTATTTTCCAGGTCAGTTGTTTTTCCAATTAGATATTTTCCACTTTCTTCTATCTTTTCATTCTTTAGATTTTGTTTGACTGATTCTTGCTGTCTCATTGAGTCGTTAGTTTCTACTTGCCCAATTCTAATCTTTATCAAATTGTTTTCTTCCATTAACTTTTGCATCTCCTTTTCCATCTGCCCAATTTTTCCTTGTAAGGAGCTATTTTCTCCAGTTAATTTTCATACCTCCTTTTCCATTCGACCAATTTTCCCAGTTAGGTTTTGGGTTTCCTTTTCCATTTGACCTTTTAGGGAGTTATTTTCCTTTTACATTTGTTCAGTTTTCCTTTTCAAAAAGATGTTCTCATCAGTGAATTCCTTTATCAAAATTTTAAGATCATTGGCCAATTTATCTTCTATTTCCTTCTTCAGCTGTTCCAGGAGGGCTGCTTGTGCTTGTGAGCAGTTCATAGTCCCTTCTGAAGTTTCAGATGGAAGTACAGTCTCAGCTCTGACCTCTTTGGTGTTTGTGTTTTGGTCTTTATCCCCATAGAAAGATTCTGTGGTTCTTTCGCCCCTCTGCTTTTTACTGTTCATGATGTTGACTGAGTGTTGTGGCTTCTGGTTCTTTCCGTCAGAAAGCTAAAGAACCTTTTGTTGAGCTGATGTGTGAAAAAGCTAAAAGCAGGTTTTTGTTTTGTGTTTCCCCGATCAGCCCTGGGGTTAGCTTGTTAAGTGTGGGGAAAGAGTGGTCTGGTCACAGGAGATCTCCTCAGCTGAACTAAGGCAAAGGCAGGCTCAGGGGCAGGTGATCCCAGCTGCCCTATTGTCCTTCTGATTCCCCTGGAGTGCTGACGCACACCTAGATGCTAATGTGTGTTCCCACCCCTCTTGGGGCTCCTCTCCTGTCGCTGAGGCTTGCCTGGGTCCTAGTGCGAGTTTTCTCTGCCCTGGGTCCTCTGTCCTTCCGGTTTGCCTCTGCCACCATAGGAGGAATCCCCCTTAGCTATTTTCCTCAGAGACTATTGGCCTTCTTCTGCTATTCCTGCTGATCTACGATTTTTATGGGGAAATATTTTATGGTTCTTTCACAGTCATCAAGGGGGGAGGAGAAAGCATTTATGCCATCCTGGCTCCTGGAAGTTCAAGTAGGTGACTTACTGAAGTTTGATCTTTGGGCTGAAGGTCTGAGGAGCTGCTGTGCTGCTATCTGGTGCTTGGCAGCTCTCACTGACTCAGTTTGGCTTCCCTTGATAATTTCTTGAAATATGATGTTTAGGCTCTTTTTTTTTAATCATGGCTTTCAGGTAGTTCAACAATTTTAAAATTATCTCTTCAGGATTTAGGATCTATTTTCCAGGTCAGTGACTTTTTTCAATGAGATATTTCACATTTCCTTCTATTTTTTCATTCTTTTTTTTTTTTTTATCGTTTCTTGATGTCGCATAAATTCATTGACTTCTACTTACCCAATTCAAATTTTAAGGAATTAGTTTCTTCAGTGAGCTTTTGAACCTCCTTTTCCCCTTAAACAATTCTGCTTTTTAAAGCATTCTGCTCCTCATTGGCTTTTTGGACCTCTTGCCATTTGCGTTTGTCTATTTTTTAAAGTGTTATTTTCTTCAGTACTTTTTGGGTATCCTTTAGCAAGCTGTTGACTCGTTTTTCATGATTTTCTTGCATCATTCTCATTTCTTTTCCTGATTTTTCCTCTACTTCTCTTACTTGATCTTCAAAATCCTTTCTCTGCTCTTCCATGGTCTACAACAATTCATATTTTTCTTGGAGGCTTTTGATGTAGGAGCTTTGATTTTGTTGTCTTCTGATTGTATGTTTTGATCTTCTTTGTCACCAAAGTAAGATTCTATAGTCTGAGTTTTTTTTTTAACACTGCTCATTTTACCAGCAAATACTTGATTTCTTATCAAGGTAGGACTCTTCTTCCAGTGGGATGGAGGTGGGGGTGGGTGTACTGTCCAAGACTTCAGGGGTTTTGTATCACCCATCTGATCCCCCACAGTCTGTGGCCCAGACTGCCACTGCTGCCACAGTGCCACCTCCCCTTCTCCAGGGGTAGGGCTGGACCCCACCCAGACCGAGCTCCTCTTTCACCAGGTCCCAGAGAGGTTTCTCACTGACCTTTTATGCTGTCTTCAGTGTTTGTGGGTTGAGAAGTCTGAAAAATTCTACAGCTGCCACTGATTTAGTCCCCTGAGGCCTGCTCCAGCCCTGTCCCAGTGTGGCCCATGCTGGACTGCATTCTGCTCCCAGTCCAGTGCAATATACCCATTCTAATAACCTACCAGGTTGTCTTGGGCTGGAAACGTGTTTCACTTTGTCATTTTGTGGGTTCTGTAGCCCTAGAATTTGTTTAGAGTCATTTTTTACAGGTATTTGGACAGGTTTGGGGAAGAGCTCAAGCAAGTCCCTATCTTTACTCTGCCATCTTGGCTCCGCCTCCAAAAATACTTTTCTCTTTATTTTTCTTGGGGATTCTTTGTCTGTGTTTTCTTTCAGAGAATAACCTACATGGAAAGGTGTTTTGCATGACTACACATGTATAACCTATGTCAAATTACTTGCCTTTTCAATGAAGGGGAGAGGGGAGGGTGAGAGAGAATTTGGAACTCAATTTTTTTTTTAATATTAAAACTGTTTTTACATGTAATTGAGAAAAAGCAAAGTATTAAGATTTAAAAAATAAAATAATAGTCTCCATCTTAAAAGAATGGGGGAAAATTAGCTGGAAGGAAAACAAATCCAAATTAAAGAATACATATTGAAGGTTAAAAGATTCCCAAGAGAACTTATCAAAAGGAAAATAGAACAAATTAATACTATTAATCCATAGCACTTAGGATGAAGCAGGAAATAGCCTGGGACATATCAAATTGTTTAATAGTTACTTTAAAGGAAATAAATTGTGAACTGTCGGGTAATAAAAAACTATTTCAAGACATTTGTCAACCAATTAAAAGTGAAGTAAAACTAAAATGATGAATAAGATATTGAGAAAGTAAAATTTAACAATTTCAACTTAGAATGTAGTTTCCCCCCTGTAAAAATATACAGACTAGTGAATCTATAAATATTTAAAAAACACATGATCTGACAACAAAATGTCCATAGGAAACACATTTGAAATCAAGAAAATATACAGGTGGGTGGAGTCAAGATGGCGGAGTAGAAAGACTCATGTATGCTAGCTCCGAACCCACAGCCCATAAATTTCCTATAAGAAGAACTCCCCACAAATTCTGGATCACTGCAAGGTGTGCAGAAACACAGTGGAAAAGATTTCCATTCCAGAGAGCCCTGGAAAGCCGTCCCCAGGGTCCGTCACACCCCAGCGCTGCCCTGGCCACGGCCCCAGAGGAGTGGATCCGAGCAGGCTTCAGGGACGGAATCTCTGGCGGCCAGGAAGGTCCCTCCACCCACAGACACTACAGGTCAGTGAGAGAGACATCTGAGCTGGCTGAGAGGGGAGCGGGGTGTCTCCGTGACTTGGGCCCCCTTGGGAGGAAGCAGCGGAGGGAGCAGTAGAGGCAGGAAGTGGCGGAGGCAGAGGCGGGGGCAGCGGCAGAGGCAGTGGTGGTGGCCCGGGACTCCCCGAGCAGCAGGTAGAAGCTCAGGTCTCTGCATAAACCCCCTAAGGGAGCTGAGCCTGGGAGGCGGCCCTGCCCCCACCCACTCCATTACTGAAGGCTTCTGCATAAAGCCCCAGAGGGAACTGAGCCTGGGAGGCAGCCCTGACCCCACCTGCTCCATTACTGAAGGTCTCTGCATAAACCCCCTGAGGGAGCTGAGGCTGTGAGGTGGCCCTACCCCCACCCCAGCACCAGAACTTAAGCTCACATTGAATAGCAGCTACAGCCACCTCAGAAAGCCCATTTGAATCTCAGACCCCAAGCACTAGCTGGGCAGATCTAGGCAGGGGTGGACAGGAATCTCAGAAGTCAAGTAACTGGCTGGGAAAATGCCCAGAAAAGGGAAGAAAAATAAGACCATAGAAAGCTACCTTCTTGGGGGACAGATATTCCTGCCTTTCATTTCTGATGACGAGGAAATATTCTTACCATCAGGGAAAGATGTGGAGGGCAGGGCCTCTGTATCCCAGACATCCAAAATAGATACCCAATGGGTGCAGGCCATGGAAGAGCTCAAAAAGGATTTTGAAAAGCAAGTTAGACAGGTGGAGGAAAAACCGGGAAGAGAAATGACAGAGATGCAAGAAAAGTATGAAAAACAGGTCAATACCTTGGTAAAGGAGACCCAAAAAAATGCTGAAGAAAATAACACCTTGAAAAATAGGCTCACTCAATTGGCAAAAGAGGTTCAAAAAGTCAATGAGGAGAAGAATGCTTTCAAAAGCAGAATTAGCCAAATGGAAAAAGAGGTTCAAAAGCTCACTGAAGAGAATAGTTCTCTCAAAATTAGAATGGAACAGATGGAGTCTAATGACTTTCTGAGAAACCAAGAAATCACAAAACAAAACCAAAAGAATGAAAAAATGGAAGAGAATGTGAAATATCTCATGGGAAAAACAACTGACCTGGAAAATAGATCCAGGAGAGACAATTTAAAAATTATGGGACTACCTGAAAGTCATGATCAAAAAAAGAGCCTAGACATCATCTTCCATAAAATTATCGAGGAAAACTGCCCTGACATTCTAGAACCAGAGGGAAAAATAAGTATTGAAAGAATCCATCGATCACTGCCTGAAAGATATCCAAAAAGAGAAACTCCTAGGAACATTGTGGCCAAATTCCAGAACTCACAGGTCAAGGAGAAAATCTTACAAGCAGCTAGAAAGAAACAATTCCAGTATTGTGGAAATAAAATCAGGATAATTCAAGATCTAGCAGCTTCTACATTAAGGGATCAAAGGGCGTGGAATAGGATATTCCAGAAGTCAAAGGAACTAGGACTCAAACCAAGAATCACCTACCCAGCAAAACTGAGTATAATACTTCAGGGGAAAATATGGTCTTTCAATGAAACAGAGGACTTTCAAGCATTCTTGATAAAAAGACCAGAGCTGAAAAGAAAATTTGACTTTCAAACACAAGAATGAGAAGAAGCATGAAAAAGTAAACAGCAAAGAGAAGTCATAAGGGACTTACCAAAAGTGAACTGTTTACACTCCTACATGAAAAGACAATATTTGTAACTCTTAAAACTTTTCAGTATCTGGGTAGTTGGTGGGATCACACACACACATACATGCATGCACGCACACACACACACATACACACATACACACATGCATGCACATACAGAGACAGAGAGCACAGAGTGAACTGAATAGAATGGGACCATATCTTAAAAGAAATTAAGGCAAATGGTGAGAGAGAAATGTAGTGGGAGGAAAGAGGGTGAAATGGAATGGGGTAAATTATATCTCATTCAAGAGGCAAGCAGGAGACTTTTTAGTGGAGGGAAAAAGAGGAGAGCTGAGAAAAAAAAACAAACAAGAAGTTTACCCTCATCACATTCAACTAAAGGAAGGAATAAAATGCACACTCATTTTGGTATTAAAACCTATCTTACAATACAGGAAAGTGGGGGAGAAGGAGATAAGGAAGGGGGGGCATGATGGAAGAAAGGGTAATGGGAGGAGGGAGCAATTTGAAGTCAACACTCGGGGAGGGACAGGATCAAAAGACAGAATAGAAACAATGAGGGGCAGGATAGGATGGAGGGTAATTCAGTTAGTCTTACACAACACAACTATTATGGAAGTCATTTGCAAAACTACACAGATAGGGCCTATATTGAATTGTCTGCCTTCCCAAAGGGAATGGGTGGGGAGGGAGGGATGGGGAGAATTTGTAACTCAAAGTTTTAGGAACAACTGTTGAGTATTGTTGTTGCTACTAGGAAATAAGATATACAGTCAATGAGGGATAGAAATTCATCTGGCCCTATAGCACAAAAGAGAAGATGGGGACAAAAGAAGGGAGGGATGATAGAAGAGAGGGCAGATTGGTGATAGGGAAAATTAGATTGCTCGGTGTATTGGGGTGGGAGGAGGGGATTAAAGGGGAGAAAATTTGGAACCCAAAATTTTGTGAAAATGAATGTAAAAAGTTAAATAAATAAATTTTTATTTTCAAAAAAAGAAAATATACAAAAGTTATATGCTTTTAAAAACTGGATTTAATGTGATTATGAATAGCTGACTTTAAATTAAAAAGCACCAAGAGATAAAATGCTCTGTTTAAAGGGTAGTATTGATAACATGAATATCAAATTTTAAAATATCTAATGGCATCAAAACATGAGAAATTATGGGATTAGAGAATAAATAACAATGAGACATCAACTCACTAAAAGAATATTATAAATTAAATAATTTAACTGTAGACTTGAATAGTATGCTGAATGAAGTGAAGTGGATAGCTACATGGAGAGGACTGGGAAAACTGGGATTATGCATTTAAAAAAATGCACAGGGAATATTTACAAAAAAGTAATCTTATTCTGGGAGACTAAAGAAGTTAGAAGGAGAAACATTTTGCAGTATATGGCTCATAATGCATACTGAGTGATTTCAAGGATACTGAGTGATTTCAATGAAAAGGATATAGGATAGGTGGTGATGGTGAGAATTATATTGAAACAATGGAATAACTAACCCTAAATAAAAGGCAAAAAGACTTGTAAATTCAAGTTACTAAGTACCATGTGCTAGGCATTGTGCTAATTTGTACACAAAGAGTTTCTGCTCTTAAGGAACTCAAGGTATAATGATATAATATGCAAAAGAAAAAAAGTATGTACACACAAGAACATGCAGGACAAATTGGAAATAATGTCAGAAAACACAAAGATTGAAGAAACCTAGAAAAATCCTCTTGCAGAAGGTGGGATTTTAAGTGAAAACTGAAAGAGCTCAGGGAGGCTGGACATGGAGAAGAGGAGGAAGAGAGATCCCAGCACGGGGGACAGAATCACTGGAGCTGGGAATGGCAAGGAGGCCTACGTCACAGGATCACAGAGTGCACTGACACTTCATGTCTATACATTACATGTATGTCTACACATGACAAGTTCTAAACGGCATCACAGAAAATGAAATATTTGAACAACAAGAAACTATTATAGAAAATAGGAGTCATTCCTGAATAAGTTGTCTGTGTAAAATCAGATCACTGACTTATTAGAGTAAGAATTAAGACAATACAAAGCTAGAATGACAAAAATGAGAAGATACAGTATGCATTTAAAATGATTCCATCCTGATATTTAAACAAATTATTATATAAATGAGATATAGAAGAAGAAAGGATATAAAGAGTACAAACATTTCATAGAACGCCTAAAAAATGCCTTAGCCAGCACACACTTTGTGGTCAAATGGCAAGTGCAGCCAATAACAACACTAGCTTAGAATGTAAACATGTTTGTAAAATCTTACAAGAAATATGATGAAAGATGATGAGAATTATCACCTCATAAAACAGAAGTAGTAAAAGATGGAATTGATTAAGGAAAGTTTGGCAAGAAAACTTGAAACAGAAAAAAGTCATCCTGAGGGCATTTATGGATGAAAATGGGAGATCAATACATGCAATGAAAATGGAAAAGGTATACAAATATTTTTATAATCAATTTTCTCAAAGAAAATGGAACCACCCATCCATATATACATAAGAATTTTTTCAAGATTCTATAAAAGATATAATGATAGAGATAACTTTTTTCAATGACCTCTGATCATTAATATCAGGCAAGGCATAAAAACAAGGAAATGTATATTTCCTAAGAGTGCCTGACATGGATGGTATTTAACATGAGACAAAATGGATGGTGAAGTCCTCCAGAGCCTCCTTTTTGCAGGCAAAATCATATTAGTTGCATCAAACCCTAAGACATTTCATAGTCTCTTAGTGTAATCTTCAGAGACAAAAATAAAATGGATGAAGGATAGGTTATATCATGCAATTAAATGGACAACACACAAAAAATTCATCCATTGATATCTAGATTAAGATATATATATATATATATATATGTTTTGGCAGAATATATGTATATATGATATAAATGTTATATCACATACATTATACAAGTATGTAATATGTATTCGTGTCCTGATTTTTATGTGTTTGTTACACTCATACACAAAAATCAGCATTACAAATACACAAAATGAATTCAGAATTTAACAGGAAGAGGGCAAGCTGGATTGTATCTGGAAAATTGCAAAGCTCCTTAAATGACCCCAAGTTTCTCCCAGAAAGAAAAGCTCAATACCAGTATTCTGCAAGAGTTGTTGTAAGATAGCCTGCCTCTTCCCAACTAACATCCTCAATGAGAATTACCTCGAATGTATTAATTATTGTATACTTTATTCTAATAAACAATGTACATAAATGGGGAACTAGGAAATAAGCCAAAAACTATTACTGTTCTTCTGGCAATTTTTTTCAGTACAGAGAAAATCCAGGTTGCTTATTTATTTCTGGGTTTTTTTTTGTTGTTGCTGTTGTTTTTAAAGTTCCACTGATGTCTTACTGTCCAGGTATTTTGTGAATTTGTCCTTTAATACTCTTACAATTGTGCAAGGAATTAAAAATAAGTATAATTCAGAAGGCAATGGAGAGGGGCATCTTGGTTAGGAGTAGGCTAAAACACTGAAAAAAAGTAAGAAACTATGCAGAACCAGAGCAAAGGACGCCATCTAAGACATAGATGATTATCCATGTAGCATTCAATCAGCCCATCAACAAGTACTTGTGTCTATTGCTAGACTCTGTGCTAAGCACCACGGACAGAAGCACAAGGATGCAATTTGTATTTGTACCGAGTTTGCTTTCTAATAATTATTGGAAAAGGTGGGCTATTCACACAGTGAGAGCAGGGCAGGATATCCTACATGCTCCACTCATATCCTTTCAGTGATAGAGAAACACATAGAAGGCCTCTAGCATGCAGCCTAGACTTCCTCTTCCTCCCCTGCTCCCCACCCAGCACACTTGGGGAGGAGACAAGAGTTACAGAGATTGGCAAGCACAAAAGGGTTATATTCTATGGTGGAAATTAAAAAGGCCCAAGAGACATATTTTCTGGGTAATTTAATCATTGTATTAATAATGCTGGCATTTCAATAGAAGCATGGTCATTTGGCTATCTCTCTTAGACCAAAGACAATCATGGTAAGGGCTCACAGTTTATATACCCTTCAAAGAATAGGTATTCCCTCGGATGAGAATTCTGATTGGTTAACAATTAATGAGAGAATGAATATTACAATAAGGAGCTGGGCCTGACGTTTACTTTCTATATTAACCCCAGCCTTGGGCAATCTATTCAAAGAATTTTTGCCCCACCCAAGCCTGAGCAGAGCACAATAGCCACCTTACTCCTTGGGGTCTGAACAAGAGACTTAGTCTAATCTCATTATCAGCAATGTCAAGAGATGGAATTCTTAAAATCGGGATGTGGGAAGAGGCAGATGGGGCAGAGAACTCTGGATCTCCTCAGATCACAGTTTATCTCTCTCACAATATCATTGAAGGGATCATGCACATCAATGAAGTCAAAGGTCCATATAAGTATTATAAGTAATGTAATAGATATAATCTTAAATTTAAGTAGATTGAATTCTTCTAAAAAAAAGTAAATCAATTTTAACTGATTTTTTAAAAAGGGATCTTGTCTGACAAAATGCTGAACACAGAAAATATATCTGATGCCTCAAATATACAGAGAGTGAATATAAAATGAACAGGTGCCCTGATTCACAGTGATGTTATTAAAAAAAACTGAATTCAAATAAGAAAACATTCAGAAAAGTAACTTATGCTATGTTCAAAGGTAACACTGAGAGAATATCAATAGGAGGTGGAGTCACGATGGCAGAGTAAAGCTAAGGACTAACTTGAGCTCTCCCCCCAAACTCTCTAAATACCTTTAAAAATATGACTCTAAAAAATTTCTAGGGCAGCTTAACCCACAAAAAAATGGAGTGAAACAAATTTCCAGTTCAAGACAACTTGGAAGGTCAGCAGGAAAGATCTGTTGCAGTAGGGTGAGAGAGGAGCTCAGTCCAGTGCTGGCTGTTCTAGCACAGACCAGGCCCCAGCAAAACCAGAGCAGACTTCAGGGTTTTTGAATCAGTGCCCAAGGTCACAGAGCTAATGAGTGACCAGTGTCTGAGGTAACATTTGAACTCAAGTCCTCCTGACTCCTGCACTGGTGCTCTATCCACTGCACTACCTAGCTGCCCTTTTTTGATTGATTAACTCAGAAGGCAAAATAAATGTTGAAAGAATCCACCAATCACCTCCTGAAACAGATCTGAAAAGAGAAACTCCTAGGAATACTGCAGCCAAATTCCAGAGTTCTCAGGTCAAGGAGAAAGTATTGCAAGCAGACAGAAAGAAACAATTCAAGTATTGTAGAAATACAATCAGGATAACAAAAGATCTAGCAGCTTCCACATTAAGGGATCGAAGGGCTTGAAATATGATATTCTAGAATTCAGATGAACTAGGAATAAAACCAAGAATCACCTACCCAGCAAAACTGAGTGTAATACTTCAGGGGAAAAAAACAGTCATTCAATGAAACAGAGGACTTTCAAGCATTCTTGATGAGAAGACCAGAACTGAATAGAAAATTTGACTTTCAAACACAAGAATCAAGAGAAGCATGAAAGTACAAACAGGAAAGAGAAATCATAAGGGACCTTCTTAAGTTATATTCCTACATGGAAAGATAATATTTGTAACTCTTGAGACTTTTCTCAATATTTGAGTAGTTGGAGGGATTATTCACACACACACATATGAGAGAGTGGAGGGTGAACTGAATAAGAAGGGATGATATCTGAAAAAAAATAAAATTAAGGGGTGAAAGAGGAGAAAGGGAGAAATGGAATGGGACAAATTATCTCTCATAAAAGAGGTAAGAAAAAGCTTTTTCAATGGAGGGGAAAATGGAGGAGGTGAGAGGGAAAAAGTGAAGCTTATTCTCATCACATTCGGCTTAAGGAGGGAATAATATGCTCACTCAATCTGGTATGAAAATCTGTCTTACACTACAGGAAAGTAGGGGAGAAGGGGACAAGTAGGGTGAGGGGATGATAGAAGGGAGGGCAAATGGGGGGAAGGAGCAATTAGAAGGAAACATTTTTGGGGAGGGACAAGGTCAAAAGAGAGTAGAATAAATGGGGGCAGAATAAGATGGAGGGAAATATAGTTAGTCTTACATAACATATAGTTAGTCTTATATGACATTATAGTTACAGAAGATTTTTGCAAAACTACACATATTATAGCCTATATTGAGTTGCTTGCCTTCTCAGTGGGGATGGGTGGGGAGGGAGGAAGGGAGAGAAGTTGGAACTCAAAGTTTTAGGATTGAATGTTGGGAATTGTTTTTACGTACAACTGGGAAATAAGAAATACAGGAATGGCATATAGAAATCAACCTTGCGCTACAAGAAAAGAGAGAAGATGAGGGTAAGAGAAGTGAGGGGTACGATAGAAGGGAGGGTATATTGAGGGAAGGGGCAATCAGAATGCAAGGCATTATGAGGTGGGGGCAGAGGAGGTATGAGGAGAAAATCTGGAACTCAAAATTTTGTGGAAATGAATGTTAAAAACTAAAAATAAATAAACAGTAAAAAAAGAACAATAAGAAGAGAACCAAAGGAAAGAAACCTTCCTGTCCTTGTGATCCTCAGCAGTGATCTCCCAACCCACCTCAGAAGGGACTGGAGAGCCTTCTTCTCTCATCGTACCTAGGGAGAATGACTAATTTCTCAGCTTTGCTAAGCTGAGCAGATCTTACCCTTGGTGAACTACCTCCCTGCCAGAAACTGTTGGGAATAAATCACTGCTTTGCCTTCATCTTCTACTGCCCCACCTTTGAAATCAATGCACTTTCCCCCTGGGAACCTAGAAAGCTCCTCTGGTCAGAATACTCCATCTTCCTGATGTATTTGGGGAAGACTCCTGTCTTCCCCAAAGTAAACTCACCCCATGAATGAAATGCCTTACTTTGTCTCTGGGGTTGGAGAAGCTATCCGTTGTTCAAAACCACAAAACCACACTCCCTAGAATCACACACTTTACTTTCAACTGAAGTAGTAGTTACTGAAACCTGGGCTATGATCAAGCCTTTTGGAAGTTCCCAGCAGGGGTTTCTGCTTTCTATTGTTCCTTGCTACCCTGCCCTAAAGGACTCTATGCCTTTTTCTTTCCTTTACTTAATCACATTTCCTCTTGGATAATCCCTAGTATTGATTAAAAATCTTATATTTATTTTAAATCAAAACCTTTCTATTTATATGAATTTATGCAAAGTGAAATAGGTAGAACCAAGAGAATACTGTGCACAGTAATAGTAATATTGCAACAAGGATCAGCTATGAAAGACTTTGTTATTGTTATTGTGTATACAAATCTAATATCTAAGTATATGTGTGTATGTATATATGTGTGTGTGTTTGATTTTTGGTAAAGGAGAATTTATATTTATTAATATTTTTTCAATGACCATTTTTTAGCAATGATAAAGTTGGTGATGTTTCGTAAGCTTTTTCTATCCTCCCTTCTTTTGGATGAATTGAGAAGTGAACCTCCAAATCCTTCAAAAGTGAGTCCCTTCCAGCACTGTTCTACTCGGTATAGACTTAATCTAATCAATTTTTGTTTCCTTTAATACCATCCTACTTCATTACTATCAGTAACGACCTGTGATGTTAGAGACTTCAAATGTGTTGAGTCACTGTCATCGATATTTTTACTTCAAAGATTCCAAAGCTGAATCTAGGGAAAATAGGAATGATCCATGGAGATAATAAAATGGGGTAATCCCTTTTCAGGTATAGATTATCAAACATGTGCACACCATTATAGACTTACTTCATGAACTGCTATGGCAAAAACGAAAGAAAAATTCTAGTACTCACTGATCAGATATTCAGTGAAATTACTTTGCCTGGTTCACTCAAAACAAGAGGAATATTTTAGAAGGAATTTTTATTTTAATTCTGTTGTAATTCTACATGACTTCAGAGTGCCTTCTTCATTTCAAGCTCTGCAACTGATGGGTGTGGGTAAAGACTGCCTGATTCTGGGTAAAGCCAACCAGAAGAGGCCCTGCCTTCAAAGGATTTGAGGTGTTCTGGTGCTGGGTCCCCTCTCACCCCAAGGCTCTTTCCTTACTGTTGCTGGATCAGGGACTACTCCTGTGCTGGATTTCTCCCCCAGATTTTAGGGACTTCGTTAGCCTACAAAGGCTGGATTTTGCTTAGAGCCTTTCTATAGAAGCCGGGCTTTAGCCATTAAGCTCTCCCTGGATCTACTAAGAATGCCCTCAGGATGATTCATCTGGATGGGCTCTCACTGCTATATGCTTTGGGGTGAATGCTGAGGAAGGCTAGGCCTTTTAGAACACTGCCAGGCTCAAGCAGAAATGATGATTAGACTGGCCTAAAGTTCCAGGGACTGTCTGCTCTCTGTTCTCTGTTTTTAAAGTGACAGAAGTTCCACCTCGCACCTATCAAACTGGCAGAGATGACAAAAGAGGAAGATAATCCATGTTGGAGGGAAAAGATGTAGTACCATGAATTGGTCTAGGCATTCTAGAAAGTAATCTGGAACTATGCCCCCAAATTTATTAAACTGTATGTAACCATTGGCCCAACTACATCACCACTAGATCTATACTCTATTCCACTTTTCCTCACACCCCCCCAAAAAATAAAAGAAAGGACAAGGATCTATATGTACAAAAACAATCATGGCAACTTTTTTCATGGTAGCTCCATGAAAATAGAAAGAAAGAAATACAGAAAATATTATGTAGAAATGTAGAAAATAAGAGGACATCCTTTTACTGAGGAATAGCTAAATGAATTGTGGTACTGTATATGAATATATTGGAATATTATTGTGCTATAAGAAATGTGGAAAGAGGCAGTTTCAAAGGCACCTGGGAAGACCCCTGTAAATGGACGCAGGGTGAAGTGAGCAGAATGAGGAGGCCAATTTATTCAGGGATAATCACATTATAAAGAAAAATAATTTTGAAAAACTTTAGAACTCCGAGCAACACCATACTAAAACCCCAAGTCCAGAAGAACAAAAATTAAAGCCCCTCATCAGCTGACAGAAAGGGGATGTACTTAAAATGAAGAAAGACACATGCATTTTTGGATATGGTCAATGTACACATCTATGTGTTGAGGGTTTCAGCTTTCAATTGAAAAATGACTTTCTATAATAGCTTAAAACTGGGTAAAAATTTTTTTGGAATACTTCTGTTTTGAAACCTATCCATAATACACATGTAAGGAGCTGATTTTAGGAGAGATGACTTGGAGCAAGAAATTGAATGATTATAAATTTTCCTGGTGGCAAGAACCAGATGAGCTTCCCTCAGGTCAATTCTTGACTGGAAAGATAAGGAGTCAGATTATAGAATGCCTTAAGTGCCAAGATGACAAGTTTTAATTCATTCCACAGGTAACAAAGGATTTGCTTTCAGGAGGAAATACTGAACAGTAGAGAAACTAGAAACAGAAGGAATGATTAGAAGCTTATTACAGTAGTTTAGGTCAGAAGTAGCGATAGCCTTCACTAGATTGGTGGTTTATGGGAGGAAAAGAGGGGACAAAATATGGGACAAAAGGAAGTTTACTGGACAGAACTCATGGATATGTGGATGTGAGAATTAAGAAGTAAAATAAATGACATCAAGTTGGTAACATGAGTTATAGAAGCAATACTTGGTTGCTGACAAATTGATGTGCTATAGTTTGACAGTGGGAGATATGTGTGACAAGTGAATGGACATGTATCACATACACAGACTTGGGGCCAAATCTCTTTTGGGATTTCATTTATCATGATAACATTACCACAGAATCAAGGAAGGATTTGATAGATACATGATCATGGAAAATTCCATGTACCAGATTTGTATCATCAGAGAATTCTGCACCTTCTAATGAAGCAATTGGCCAAAGTGGAGTCATTGATGTTTGTGTGTGTGTGTGTTTGTGTGTGTTTGTGTGTGTACACATGCACACATAAGTTCATTTATCTCAGTTACCTGGATGCTCTGGTTATCTGAGGAATGAGAAGTATGTGTTTTTTATGTTAAAATAAATTCTATTGCTTTTTCTTTATATCACTTCTATTTTTCATTTATAACTTCTCCTTCCCACTCCCAGAGGACTACCCTTTAGACCAAAGAATAAAAAATATTTTGCAAAACTCACATAGCCTCAGACAAAATGAGACCTGGGAAATACCTTAGTTTAAAAAGGGTAAGGTCTTCCACTGCATCTAGGGCCATCTCCAGTCGTTCTGATCTATTTCTTGCCACAGGATCCAGATGACTCTGGAGGAGAGAGTGAGGCAGGTGACTTTTCACATCCCTCCTCACTTAAATCCAATTTACTTGCAAATCACATCACCTTCCTGATGTCATAGTCCTCCTTGAGGACAAAGGACAAATGATAACAATCTTCCTCACTCCTCAAGTCTTTATCATTTGACTTCTCACTTCATCACTCCCCTGAAATGGAGCTATATAAAATTATTGATGAACTCTTAATTGCTAAACCTAATGGTCTTTTTTCAGTTCTCATTTCTCTCAAACCACCTGTTATATTTGATACTGTTGACTCTCTCATCTTTTCTGGATTTTTGTAACATTATTCCCTCTGAATCCTCCAGTCTGTTGAACCCCTCTCTTTCATTCTCCTTTGCTGGATCATCTATAACTCCCAGTAGTGGCAGTTCCTTTTGATCCTTTCTCAAACTTCCCATGGTTCCCACCCACCCACCCACCCATTCTCTTGGCTAAAAATGTTGTTTCATATTTCACTGAAAAAATTGAGGTCTTTCACAAAGAGCTCCCTCTTCTTCCCTTTTCTCCATCTTATATCATCCAAATACCTTGTGTCATTATCTCCTTAACCCGTTTCACATGAAGAGAAGGCCCTTCTTACTAAGGCAAACCTCTCTGCATGTGCGAATGATCACATTCCAATCTGTCCCCTCCAGAAGACTGCCTCTTCTGTCTTCCCCATTCTCGCAGTTATCTTCAGTCTTTCCCTGTCTACTGTCTCCTCCTCTACTGTCTACAAATATGACCGGCTCTCCTCCATGAAAAACCAAACAAATCTCTCACCTTCCATTACTACAAGCAATCATCCTATATCATTCTTCCCTTTTGTGGCTAAACTTCCATTTCCATTCCCTTTATTGTCTTCTTCATTCTTTGTAGTCTGGCTTCCAACCTCATAATTCACCTAAATCTGTTCTCTATGAAGCTACTAATGACCTCCTAATTGCCAAATCTATTGGCTTTGTCTAAATACTCATCCTTCTTGACTTCTCATGACTTCTCTGTAGCCTTTGACAGTGTCTATCAGCCCCTTCTTTCCCAGGTTTTTAACACTTCCTCTCCTGATTCTCCTGTTTGGCCACTCCTTTGTTTCTTTTGCCGGATCTTCATCTATCTCACAGACACTAACCAAAGGGGTCCCCCAAGGTTCTGCCTTGGGTCCTCTTCTCTTTTTCCTCTTTACTATTTCATGTGGTGATATCAAATTGCATGAGTTCAATGATCTCTACATAGATGATTTTCAAATCTATTTATCCAAATTTAACTATGCTCCTGACTTTACCACACTGAAGCCAAATTTAATGTGTACACACAGTTGGCTTGACTCGCTGCAGCTTAGAGATTTCCTGACCTTAATTTCCTAGTTTGTAAATATGACAGCTGTGTGCCACCACAACTGGCTGTATTTCTCTTATTATTAGTGATTTGGAACTTTGTTTCAGATAGCTTCTAAGAGTTTAAAATTTGAGCAGCAAAATTTGTTCATATCCATAACTATGTATCTACTGGGAAATGATTTTTGGTTTGGGGTAGGAAATAGAAGACTGGTCTTAAAGGCAGAAAGATCTGGGTTTGAATTCCATATCTTGATATATCGTGATGCTTTTGACCCTTGAATCCTTAGGCAAATCTCTTAATGTCATCAGTTACACAAAAGGGGTCAGCCTTCAATCTCACCCAGAAATTCCAAAGATCAATGAAACCACAAGTCCAGAACCCATTGCTATCCCCATGTTTCTGTTAATGTCCTATGTAACTTAGATACTATATCTTTATATATATTTTAACTACAAGGATATTTTTTCCCCAGTTCACTGCTTTTTTTTTATTCTACTTGCATTAATTTTATTCATGTAAAAACTTCAATTACATGCAATGGCAACTATCTCTTTGATCTATAATCCTCTACATCCCTTATTTGGTTAAGAATTAATATCCTATCCATTTGTAGAAAGGGCATATGATTGGTTTCTCTTGAAATTTTCTGTGTTGTACAATTTAATATTGAGTTTATGCATCTTTTTTGATGTCTTTGTGGTTTATGGTATAAAATTTTGGTTCAAAAATAATTTCTGCTAGACCACTTTCCAATTTTCCCAGCAATTCTTGTCAAATAAGGATTTCTTCCTTAGATAATTCATCATTGAGGGTAGATCCTACAATGGATTGTTGAGTTCAATTATTTCTGATATTTCCTTGTCTTTTCATTGATCTATATTTTGATCATTCCCCTTGATATTCTTTTGTACTTCCAAATGAATTTTACTAGTTTATCATTTATTTTTATTTATCACTAGCTTATTATTTATCTAGCTCTATAAAGTATACCCTTGGGAGTTTGACTTGTGTAGTACCAAATCTATAAACTAATTTTGGTAGCAACATCATTTACTATATTGGTATAATCTAACCATAAGTAATGACTATCCAATATATGGTAGGTTTGTTTTTTTTAATAACTTCTTTAAGGATTATTTTGTAAGTCTTGAGTGAATCTTGGTAGGTTTACTCTTGCATGATTTATGTATTTTCTAGTTACTTTGAATGTGATTATTTTTCTAATATTTCTTATTTCTTGTAGGGAAATTCTGCTGATTTTTGTGGGTTGATTTTGTATTTTGTTATTTTACTTGAAGCTATTACTTATATCAGTTTATTTCCTGATTATCTGTGATTTCATAAGTACGTAATGATATTATCAGAATATGAACAAAATCTTGTCTCCTTTTTCCCTAAGTTTAATTTCTTCCCCTCACTGAGGTTTCTAGAATTATGTCAAGTAACAATAGGAACTTGCTTTAGCTGTCATTGAATTGGGAAAGCTTCTGTTCTTTCCATATTTAAAAGCAATGCTTTTGTTGTTAGGTGGTCAACTGTGTTGGACTCTTCATGATCCCATTTGAGATATTCTTGGCAGATACTGGAGTTATTTGCCATTTTGTTCTCTAGCTCAATTTACATATGAAGAAACCAAGGCAAAAAGGGTTATATGACTTGCCCAAGGTCACATAGCTAGTGTCTGATTTGAACTCAGGTCTTCCTAATTCCAGGGGGCATTCTATCGACTGTGCCACCTAGCTGCCCCTATAAATGATGTTTTGAGCTTTAGATATATACTTTTTCATATATAAAAAATGACCCATTTATGCCTAAACTTGTGAGTTATCAAACACATTTTCCTTCCTATAATTATTTATTTTGGATTATCTTTAAAAAGGTGGTTTTCCTAAAATTGTCCTTTTATCCACTTGGACATAGTAAAAAATTTTGTTTGGATATGATGTAGTATTTTTGTTAGGTTTCTATTTAAAATATTTGCATCAAGGTTCATTAGAATTTTTTCTTTGCTTCTCCTTTCCTTAGTTTGCTTCATCCTTCCATGGTTTAATTAGCTTGGCACAGTGCTGGAATATCATAAGAACTTAATGCTTTGTTGACTAAGTATTAGGACTCTATTAGTATCATAAAAGCAATCTGGGAAAGTGCTTTCTTTTTTACTTTTGAGAATAAATACTTTAGCATAGATATTAATTGCTTTTTAAGCATTTGATAAAATTCCCCTGCAAATACATCTACACCAGAGTTGGCTTGTTTTCCCTCTTTTGTAGTTCACAGCTAGTTCAATTTCATTTTATGAGATGAAATTTTATGAGAAAAGATCTTTTTCATGTTCTATCAACTTAGATATTTTAAATTTTTGTAAGTAACCTTCCTTTTCTTTGAAATTTTCACATAATTGCAGAAAATAGGTTTGAATATGTCATTTTTTCTTCATGATTTCACCTTGTTCCTTTTCTTTATTTTTTCTTCCAGTCAAGCAAGCAACCATTTATTAAAAGTCAGCTATGTACTAAGTACCGTGCTGTGTTCTTTTTTTTCCTTTCAATATAAATTTATTTACTTAACTTTTTACATTCATTTTCACAAAATTTTGGTTTCCAAATTTTCTCCCCTTTTATCCCCTCCACCCACCCCAATACATCGAGCATTCTAATTTCCCCTATCACCAATCTGCCCTCTCTTCTATCATCCCTCCCTTTTCTTGTCCCCATCTTCTTTTTTGTCCTGTAGAGCCAGATGACTTTCTATTCCCCATTACCTGTATTTCTTATTTCCTAGTAGCAACAACAATACTCGACAGTTGTTCCTAAAACTTTGAGTTCCAAATTCTCCCCATCCCTCCCTCCCCACCCATTCCCTTTGGGAAGGCAGGCAATTCAATATAGGCCATATCTGCGTAATTTTGCAAATGACTTCTATAATAGTCATGTTGTGTAAGAGTAACTCTATTCCCACCATCCTATTCTGCCCCCCATTGTTTCTATTCTGTCTTTTGATCCTGTCCCTCCCCAAGTGTTGACTTCAAATTGCTCCCTCCTCCCACTGCCCTCCCTTTCATCATCCCCCCCACCCTGCTTATCTCCTTCTCCCCCACTTTCCTGTATTGTAAGAGAGGTTTTCATACCAAAATAAGTGTGCATTTTATTCCTTCCTTTAGTTGAATGTGATGAGAGTAAACTTCATGTTTTTTTCTCAGCTCTCCCCTTTTTCCCTCCACTAAAAAGTCTCCTGCTTGCCTCTTGAATGAGATATAATTTACCCCATTCCATTTCACCCTCTCTCCTCCCACTACATTTCTCTCTCACCATTTACCTTAATTTCTTTTAAGATATGATCCCATCCTATTCAATTCACTCTGTGCTCTCTGTCTCTGTATGTGCATGCACGTGTGTACGTGTGTGTGTGTGTATGTGTGTGTGTGTGGTCCCACCAACTACCCAGATAATGAAAAGTTTTAAGAGTTACAAATATTGTCTTTCCATGTAGGAATGTAAACAGTTCACCTTTGGTAAGTCCCTTATGACTTCTCTTTGCTGTTTGCTTTTTTCATGCTTCTTCTCATTCTTGTGTTTGAAGGTCAAATTTTCTTTTCAGCTCTGGTCTTTTTATCAAGAATGCTTGAAAGTCCTCTATTTCATTGAAAGACCAGTTTTTCCCCTGAAGTATTATACTCAGTTTTGCTGGGTAGGTGATTCTTGGTTTGAGTCCTAGTTCCTTTGACTTCTGGAATATCCTATTCCACACCCTTCCATCCCTTAATGTAGAAGCTGCTAGATCTTGTGTTATCCTGATTGTATTTCCACAATACTGGAATTGTTTCTTTCTAGCTGCTTGAAATATTTTCTCCTTGACCTGGGAATTCTGGAATTTGGCCACAATGTTCCTAGGAGTTTCTCTTTTTGGATCTCTCTCAGGCGGTGATCGATGGATTCTTTCAATACTTATTTTGCCCTCTGGTTCTAGAATATCAGGGCAGTTTTCCTTAATAATTTCATGGAAGATGATGTCTAGGCTCTTTTTTTGATCATGGCTTTCAGGTAGTCCCCTAATTTTTAAATTGTCTCTCCTGGATCTATTTTCCAGGTCAGTTGTTTTTCCCATGAGATATTTCACATTCTCTTCCATTTTTTCATTCTTTTGGTTTTGTTTGGTGATTTCTTGGTTTCTCAGAAAGTCATTAGCCTCCATCTGTTCCACTCTAATTTTGAGAGAACTATTTTCTTCAGTGAGCTTTTGAACCTCTTTCTCCATTTGGCTAATTCTGCTTTTGAAAGCATTCTTCTCCTCATTGGCTTTTAGAACCCCTTTTGCCAAATTGAGTTAGCCTATTTTTCAAGGTGTTATTTTCTTCAGCATTTTTTTGGGTCTCCTTTAGCAAGGTATTGACCCATTTTTCATGCTTTTCTTGCATCTCTCTCATTTCTCTTCCCAGTTTTTCCTCCACCTGTCTAACTTGCTTTTCAAAATCCTTTTTGAGCTCTTCCATGGCCTGTGCCCATTGGGTATCTATTTCAGATGTTTGGGATACAGAGCCCTTGACTTCTATGTCTTTACCTCATGGTAAGGATTGTTCTTCCTCATCAGAAAGGAAAGGAGGAAACATCTGTTCACCAAGAAAGTAACCTTCTATGGTCTTATTTTTTTTCCCTTTTCTGGGCATTTTCCCAGCCAGTTACTTGACTTCTGAGATTCCTATCCACCCCCGCCTAGATCTGCCCAGCTAGTGCTTGGGACCTGAGATTCAAATGCTGCTCCCCAACTTCAGGGCTTTCAGTGGCAGGTGCGGCTGCTATTCAATGTGAACTTAAGTTCTGGTGCTCAGGTTGGGACAGGGCTGCCTTCCAGGCTCAGTTCCCTTAGGGGGTTTATGCAGAGACCTTCAGTAATGGAGCAGAGCTCCCTTCTGCTCTAGGAGCTCCTGTCAGACACCTCCCCTGCCGCTTCCTCCCGAGGGGACCTGAGTTATGGAGGCACCCCACTCCTCTCTCGGTCAGCCCAGAAGTCTCTCTCATTGACCTGTAGCGCCTGTGGGTGGAGGGACCTTTGTGGCTGCCGGAGATTTTGTCCCTGAAGCCTGCTCGGATCTGCTCCTCTGGGGCCACGTGGCCAGGGCAGGCCAGGGCAGGGCAGGGCAGGGCCAGGCTCCACTGTCTGGTGAGCAATGGACCTTTGGGGTCGGTTTTTCAGGGCTCTCTGGAATGGAAATCTCCTCCACTGCGTTGCTGTGTGGCTTCCACTACTCCAGAATATGTGGGGAGTTCTTTTTACAGGAAATTTATGGGCTGTGGAATCAGAGCTAGCATATGTGAGTCTTTCTACTCCACCATCTTGGCTCCTCCCCGCCTTGTTCATTTTTTTTTTTTAACTCTGGTAATGTGATTTCCTTCCCTTATCTTTTTGATCAAATTAGCTAAAGATTTATCAGTTTTATCACCCATTTCAAAAAACAGCTTTAATTTTGCCTCACAGTTCTTTAGTCTTTTTGCTTTCTGTGTTACATTCTTTTCGTCTAATTTTCAAGTTTTCCTCTTTTTTGTTCTTTATGGGTTTTCTACTTTTTTAAAAATTTAATTTGAAAAACTTAACCCTTTCTTTTTTGTTATATTCATGTATATTTTCAGAGATAAAATATTTCTCTGAGGATTGTTTTAGCTGCATTTCAGAAATGGTTTGGATATTGTCTCATCACTATTATCCCCTTTCATATTTTTTTTATTACTGATTTTTGATCCATTCATTATTTAGAGTGTCATTATTAAGTCAGCATTTAGTCCTGCAGCTTTTTCTTAAGTTCCCTTCATTTAATGCTATTTTTAGAGATTTTGTCTATAAAGGATGGTTTTAATATTTCTGCTTTTTTGCATTTATTTATAATTTCTCTGTGACATAACACATGGTCTGTTTCTGTGATGGCATTTTGTGAGGCTAAAAAACATAAATTTACTATATGATGAGTACTCTATGCATCTTTGTGAATATAAATACAAAGAATATAGTCACTGAGCTAAAAACAGTTGACATTCCAACAGAGGAGAAAAACACACATAAGAAGGATTAGATACATTACAGGGAGCCCAGAGATGTGGAGTTTTGTTGTTGTTATAAAGAGGACCAATGACATCACGGGGTGATATCTTTACTGTGCATGGACTGGATTTCAGTGAAGCACTGTTGTGCAAAGTCATCAGCCTCACTCTGCTTTCCAGTCATCCAGAGTCCAGTGGCAGGACAAAAGGCAAGATGATTGGTGATGACCCAGGATGCAGTGGATGGCCTTGGTGTTATGTCTGACCACTCTCTTAAGCATTCTACAGTGTCTTCAGATGCCTTCATGACCATTGGATCACATTGTTCTCGTGTCCATTCTGTTAGAAGAAATCTTCACATGTTCAGGGTAGACATCCCACTAATTCATTGACCTGGGTGAGGCTTGCTGGTTACCTTCAACCTGGTTTAGCCCATCTGCCCATATGGTCTTAACAGGGTGTGGTCACTGTGTATGCTTCAGCTTCTTTGAGCCACCGGTGAGAGTTGGATGGAAGATAGACAGCAAAGGTGGATGAGCAGCCCTAAAAAGGGCTCAGCAAGCCCTCATGTTAGTCCTCACTGAACTAGTGCTGCTCCTTCCTGAAGACCCCACATGCCCCTCAGGAATATTCAGCAGTAGGAAAAATGGCAAGATCCAGCAATTTGCCATGATAGAAACTCCAGAAGGAAAACACAATAGCATATATGCTTTTTCTTTAATGTTCCTTGGGACTTAATATGGTACAGTAGAAGGAGCATTAGTTCTGAAGTTATAGGATGCAGGTTCAAATCCTGCCTCTACCACAAAATTCTTCTATTGACCTTCTTCAGCAAATTCCTTAACATCTTGGATTCTCTCTTTCCTCATTTACAATACGAAAAGATTGAACCAGATGGCCTTTGAGGTCCCTACCAGCACTGTCTGCTATCTTATCCCATTCTGAATATACTCACAAGTCTTTCAGCTTTAACTTCTCTAACCATTTGTTCAGTACTATATTTTCCTTTTTCTTGTATTTATACAGCCCTGAGAGGTACATTAAAATCTCAATAATGACTTTTACTATGTTGTTTTTTTTTGCATTTTCCTTTATGAAAGTAGATGCTATGCCATTTGATGCATATGTATTTAGTACAAATATCAGTTCATTGCCTAGGCCTCTTTTGTGTATAGTGTGATTTCTCTGTTTAACTCCTGTGATAGTCATTTTTATTTTTTTTTGATTAGATGATTGCAACTCCAGCTTTTTGAGTTCACTTGGTGGATAATATAATGTCTTCTATCCTTTCATTTTCCTTCTGTATAAGTCTTCATTTTTCATATGTTTCTTGTATATAACCAACTATTGGTTTTTCTTTTCTTATCTATTTTATCAATTTTCCCCATTTTGCTACATTCTTTGATTCATTCATTTATAAAGCCATGAGTTTTGACTTGGGCTTTCTTTCATTTATTTCTTTTGTATTAACTTTGATCCATTACCTCTTTTAAGTCAGTACTCTGTCTCTGTAATGAGTTCTGCTTCTACTGTTTTGATGCTAATCTATTCCCAAAGGCTGACTATCCCTCTCCCACTTCAGTGAACATTTCTTAAATCACCTTATGTATTTGAGCCACAAAGAACTAAGCTTGGGGTGACCTTTTCTAATTTTTATAGCATCTACTATTAGCCAATCACAGGTCAATAATGTGGAGAAGAATCCTATCATTTCCATCTAGTCTCCATGGTGCAAGAAAGCAAAATCATCTTAACATAAAATAGAATGAAAGCTTTTTACAACTTAAGGCACAATTAAAGACAAGAGGTCTGATTCAGTCACCAACATGGCCTATAGTTGACCCTGAAGTCTTTTCAAAGAAGGATATATATTGTACCAAGAAAAATAGAGAGCAAGGAATTATCAGATAACACTCTAACCTTCCTTCCTCACCCCCTTCTCAGACAAGGACTGTGATCTTAGGACTTTTATTAGAAGATTCGGGGTTTAGCTGTAGAAGTATCATGGAGCATTGTTTAAGGACGTTTGATTATCTGTCAATTCCAGATCGGAGATCTCTCTCTCTCTTGAAAAAGGAAGGCATGGCCTTGTTTTGAGAAGAGACAGATATTTGATTTAGCCCTAATAAGAGGGAAGGCCAGCCTTATCAGAAAGGAAAGCAGGAAACGAGCAGTCATTAAGCATCCATTATGTGCAAAGCACTGTTACAAATGTTACAAATATTATCTCATGTGATCTTCACAACAACCTTGGTTGAGAAGTGCTATTACCCCCATGTTACAACTGGGGAAACCAGAGCAATTTCCTGAGACGACTGGGGTCTGCAACTGGAGTTGAATTCAGGTCTTCCTGACTCCAGTTCCAGTCCACTATCCACTGCACCAGCTAGCTTCCATTGTGCTCATTGTTTCCTGATATGACTTTCTTCTCTCAAGAGAGCATGTTTGTTTGTTCTCTGCTGCTTTCAAAGGTGCTCTTCCTGCTACTCCTCATGCTTGACACTTCAATTCCCAATTCTAGGTATTTCCGTTGGCTGCATTCCCATGCCTGTAATTCTGTCCCTTCTCATCTTCAGCCAAAACCTCACTTTCTACAAGCCTTTCACCAGTGAATGCCTTCTGGTGATTATTTTTAGTTTCTTCTGTATATATCATTTGTATATACTTTGAATGTTGTATTACAAAATGTGTAAGCAGGGACTTTCTTTTTGGTCTTTCACTGTAACACTAGTCCTCTGCACAGTGCTTTGTATATAAGAAGTACTTAACATGCTAATTGACTGATAGTGAAGAAATAAGAAGTTTGATGATAAAGGTTTGAATAAGAAAGGAGTGGAGGCAATGAGACTAAATAGTTTTTTTTCAAGTATAGTGGAGAAAGTGTCAGTTGTTTTTCCATTGAGATATTTCACATTACGTTCCACTTCTTCATTCTTTTGGTTTTGTTTTGTGATTTCTTGGTTTCTCAGAAAGTCATTAGCCTCCATCTGTTCCATTCTAATTTTGAAAGAACTATTTTCTTCAGTGAGCTTTTGAATCTCCTTTTCCATTTGGCTTATTCTGCTTTTGAAAGCATTCTTCTCCTCATTGGCTTTTAGAACCCCTTTTGCCAAATTGAGTTAGCCTATTTTTCAAGGTATTATTTTCTTCAGCATTTTTTTGGGTCTCCTTTAGCAAGGTGTTGACCTGCTTTTCATGCTTTTCTTGCATCTCTCTCATTTCTCTTCTCAGTTTTTCCTCCACCTCTCACTTGATTTTCAAAATCCTTTTTGAGCTCTTCCATGGCCTGAACCCACTGAATATCTATTTTGGATGTTTGGGATACAGAGGCCTTGACTTCTATGTCTTTCCCTTGTGGTAAGGTTTGTTCTTCCTCATCTGAAAGGAATAGAGGAAATACCTGCTCACCAAGAAAGTAACCTTCTATGGTTTTATTTTTTCCCTTTTCTGGGCATTTTCCCAGCCAGTTTCTTGATTTCTGAGATTCCTTTCCATACCCATCTCACCTCCAGATCTGCCCAGCTAGTGCTTGGGGTCTGAGATTCAAATGCTGCTTCCCAGCCTCCAGTCTTTCAGCAGGGCCAGAGCTGCTCTTCAGTGTGAGATTAAGTTCAAGTTCTCAGGTCAGGGCAGGGCTGCTGTTGATTGTGAGATTAAGTTCAGCTGTACGGTTGGGGGCAGGACCACTTCACAGGGCTGAGTTCTCTCAGGGGGTTTATGCGGAGACCTTCAACAATAGATCCAAGCCCCTGCTTTCTTTGGGAGCCCCTTGTCAGCTGATGCCTCCACTGCTGCCTCCCAAGGGAGCCTGAGTTATGGGGACACCCCACTCCCCTCTTGGAGAGCCAAACAGGCTCTCTCACTAACCTCTGGCGTCTGTGGTAGATGGACCTGCACAGCTGTTGGAGATTCCGTCCCTGGAGCCTGCTCGGATCTGATCCTCTTGGCTCTGTGTGGCCAAGGCAGGGCTGGGTTCTGCTCCTGGTCTGGTGCGTGACAGACCTTTGGTGTTGGTTTTTCAGGGCTCTCTGGAACAGAAATCTCCACTCTGTTTTTGTGCAGCTTCCACTGCTCCAAAATTCGATGGGAGCTCCTCTTTACAGGTATTTTATGGGCTATGGGTTAGGAATTAGCATATATGTATGTTTCTACTCTGCCATCTTGGCTCCTCCTCAAGAAGGATTTTTAAAAGCCAAATTAGAGAGGGAGAAGAAAAACTGGCCAATGATTTTTTAAAAATGAAAAAAGAATTCGCTGAAGAGAACAGCTCCTTAAAAAGGAAAACTGGACAAATGGAAAAGGAAATACAAAACCTAATTGAAGAAAATAACTCCTTAAAAGGAACAACTGGGGAAATGGAAAAGGAGATGCAAAAGTTGACTGAAGAAACAATCTATTAAAAATTAGAATCAGGCAAACAGAAGCTAATGACTCTATGAGACATCAAGAATCCATAAAATAGAATCCAAAGAATGAAAAAATAGAAGAAAGTGTAAAATATCTCAATGGAAAAAGATCTAGAAAAGAGATCCAGAAGAGAAAATCTAAGAATTACTGGTGCACCAGAAAGGTATAATGAAAAAAAAACGAGTCTGGAGAATATCTTCCAAGAAATCATCAAGGAAAACTGCCCAGAGATCCTACATCCAGGGGGCAAAATAGTCATCAAAAGTATCCACTGATCACCTCCTGAAAGGGATCCCAAACTGAAAATATCATGGAATATGGCTGCCCAATTCAAGAACTATTAAGTGAAGGAGAAAATACTGCAAGCAGCCAGAAAGGAACAATTAGAATATCAAGTAACTATAGTCAGGATCACACAATACCTTGCAGGTTCTACATTAAAAGATCAGAGAGACTGGAATATGATATTCTGTAAGGCAAATTAGCTTGGACTACAACCCAGGATCAATTACTCAGCAAAATTGAGCATAATATTTCAGGCAAGGAGATGAACATCATTCAACGAAACAAGGGATTTCCATATCTTCCTGATGAAAAGGTCAGAGCTCAATAGAAAATCTGCTCTTCAAATACAAGTCTCAAAAGAAGCATAAAAAAGTAAAAAAAGAATCACTTTGTTATTCAATATAGGCAAACTGTTTACCTCTCTATATGGGAAGATGATACTTGTTAATCTTGAGAATTGCATGTTTATTATGATATTTAAAAGGGATATACATAGATAGAGGGAGTGTGTATAAATTAAATGACGTGATGATAAAAAATGTGATTTAAGGGTACAAAGGGACTGTAATGGGAGATGTGAAAAGGAGGAGGCAGAAAAAGGTAAATTACATCACAAGAAAAGGCACAAAATCATATCATAGTATTGGGAAAGAGGAGAAGGAGATGAGCACTGTTTGAAATTTATTCTCATCTGATTTGGTTCAAGGAGAGAACAACAAACTCAGTTATGTACAGAAATCTAACTAGTTCTATAGGCTATATAGGAAGGGAAAGGGGAAAGAAAAGGGAGGGGAGAAGTAGTAAGGGAAAAGAGGAATAAAATGGGAGTGGGGCTAATAGAAGTCAGGAGAGACTGAGAGAGGCAGTGATCAAAAATTAAAACTCTATTGTAGAGGGGAAAGGAGAAGGGAGAACTAAAAGCATAAACAGGGGGAAATAGGATGGCGGGAAAGGCACAGAGAGAAATCATAACTGTGAATGTGAATAGGATGGACTCTCCCATAAAACGAAGGTAGATAGCAGAATCGATTAAAAACCATAATCCAACAATACGCTGTTTATAAGAAACACATTTGAAACAGGGGCATACACACAGGGTAATGGTAAAATGTTGGAGCAGAATATATTATGCTTCAGCTGATATAAAAAAAAGCAAGGATAGCAATCCTAATCTCAGATAAAGCAAAAGCAGAAGTAGATCTAATCAAAAAAAATAAGGAAGGAAACTATATCCTGCTAAATGGCACCATAGATAATGAAGAAATATCATCACTAAACATATATGCATCAAGTGGTATAGCATCCAAATTCTTAGAGGAGAAATTAAGGGAGTTACAGGAAGAAACAGACAGCAAAACTATACTCGTGGGGGACCTCAACCTCCCTCTCTCTGAACTTGATCAATTTTACCTCAAAATAAATAAGAAAGAAGTTAAGGAGGTGAATAGAACTCTGGATAAGGTATATATGATAAAACTCTGGAGAAAATTCAATGGGGAAAGGAATATACCTTTTTCTCAGTGGTACATGACATGTATGCAAAAATTGACTATGTACTAGGGCATAAAAACCTCACAATCAAGTGCAGAAAAGGCAGAGATAGGCAATGCATCCTTCTCAGATCATAATGCAATAAAAATTATATGTAATAAAAGGCCATGGAAAGATAGACCAAATTTAATTGGAAACTAAATAATCTAATGCTAACGAATGAGTGGGTTAAACAACAAATCATAGAAATAATCAACAACTTAATTCAAGAGAATGACAATAATGCGATAACCTCCAAAAGCTTTGGGATACTGCAAAAGCAGTTCTTAGGGGAAGTTTTATATCATTGAATGCTTACAGGAATAAAATAGAGAAAGAGGAGATCAATGAATTGAGCATGCTGCCGAAAAAGCCAGAAAAAGATCAAATTGAGAAATTAAGCTAATAATCAATTTTCAAAGGAATAAAAACTTTTCAAAAGAAGAAATACCAAATATAACAATGCTATGAAACTCCATTCAAAATTAGTAATAATGAGCAAAATACAAGTGAAAACAACTCCAGGTTGATGAAATTATTAGCATGATGAAATTGTGTCGTTATAGTTAGTGGGCAAAGCTGTCTTCACCTCAAGTCACCCAATCAAATTAAGAATAAACATTTCTTAATGGGATATGCTGTCTATAGGCTAGAGATACTTAGACAAACTAACATATCTCATGTTTACCTGTGAATTGTCTTGGTTAAAAGTTATTCCAATGATTTCTTACTGATCACTACCAAGAATTGTGACCATTTTTGGCACAGGCTCACAGACACAATTTACAAATGAAAAATCCCCCCTTCTCATTGTGGCTCCAAAGACAGGTAAGATTATCTTTCACACAGATGGACCTAATGATTGCTATACTGCAAAATTTGGTTTGAACTCTGATTCCAGGAGTCCCAGTAGCACATAGCTTCAAAGTGGGTTAAACTAATAGAACATCATAACTCATGTCAAAAAGCAAGACTGTCTTCTCTGAGAAAAAAAATACCTTACCTTTGGCTGCCGTGGGCTTAAGAGTTCATGAAAACACTTGAGGAAGACTTTATTGTATCCTTCTAAGATATCAGTTCTTTATAAATGTGAGATATCTTCCGGACTGACTACAATATGGCCCTATACTGCTTTTCCCTCTCTTCTCTGTTGGTATTGTCCTGGGTCAACAATGCTCCTCAGTTATCTGGTCCATTAAGAGAGCTAGGTGCCATGAAAGGAGGATTGTGGGTCCTATCAGCACTGTCCCAGCATGGAGATGGTTATGAAAGTTACATTGGGGAGACTGGATTGGAGAATCCTTGATGAAAAAACTCTAATCCCTTTACCCAAAGCATTCTCAGCTCACTTTTTATTTTTGTGATTGTGAAGACCATAGAGGGATTTCCAGCATGACTGATAACTCTAGGATGTTTCTTTGTCTTATTTCTTTATCTATCTTTGTTTTCTGTATTGATGCTCAGCTTCTTGTCCTTGACCTCATGGACAGGATGATCTTTCTTGTGTCTGCTCTCACTTCATTTTGACACTAATTTTGCTAGTTAATTTTTTTCATTTTTAATTTAAAAATTAGTTAAAGCTTTCTCTGGCCCTTGAGCACATTTAGGGAGGGTCACTAGCATAGGGAATAACCTGAATGAGTCAAAGGAACAGTTGCCATTGTTGTGACTGCTTTATAGGAGAGTATTTTAGGCCTTGTTTTCCATTATGTTTCAGCTTAAGAATCTCAGTACTTTGGCTTTTCCCCTCATATTTCTCATGCAGATGACCTTCTCTTCCCTGATCCTGCATGGGCTAGTAATTCCCTGATTAGTATTTAGCAAAAATAATAAATTGAAATAAAAAGCTATTTTTCTATATCATATTTCTCATGCAGATGACCTTCTCTTCCCTGATCCTGCATGGGCTAGTAATTCCCTGATTAGTATTTAGCAAAAATAATAAATTGAAATAAAAAGCTATTTTTCTATATCTCTCCACCTTTTCATAGCCAGAATCGAAAACAAAGACATCCACACTTCTTGTATCCACTGTCTATCTGCCCACTCCTGTAACCTGGCTTTTATCCCCATTGAGACTGCTCTCTCTAGGATTATGCCAGACATTAAAGTTGTAAAACCTGACGGCCTTCATCAGTCCTCATTTTTCCTGACCCATCTGCACCTTACATCTTTTAACTCTTTCAACATGATTTCTTCCTCAGTTTCCCTGACAATGCTATCTTCTGGTCCTCATCTCTTTGACCATCAATTCTTGGCTGGATCGGCATTTAAATCTTATTCCCTAACCACAAGACTTTTTACCCCAAGCAAAGACCTTCTTCACATTTTCTCTGCAATCTTTTCAGTTCTCATGACAGCAACTATCTTTTAAAATGACTTCCAGATCTAGGAATAGTACTAGTGAGCGTTTAACGACTGACTCTTCAGACAAAACACAAGTGACACACTTTAAAAGTTAATCTGTACTATTATATTTTCTCCACCACTTCCTTAAGTATGGACAATAAACTGACGCCTGATGTGTAGCATCTGTTCATCTCCAAGGATTTCACATTTAAAGTCCTCCGTATTCTGAGCCAGCCTGACTTCCAAAGATTATTTTGTGTTATTCCCCTTCATGCTCTCTATTTCCCAAAAAAGGTAGCCTTCTCGCTATTCTTTGATGCAGTCATTTCATCCCTCTCCCCTGTGCTCCTGAATGGCCTGTTTGCTCCCACTCTCCTAGTCCCACACATCTGGCTTTCTTTCGTCTCAGCGTCTGTGCCAATGCCTCTAGGGAGACTTTCCTGACTGCCCTACTGCCTAACTCTTCAGGTTGTCTGTCCAACTTTAAACAATCTCATGTATCTGTTCACATATCGTATCCTGGCAAAAGGACATAAACCCCCTGAACACAGAAGGGTCATTTTTGTTTGGTTCTGATTGTGTACCCCTGTACCCAGCATAGATCTCTGCTCAGGGATGGCTAGATTGTTCACACATCTCTGAGGTCTCCTAAGCCCTGACCTCATGGCCTCTTGGACCTTCCATTCTTCTGATATAAAGGCAAACCTAGGAAGGTCTGACATCAGCTCTCTGGGTCTCTACATCAGGCCTGGGAGACCCCAGAGTTTCTACCCAGCAGAGTCTGGCCCTCAGACAAGGGCAAAGGATGGGAAGCACTTGAAGAAGCTCTGGCAAGAAGTGCCCCAAGCAGCCTCAGGAGACCTGGGGATACCCCAAGAAGTTATGTCTACAGTGGCATCTGAACATGGCTCTTGCAGAGGCAATGACCCACAGAGAAGGTGTGTGTGTGTGTGTGTGTGTGTGTGTGTGTGTGTGTATGTGTATGTATGCATCCATGAAAATTAAAGCTACAAAAGGTCATCCTGCATCCTATGTACTGTACCTAACTTACTCCCTTTGTCTAGATCCAAATGGAGCTTCCTAGACCTCTCCAGAATCTGGTTTCCTTGTATATTAAAGCCCTAATTTAAATTTTCTCTCACCTTTCCTTTGACTCCACACTGAACTAGTACATCCCAATGGCAGTCCTTTGTCGACATACTTAATTAGCTATAACAGGTCATTCCCCCGTGTCTTGGGCTGGTTTGAGTTCTGGTTCTGCTATTCCCTGGCTGGGTGAATTTGAGTCATTCCAACATTGTATTAGTTTCTCCATTTGTAAAATAAATAATTATATTTAAAGTATATACTGCACTGGACTGGTATGAGAGTCAAACATGATAAGGAGTGCCTGGACAGGACTTGACAAAGTCAAATGCACTGTAGAACTAGAGACCATTTTAGTTTTGGTTCATTCTTGTACTCTATTCCTGAACCATTAGAAAAACAGCGACAAATTTACAACATACATGCCTATTCAACCTTGTAATAGGCAAAGCCTTGGTTTTCATCCTGAAAACTGATACAACTCCCACAGCTCTATCCTATTCTAAGCATTCTGAATCTTTTTGTGCTGTGGACCTCTTTGGCAGATTGGTTTAACCTATGAAACCCTTCTCAGAAAAATGTTTTTAAATGATTAAGAAGAAATTTTGACGAGAACATTAGAGCAGAAGACCTTGGGTTCTACCTGGGCTAAAAGCTAGTTGTGTGAGCTTGGGGAAGCTCCTTATTCACTGTGAACTCAGCTTCCCCACTAACAAATCATGTAACCTTTGGAGTAAATAACCTCCAAGATCCTTTACTGCTGATGATAAGAAGATTACTTGTCTACTGGCAATACTGTGTAAGGAATGAGATCAAAGCTCTTTAGACTACTTGAAAATTTTGTTTTCTTCTTCCAATTATAGACCTAGTCCAAGATACTTGTAGGCCATGGCCTTCCAGGGGAAACTCTGCCCCTCCCAGGCATGTGATTAGATTCTACTGTTGCTTCTTTCCCATATCACCCATTTTCTACTGGATATTCAACTGGATGTCCCAGAGATAATGTTAAACTCAATGTCTAAGACTGAACTCACAGGGATATCTTTTCCCCTAAACTCTCTCTCTGCTGTTCTTTCCTATTTGTCAAAGGCACCACCACTCAACTGCTTCCCTTCTCTCTTCCCCAGTACAGTCATTCTTTTGGTGAACTTGGTTTAGTCCAGAAGCCTGTCTCTGCTTTCTTTAGTACCATTTTTACCATCTCATGAGTCAATCAAGAATGGAAATTGTTTTAGAGTCTGAATATGATAAACTCTGTCCATTCCTTCAGATATCAGAGTTTTCATTATTATAGGTATAATCTTTTCCCAAAGGCAGTTTACCAAATCATATATACCTCTGAGACTACCTTGATGAGTTCCTATGACCAAAAAATAAAAACATGAAATTTAATACCTGTAGAATAAACTTCTGATAAGCTTCCAAGAAAGTAATTAGGCTGGTCTTAAAATAAGAGGGAATATTTCAGAAGTGATGCTTATATTAGTACAATTTAAAAGATGTATCTCTTGAGGTCTCAGGGAATTATGTGTTTGATTAATTTACAAAAGCTTTGTATTGGGATGGGTATTTATATTTCTTTATACTATGGTTTTTGTTTCAAAAATGTCTCAGTGTTAACTATTTATCATTGACCTTGAATGTCTCAGACCAGTGTGGTGCCTGCCAGTTATTATTACTGGCAAAAATGATGAGATCAAAAATAAAACATTCAAATGAAAAATATTCCTTCCAAACTAGGTCTATATAAAGGGGAAAAATGTCTTTTTCACATATCTATGTTAAGGGATCGCAATAAAGTTAAATTTTAGGTTTTACCTCTGACCTCATGTCTCCTATAACCTTTGTTCGCTGTCTTTTTGTGAATTTTTGCATTAGGTAGAGAAGCTTACCTCTTTTTCTCTTAAGTTTTCTTTACTGGTTTTCCATCAGGGATCCTTTTTTTTCTTATTTTTTTTTTTTACAACTTACAAATAGGCCAATTGATCCTAATTGTGCAGAAGGGTACAAATCAACTGGTTATAAAATTTTGCTTAGTTCTAGAGGGACAAAGTTATTAGAAATAAAAGATAAAATCTCAAGTCATCTTCAATCTTCAGCTCTGCTTTACTTGGCAGACTCTGCCCTTGGTAAACCATCTCCAGTGCTGAGCATCATAGGTGATGGAAGAGGAGTCATTTGCATTCCTACCTTTCTTCCATGTCCCAGTTTCCCACTCAGGAAACTTCCAAAGAGCCTAAAACACTTTCTGGGGTCAAAATATTCAACCTCCTGCCCCAAGTCCTTCACAGAGAACCGACTGAGCTGCAAATTTCGTCTAGTATGTCAAGGTACTCTTCACTAATCTATTTCCAAAGAACTGCCAGATTTTTCCATGCTCTTCCTTTTTACTCAACTACATTTCCACAGATGATCCTAGGTGTTGCTTCAAAGCCTCAGACAAATCCAAAATCAACGTTTCCTTCCCCAGTGAAAGCAGATCCTGCTGGTACGGTACCTTTTATTTGAAATCTAATTCAAATTTTTCCCAGGATGTTAACAATACTCTTGTTTCTAGTAAGCTCATCTTTATCAGGGAATGTTTAGTTTTCACCAGATCACTGCTGGTGACTATAAAACTTATTTCACCTATGACGTCTAAATTTTAGAGTCGTGATAACTCCAAACTCAGTAATTCACCTATCTATAATGCTTTCAATCCAACTGAATTCAACGCACTGATTCAGTATTTACTGTAAGTAAAGCACACTGTGCTAGTTCCTAAAGATGTAAAGACAAAAATAAAATAGCCCCTATCTTTAATTCTTGTAGGCATAAGAAAATATAATGTTGTTTATGAAGAAACAGAGAATTAACAAATGAAGGGAAACAAGGAAGTCTTCCAAGTAAGACAGCATCTAAGTTGGACCTCAAGTGAGGATACAAAAAACGGATGAGGAAGAAGTAAATGCTTAGATAAAATGATAGCTGAGAGAGGGGATCTGATTTGGCAGAGCAGAAAGAGTACTAGCTGTAAAATCAAAGGACCTGGGTCCAAATCCTATGTCTGATGCTTATTACTTGTGTGACCTGGCACAAGCTACTAAACATCCCTGGACCTCAGTTTCCTTATCTTTAATATGAGGATGTGAACTAGACAGCATCTGCAGTCCCTTCCAATTCAAGGTCTTCAGTCCTATTTCTGGACTTTGAGGGGAGTTTATACGGTTGCTATTCTGATAAGCTGCCATAAAGTCTCATTCCTCATTAAAAGTGGGGAGTTGTCCACTCAGTGCCTATTTCTCACATTCCCTCCACCTTCTTATCTCAGCAGAAGATCAAGTCACTTGCCTTTTTTGCCTCAGTTGGCTGAACCCACTATCAGGGTCCGGGGGAACAATATGTGCCTGAATTTTGCCTGCATTACATGGGAATAAGAAGAAGGAGACATTTCTCAGTGAGGAGGACTGAGAAGTGTCAGTCTGGCACTGACATCCTCCCTCAAATTCACACTTAATAAGCAACAATATCCAGGTGAAATAAAGAAGGGGCCATTCATTATCTCTCTTCCCTTTTGCAGTCAAACTCCAAGAAAAACCATCTAAACTCGTCTCCTTCATGCCTTGTCCTCCCATTCACGATTACAATCTGGCCACTCCACCAAAATACTCTTTTCAAGGGTCAATATGATCATTTATATAATATGCATTATATCACTTGTAATTTTTATCCGTCCCTATCCATTATAACCTCTGTGAAGCTTTTAACATCTGACCAAGTTCTCCTTCTGGATTCGCTCTCCTTTTGCACCTTTCTTGACTCTGCTTTCCCCTGGTTCTTCTCCTACCTGTCTGCCCATTCCTTCTCTGTTTCAAAAGGTCCTTTTGACTTCCTTTCTTAGTAACAATATCTAACACTTACACAGGGATTCAAGGTTCTCAAAGCACCTTAGGTATATGATATTTGATCCTTCAGCAACTCTAAATGAACGAGACATTATTAACCCAAACACAGGTTAAGAGGCATTAAGTGATTTGTCCGGGATCACACAGTTGAAAAGTATCTCTAGTGGGATCTGAATTCACATCTTTTAGACTCCCACTCCTGCACTCTACCCACTCTCCCACTCTCCCATGGGATCAGTTATATCTTTGAAGATGAGTCCCAGGTTTATAATTTAATCCTATTTTTCTCCTGAACTCATCTCACATTGCTACTAGTTGGACTATCTACAATTGGTTATCCAGTGTTAATATGTATGAAATGGAGCTCGTTGTCTTTCCCTTTCCATCATTTCCTCTACAACTCTATTAATAGTAAAGGCAATGACCCTTCTTCTTGTCACTTGGCCTTACAAGTTCAGCATCATTCTTGAGTACTTCTTATTCTTTGCTTGCAATATTCAATCAGTCTTTAAGTGTAAAGTATCTATTTCAACATCTCTTGCTTTTGCTCTGTATACTCATGTCAGCCATCTTAGTTCATTAGGTCATGTTTCTGGCTCTAAGAAATGAAATTTATAGGAGATATTGGATGAAAAGTGTTGTGTGGTAGAAGTCACTCTGTTTCCCAGCTCTGGACTTTATTCCCTTACCTTACCTGTTCACTATTGTTAAGGCCATGTTACCAAACCTCTGGCTCTACAAACTCATGAGAACTCTGAGTCCTGGTTGCTCAAAATAACTAAAACATCCCCATGTTTGGGTGGAATGTTTTTCGGGGCAGCACATTTTCTAAGAGGTAGTCTCCTAATTTGCAATGGGTTCCCTAGATGGAACCCATGATAAAGTCTCTTTCTTTTATTGCTGACATATAACTCCTCTCCAACAGAAATTATCTTTATCGGCATCTTTTCCTGTTCCATTTTGGTGGAAAGGGCCTTTTCTACTCCCTCATGTCCCATTCTTTCTCATTTCTTTTACTCAATTTTCCCAATCTCCTGATTCGTCTTGTTACCTTCTTGATAAACTATAGAAATTATAGGGAAATATTGCTTGTTCTTCTTAGTCACTTACCAATCCTGTCCCCAATTACACAACTTCCCATTTTATTGTCTCTGTCTCCCCTCCCTACACAGATACTGATGCTCTAAAGGAGGTCAAAGGGTAATCCATGGACATTAATGCTACTTTTTCCCCTAATTCTTTGAGTTTTCCCTTAAGTCTTTAGACTACATACCCTTTGATTCAACAATACCACTACTAGATATACATTCTGAAGAGTTCAAAAAAGGTAAAGGATACAGATGGATAGAAAATATTTTTAGCATCTCCTTCTATGGCGACAAAGAATTGGAGGCTGAGTGGGTGCCCATCAATTGAGGAATGGCTGAATGTGACAGAACATGACTATGCTTCATCATAGGAAGTGATGCAGTGGGAAGTTTCAGAGATGAACTGATCCATGATGAAATTAACAGAACTAAAAGAATAATTCATATAACATACTCAGAACTGTACTCAGAACCTGGAGAACAACTTACACAATGCTGTAAGCACAAAGAAGTCAGAAGAGTGAGGACCTTGGGTCTATACAACTTCAGGGCACTCATGATAAAGCCTGCTGTCCACATCCAAACAGACAGGCGAGGACTCAGAGTGAAGACTGGAACACAGCTAATAAGGGGATTTGTTGGGCTTATTGTGCCTTCCCAACGAGCAGGGGGGATCCTGGTCCTGATGCACTTATAGGGGAATTCTACCAAACTCTGAAAAGAGTACTCATAATTTACATTTTATTACAAATGTACATATACACATTATTTTATTACATTAATTATTACGATTATAATAATTATTATTACATTATTACAAATTATTCTAAAAAACTTTTCTAAGACAAATAATGTCCTAATACTTGAGTCAGGGAAAGATGCAAAAAACAGAAAGACAACTGTAGGTCAATGTAATTTAATGAACACTGAATCAAAAGTTTTAAGCAAAACACTGTTAAATAGACTACAGCAACTTATCCCAGAAATCATTCAGTATGACCACACGGTATCTATACTAGAGATTCAAGGTAGGTTGAACGTTAGGAAAATAACCAACATGATCATATTAAAAGCCCAAACATCCAAAACCACATGGTTATAGCAATAGATGAAGAAAAAGCCTTTGACAAAGAGTATTAATATTAAAGACCTACAAAGTTGAGGCATGGAAGGACCTTTTCCTTAATACCATAAAAAATATCCCAAACCAAAAGGAAACACTATATGTACTGAGAATACAGAAGAATCATTCCCAAGAAATATAGGAGTAATTTAAGGATGCCTATCCTCCCCTCTATTGTTTAATATATTCTAAAAAGAAAATTGAGGACTTAAAAGACAGACAAAGAGCGGTAAAACTATCTTTTTGAAAATCCTAGGGAATCAGCAAAGATGCTGAGTAATAATTTCAGCCTAGAGAATAAGCTCTTAAACATCAACAGCATTACTTTATTAAATTATCATTTATTAATATTAACTGACATTACTATAATTAATTATTATGATGGTTATATATTATAGCATATAATATATAAATACTGTGTAATATATAAAATCATAATTAATTAAGAATATTATTATTAAAAAATCAAAGAGTCAAAACAAAAGAGAAAACACTGAAAAAAAAACAATAAATTTGAGTATAGACCTAAGAAAGGACACAATACACACACACAAACACGATGATACACAAGTGTTCCTTAAAAAAATAAGAAAAAAATGAATAACTAGAAGCATGTTCTGTGCCATGACTGGGCTGGAGCAATATAATAAAAGTGAAAAAGCGACCAAAGTTATTTTACAATTTTAATGCTCTACCAAAAAAACTATCAAAGACATACTTTAAAGAAATATAAAAAACAAAATTCACCTGGAGAAACAAACAAACAAAAAAAAACCAACACAGTCTATTGAGGGAAAGAATCTCAAAGATAAGAATGAAAGGGGAGTAACACTTCCAGATTTCAAATTATAAAGCAACAGCCAGTAAAACTAGCTGAGATTTTTTCTTTTTTTTTAACAGAGCTCAATGGAACAGATTTGATATAAGGTAGAATCAGAAACAACAGAATTTAACAACCCAGTGTTTGATAAATTTGAACACAATTTACTTAGGCAAGAATTCCCTACTGATAAATACTACACGGAAAAGAGGGAAAGTAGATGGGCAGAAAGCAACTGACCCAAATGGGGCTAGCGAAGAGTCAGAAATGGCTGAAAAATGGCGGACTGAACTCAGGACATACACAGCAAACATCTATCTCTTTTGTTGCTCAGTTGTTTCAATCACGCCTGTCTCTTCATGACCCCATTCTGGTAACCGTTTTCTCAGCAAACACACTGGAATGGTTTGCCATTTCCTTCAGCAACTCATTTTACTGATGGGGAAACTGAGGGAAACAAAGGTTAAGTGACTTGCCCAGGGTCACACGGCTATGTGTCTGAGGCTGGATTTGAACTCATGAAGATGAGTCTTCTTAATTGGTAGTCCAGTGACTATCTACTGCGCCACATAGCTCTATCTTAATATAAACATAGATATGCATATATATTCATATACACCTTTAAATATGTGACCAAAAACTATTGCCCAACAGATAAGAGGTCACAGGATAGGAACAAAAAGTTCAAAGATCTGCAAAAGAGTATCAACTAAATGAAAGAATGCTCAGAAGTACAATAATGAGAGAAATTAAAATAAAATAACAACTCTCAGGTTTACCTCTTATCCAACAAAATGGCAATAATGACAAAAGATAAGAATAGTCAGTATTAAAGCAGTTGTGGGAACACAGGCAGACTAATGCACTGTGGGTAGAGCTGTTAATCAGCTCAATCATTTTGGAAATCAATTTGAAATTATGCAAATATATATGCAAATAAAGTGACGAAAATGGCCACACTCTTTGATCCAAAGATGTTGTTATTAGGCATGTGATGACTGATAAGAAGAAACTGACCATATACGCTAAAATGCAGAAGCAATTTTGTGATAGCAAAGAATTGGAAACAAAGTAGATGCCCACTAAATGGGGAATGTCAACACAAATTATAGCACATGAATATACTTGAATATTATTTATGCTACCAGAAATGATGAATACAATTAATAGAAAAACACATATATCATGCATAATAAAGTCAGCAGAGCCAAGAAAACAACACATACAATGACTATAATAATAAATAAATGGAAAGAACAACCACAAAATAATCAAAAGTAAATGTTACAAAATGACAAGAAATAAACATGACTCCAATGAAGAGATATGACACAACACTTTCATTTCACATTTTTTTTTTGAGGTCCATGAGTTGGAACTTGGCATATGTTTTCAGACACATTTAGTATGTTAATTTGTATTGCTTTTTTTCTTTCTCAAAAATATTCCTTTTATATGGGCCAGCTTTCTAGAATAGTGATGGAGTGAGAAGCTGGGATAAATATTAGCCATGTAAAACAAAAATAACAGTGAAAGTTACTTTAAAAGATGTTTCTGTTACATTCCTTGTGTTTTGGATTGTACATGTCTTCCTTCTGGGATATGTGGAAGCTCTTGATCAATATTTTGCTATATGTGTTCAGAAGTTTTGTAAAGCTATTATTTTTTTATTTCTTAGGGAGATTTCAGGTCTTTCTGGGATCATACAATATCACTGCTCCAAGACTTTAAAGCCTACAGTGTTCAATGCATTTTCATTTATAAAATCTATTTAAATTTATATTTGAATGACTAATATCTGGATAACACAAAATTGGAAGAGTTTAGAATCTTGAACAAATTAGGGGTAGTAGTATAGAAAGAAGTCATATGAAAAGCTATGAATATTCTGGGAGCATATTCATATTACTGGAGCAGACAGAAACCTAGATTGAGGCAGTAAGGCAGAACCCATCTACATAAACTCAGAGAGACTGAAAGGGACTTAGGACCTAGAGCTGCCAAGTCTCTATTAGTTTTATTAATAGTTCCATACTTTGAGTATTGTCACTATGGCTGAACCACACAAAGCACTCAAAGTTGTTACATGCTCCAGAAAATATCTGACAATCAATGTAATTTAGGCCCTTACTTTCAAAGGTTCAGGAGCACAAATGTATCCTTCCATTTTTGGCTAATAAGTCTATATAGGAAAGTTATCCATATTAAATAAAATCTCAAGAGACCACTCAATCAGAACATCAATTTATTATTTAACAAAGTGAGAAGACATAACAGAGAACAGAACTGGTAGCAGTTTTCTAGACAGGAGAGAGTCTGAGTGAACATGTTCAACTAGACTTCTCTTTTTTCAGGATACCAAAGTTCAAACAAATACTAGCTTTTTTACTCAGAACAAAATTAGGAGAAAGGGTACAAGGCAGCTCTTCTGTGATATTTCCATCAAACTAGGATGTTTGTTAGGAATATACAGATAACTATTTGAGCTAAAGCTATTTCAATTCAACTAGGGACCTGTCAGCCAGAACTACTGATTGAATAGTGGCTGATGTCTGTTCTTTGGATCTCCTTTTTCAAAATTACATGCAGACTACCAACCTCTTATTTTGAAAATATTGCCATACATTTGATTCTTATAAAGCATATTCTAGAGTTAAGGCCTTCTAGGCAATATCTTCTTGGGTAGTAAGAACATCCTTAGCTCTTTCATTAAAAAAAAGCCCCACTATATCAATTACATTGATGCACAAAATGACTGCTCAGGCAGCTGATTTAACTCCTATAATAAATTCTCCATGAGCTAGGATTTTATATGCCTTTCACGCCTTTTCCAATTCAGGTTATATTCATCCAATTCAGGCTATTATCCCCTTTTCCAACAGGATAAGTCATTCCTCATAAGTCTCTCTGAGGGGAGACACTCACAAAGCTTTCCATTTCTCTCCTGTCCATTCTCTGAGAAGCCTCCAGAAAGCACTAGAAAGAATGGAGTAGAAGGTGTAAGGTAGTTCCCTCATGGGGCCTCAACAAGGGTCCCTGACTTCCATAAATAAAGAATTGTGTTCAGTTCAAGTACTCCACTTTAGGAAGCATTTAGAAACTAGCTGGAAAACAGCGTGATAAGGATGTACTGAATGGTAAAGGTAATGAAACATGGGTATCAGTGGAGGCCACTGGTGATATTTAGCCTAGAAGAGAGAAGGTTATTGAGGAAAATGATAGCTATAATTAACTATCTGAAAAGTTTTTAGGTGAAAAAGGGGTGAGTCTTGTTATGCTTAGCCTTACAAGGCAGGAAAAGGGCTAAATATCAATGATAAAAGACTGATATGTAAAATCTATGGGAAACTGATCAAAATCAATTAGATTAAAAGTTAATATGAAAATTTTCAAAGGATATGAAGTTTTCAAAAGAAAAGAAATGTAAATTATATCAATATTTTGGGAAAAGGATGAAAATTACTACTAATAAGCAAAATACAAATGAAAACATACCCAAGTCATCACCTTCATTCACTCATCACATCAGCAAAGTTGTTTTCAAAATATAAGAAGTGATCAGGAAGAATGGACAGCAAGTTGTAGTGTTAAAGAGATTCGTGTTAACATAAGATCTTCCCTGCCCATTAATGAGCCTCGGATTAGGAGAGGTTTGTTTTGCAGGAAGGCCCACAGCTTTTGTTAATTACTAATGAGGCACTAGGTCAGGAGGGTCATGTCCTCTGGCTCTGAGGTGAGGTTTTGCTTTGGGGGCTTACTCTTTGGAAGAATGCTCCTGTGATATGACCAGATGAAACTCTGGGTAGCCATGTCCTGTGTCCCCCCAACCCCTTTGAAAAAACCAGGTGTTGGTGCTTCTCTATCTGGTAACTATGTATGTATGTAATGGTCTGACAGTTAGATCTGTCTATTGATCTGTGATGTATGTATTGCTTATAGTCAGACAGTTAGAAGCCCTGCTGTTGGTCTTTATTTCCTCTGCTTGTATTTTCTCTGCTGGTGAATGTAATTAAAGTCGATTATTGATCCCTCCAAAGTTGCTTTCTTTTTAGAAAAAGCAGATCTAAGAACCTGTGCAGCAGGCCCTCCTGTGTATGCTGGGATGCTTGCTGTTAACAAAAGTCAGTCTCAGTACCAAGAATACCTAGATTCAAGCCCCACCTTTGACACATATTGGCTGGATAACTATGGGAAAGTCACTTAACTTTTCAGTATTCTAAGGAACTCTTTTAGACTATAAGTTACAGAAAAGCTGCAGATCATCATTGGTAGAAAAACAATTTCCTCCCCTGGGAGTTCCCCATAATAATGAAATCACAAGCTTAGTAGTCCCTATCCTCTGTCTTTAAAAGATTAGAAAATTCTGCATTAAATGGACTGTGAAAAGGCTGAGGAGCTGTGATCTTACCTGTGACTTAACCTGACTCCTTGTCAGTATCTTGACACAGTCATGACAGGGATGCTGGATGCTGCAGAGATGGACCAGTCTAAATCATGTGATAGAAATATGCATCACATATAGTTTCTACAGTTATGTGACATCCTCTACACAGTCAGTGCCTTCTCCTCAAAGCATTGCCTGAATATCCCAGGATTACTTTCAAATACTTTCAAGTATCAGAATCTAGACTGGGATTCCAAATTAACTTTTATAAATTCACAATTCTGGCATAGGTGTAGTATGCACATCTGACCCATTCATCCTCCTTTTAGTCAGTTCTGTAATTAGCAGTCAGAGATGTTTTATTCCAAGTTCAGGAGGTAAGAAGACTGAAAAGAAGGGCCAGGATAAATCTGTTACTGGCATCTCTGGGTACTGATAATTCCTCTAGGCCAACTGGGTTGCAGTCTCCTTTTTAAGTTATGACTTCTGCAAAATGAATAAAAATTGCATTAGCTTATTTTCTCTTCTTCCTACTTCCTAATAATATTGGGGTCAAAGCTTAGTAGCTAAGGAAGCCCTACTATGGGAAAAATATTATATTCCCAATTTGAAACATCTGAGCAAGCCCAGATTTCTCATGTCTCCTTGCAAAAGGCAAAATGTCTTTCAAAACTGAAAGGAATAGGAAAAGTTTTATGTTCTGCTACACTTCTTATGTGAGAAGTATTCACTGAAGTGACTGAGGTAGCTGTTGCTAGCTACTTATGAATAAAAACTAAAAGTAATTGCTAGTAGAAAGTCTGGAGTGAAACGAAGCATTTCCGGGAGCCTCTCCCAAAGTCCAGGCAGAGAAGATCTCAGAGAAGTTTTTCTAGGATGAGAAGGAGTCAGTTGATGAGAAAGGGGCAGCGGAGAATGTGGAGATACCAGTTTGCCATTAATCTTAAATAAATACAAAATGCATGGAGAAAACATAAGGATCAATGACCTTCAAAGTACATGAGAAATTTTTAAATAATACTTTAAAAGTTTTGAAATTAATAAAAATATTAAAGAATATTAGAGAATATTAAAGGAGATTGCATAGGACTTCTAAATGCACAGAATGCTTCTAATTTGAAGCAAAAAGTGGTTATACTGAATAATTCTCGTAACAACCCACAAATACAGCAAGTGGAAAGATGAAAGACCTTTGAGAATAAAAAATGAACATCCTAATAGCATAATATTATTCCATACCTACTAGAAACCACGGAAAAAAACTGAAAGATTATAATCTAAAAAACAGAAATGCTCAGGATTGTCCCTTTATAATATGGACCCCATGGCAGGGGTGACGTCATTCAGGCACACACATGTTCTTGCTGGAACCTGCAGGTACTGGTCCTCCCTCCCCCCCAATTCCAATCGCTGCTGTTATGCCCTGGCAGACACCCTTGGTCCCTCGCCATTTTCTTCCTACCGCGCGGTCACACAATAGCAGCAATAAGATAAGGATGAGCACAGGGTGTGGGGTAGGGAAATTCTCTGTTTCAAGATCCATTAATCTTGCATCCCCTCATCTTCCACTGTCCTGGGAGCCTGCTCTTCCTGGCTTCCTCAGACCCTGCCACCTCTTGGACCTTCCATCGTTCTGACAGAAGGGTGAACCCTGGAAAGGGGCCATGAAGGCCGGATAGCTGACATCAGTGCCCCGCACCCCCCACAAAATCCCAGTCAAGGCCAGGAGGCCCCAGAGCCTCCACCAAGGATGGTCTAGCTCTCACACAAAGGCAAAAGATGAAGACCAGCAAGTGCTAGGGAAAGCCCCAGCAAGAAGCATTGGAGGGCCTTCATACGACCCCTGCACAGAAGTATAGTTGTGGCTTTGTCATTGTGTTCATTCTCCTGCCAGAGAGACGATGGGCTCAGGGTAGGGATTGACATACACAGACACACACACACACACACACACACACACACACACTTTGGACATGGTCAATTCAAAGATTCATCTTATGTGACTATGCATATGTATTTTCCTTTTTTAATTTAATGTTTAAATTTAATTAAATGTTACCTGGACTTGAGAAGTAAAATCCTAGCTCCTTCATCAATCTTTCCACTCTCTTACTTAGCCTCAGTGGCCACAGTCAGAATGGAGCAGGAGTTTTAAATAAGGGAGAGAAGAACTTTAATTTAGGGGAGGTTAGGCTTGACATGAGGGAGATATCTAGTATGAACCTTGTCCCCCTCCTCCAAGTTTGGCCTCTTTTCACTTCTCTTTACTCCCTCCCTCTCAAATCCAGCCTTCCAGATTGAGGAAAACCCAGAAGCACCCAAGGGAGCAATTCAGTCAAGGCCAGGGACACATAGGCAAGCAGAAGTACCCTGAGGGAGGGTCAAGGCAGTGAGGGTAGGTGGTCTGTACCATCTCTGAATCAGCTTCCACAAGTTCATCTGGGAAAGTGGCTATGAGATATTACCCCTTGAGGAAGAGCCACAGATTCTGCCCAAAGGTCAACTTTGATAAGCTATGTATGGTCAGGAAGTAGACAAAAGTTAATGGTGTCAAAAACAAGACAAGCAAAACTGAAAAGTCTTGGGTAGAGGGATAGACCCCCAAAAGTCAGTCATCTGAAGGTAAAGTTTTCAGCAGGAAAGTAGAGAGAAAAATTTTGGGTGTTGGGGGAAGCCTGTATCCATGAGCCATAAAATCAAATGCTATTAAATAGAAATTCTTTAAAATGCAAACATTTATTAAAATTAAGGTAAAAGTCCCCCTCCCCTGCACAGCTCCATAGACAGCTTTATCTTTTTTATACACTCATGTATTCACTATGCTTTCTCTTAAAAACAAATGGTGATTCCTAGAATTCTCTAGAGTAATACTCTGTATAAGCATGCCATCATTTAAATTTCACCTACTATTCCCTTGACAGCATACTTTACTTGAGAATCAGGAACTGCTCTGAATCCATATACACGTAATTAACTGCAAAAGTTGAGTCCACCCCACAAGCAGACTGAAAGGCTTGCAACAGAATTCAACTCTTCACCCTGTAATTCCTTCCTAACATCAGGAAAAATGAAAAGACAGGAGTCATTTCTAGCTGGAACTTAACTATGGCCACTCTCTGTCCTCCCCCACAGTCACTTCTGTTATTTATTTATTTTTGGTTTATCTGCTTATGTTTATGGTCTATAATGAAGTTGTCATCCTCCTTAGATATTCAGGAATTTGGAGGTTTTTGTGAAGGTCTTTTTCCTCATGTTCCCCTATCTTTCACTTTCTGTCTCTTTCCCCTTTGATAGCTGGTTCCCCACGGTAGGAGCAGGGAACCTGCAGCCTCAAGACCATATGTGACCCTCTAGGTCCTCAAGTGGGGCCCTTTGATTGGATCCAAACTTCACAGCACAAATTCCCTTAATAAGACGATTTGTTCTGTAAAACTTGGACTCAGTTAAAAGGTCAAACCAAGGACTTAGAAGGTCACATGTGGCCTCTGGTTCCCCATCCCTGTCCTAGGGCTTGGAACTCTAAGGAATCCCAGCTTCTTCCCATACTAAGGAATCAACATTTTTTTGCAGGGGAAGGGGGAGAAGAGACAGGCCATATTTAAGTCCCAGTTAGAACAGACTCCTGCCTTCCTCCAGTGTGTCCTCCCTTCTATTACCTACCCTTCTTCCATTTCCCTTCCCCTCTATTTTTCTGTAGGGCAAAATAGATTTCTATACTCCATTGCCTGTATAGCTTAATTTCCAGTTGCAAGCTGAAGCAATTTTTACCATTCATTATTAAAGCTTTGAGTTCCAATGACTCTCCCTTCCTCCCTTCCTTCCCACCTTCATTGAGAAAATAAGCAATTCAACAAAGGTCATACATATGTAACAATGCAAAGCACGTCCATAACAGTTATGTTGTAAAAGTAAAAATGACAACAAAAAAGTCAAGTATTAGTTGTCTAAATTTCTGGCAATAAGCCTCAGGGAAGAATCTGGCTTGGTCCTAAAATGAAACATAATCTTGTAAAAATGATTCTTACTTCAGTACTTTGGACTGCATGTCTTCTGAGGTCTCTTTCAACTCAGGATTTTGTTGACTGATTTTTTTTAAAGGACCATTGACAATTCCATAATATATAAGATTATACATACATTTTTCCAATTTGTGAAGGAAAAAGGCCAAAAAAAGGTAAGCAAAAAACATAAAAAGAATCTGACCACTGAAAGTTATTATGGTGACAGGGAAGATCAAGACACAAACCCACAAAAGGACAACATTGTCAAAACACCTATGGGCAAACCCCAAAGAAAAGTGAGAAGCGGTCTCATAGGAGAGCTCAAAAGGGAGTTTAGAAATAGCATAAAAGAGGTAGAAGAAAAGTTGGCACTAGAAATGAGAGTGATAAAAGAAAACTATGAAAAAAGACTCAAAAGCTTGGAAAACTGCTTAAAAGTAAAGTTGGCCAAATGGAAAAGAATGTATAAAAGTTAATTGAGGAAAACAACATCTTAAAAAGATCAGAACTGGGTAAACTGAAGAAAATGCAAAATATCTCATTGGAAAAACAACTGACCAGGAAAATATCCAGGAAAGACAATATCAGAATCATTGGACAACCTGAAAGCCATAATCAAAAGGAGCACCTGAACAGCGTCTTTCAAGAAATTATCATGGAAAACTGCCCTGAAATCCTAGAATCAGAGGGCAAAATAGGTATTGAAAGAGTCCACAGATCACCTCAGAAAAGAGATCCCAAAATAAATTGAAGAAATAGTAATTATGTATGCGTAAGCAAAGCCAACATAATAAAAATGGCAGTTTTACCTAATTAATCTATTTATTCAATGTTATCCGAATTAAATTACTAAAAACATTATTTTACTGAGTTAGAAAAAAAATGAAATTTATTTGGAAGAACAGAGGGTCAGAATTTAATGAAAAAAGTGTAAAGAAAGGAGGTTCAGCAGTACCAGACTTCAAATTACATTATAAGGCAGTAAATATCAACCTATCTTATACTGGCTAGGAAATACAAAGGTAAATCAATGGAACTGAATAGATATACAATAGACAGCAGCAAAGGATTATGGTAACCTTGTGTTTGACAAATGCAAAGATTTGAGTTTTGGTAATAAGAATTCAATTATTTAAATTTGGTTTTATTTATATAAAGAGTATTTTATAATTATGTTCATATAATTCCTGTGTCTGTTTTGGAAGGCATACTCTCAAGTATTTTATACTGTCTACAGTTTTTTTAAATGGTTTAAAACAATACTGAATAATATTGGATGCAGGTAGTATAGTTTTCCTGTTTATCTTTTTTAATTAAATCTGTTTTGTCTTTAACTTTGTCTGAAGTCATGATCGCTACCCTTGCTCTTTTTTTTTTTCCATTAGCCAAACAAAATAAAAATCCCAAGGAACATTATAGTCAAATTTCAGAACTATCAGGTCAAGGCAAAAAATGCTATGAGTGTCAGAAAGAAACAATTCAAATGTCAGGGAGTTACAATCAGGATCACGCAGGACTTCACAGGTGTAATATTAAAGCACTGGAGGTTATGGAACATGATATTCTGAATGGCAAAGGAGCTAAGACTGCAGTCAAGGATCACTTACCCAGTAAAATTAAGCATAATACATCAAGGGAAAAAATGATCATTCAACAAAATAGAAGGATTTCAAGACTTCATAAGGAAAAGACCAGAACTAAATCGAAAATCTGACTGCCAATATCAAGACCCAAGAGAAGCACAGACTGGTAAAAGGGACAAAGAAAACATAAGGGATTCAGCAAAGTTAAACTATGTATAACCCTACATGGGAAGAAGACACTTGTAATTCTTAAAAACTGTAACATTAATAGTACAGCTAGGAGTGGGGAACCTAATAGAAAGAACATACAGAGAAGGTACTGGTATAAGGTGAATTTGAAGGAATGACATAAAAAAATTAAGAGATGAGAAAGAGGACAATGGTTGCAGAAAGAAGGGAGACGTAGAACAGGTAAATTATTTCACACGAAGAGGCATATGATAGTGGAGGAGGACTTTGTCACTGAATGTCTTTTGAGTGCTTCAACAGATGATCCCTAGATATTTGATGAATTTGTAGTTAGCCCCCATTCTACAACTGTTTTAGTATCTTGGAGCCTGAAACTTAGCTGAAACTATTCATTTTATCAGTTAATATCTTTGGTGATTTATTAGGATTTTCCAAGCAAATCGGCAGCAGCAAATAGGAAGTTTTATCTCCTTACCTATGTTTACAGTTTTAACTGCTTTATCTTGTCATAGTACTACTCCCAGAATTTCCAGAACTATGTAAAAAAAAATAGGAAGAGGGCACCCAAGCTCTCTTCTTGTAGTAGTGAAAAAAGCTTTTAGTAATGCCAAGGATACTTGTGTTTGAGGTTATATACTTTACATGATTTTTTTAAAAAAGGTCTCTTTATGCCTAAATTTTATAGTTTGAGTTTTTTTGTTTTGTTTCATTTTTGCATAAATAAGCACCATGCTTTGTGAATAGCTTTTTTTCTGCATTTATCAAGACAATCATGTGGTTTTGGATATTTTTGTTGTTTGTTTTTAATGTTATCACTTCTATTGTTTTCCTAATGTTGAAATATCCTTGCATCAACCCTGCTGCAAATATCCAACTTGGTCATAATGAATGATTTCTTGGAATAATCTGTGTAGTCTGACAGGATTTCATTTAAAATGTTTAATCAATATTCATTAACAATATCAGTCTGTAGCGATCCTTCTATCTTTTATTTTTCCCTGACTCAGACATTAGGACAATATTTGTCTCATAAAAGGAATATACAAAGTGATTTCTTTCTCAATTTTTGAGAATGATTTACATATTATTGGTAATTGCAGCTCTTCAAAGATCAGACAGAATTCTCCCATCACTATGAGGTGTGTTTTTCTCTGATGATTCCTTTATTTAGTTCTATGCTTACTTAGCTCTAATTTCGCTTCTTTTTCTTAGACTGCATTTTTAAAGATCTCTTTTTCACCTTCTGTTAGTCTGGATATTTTGTATTTTTAAAAGTATTCCTCTATTTTGTGTTCTCACATTATATAACTACATAGTAGGTTTTGAAAAACTGTTTATTTTTTCTGGGTTTTTTGGGACTTCACTTTGTTCATTCCTCTTCTTTTAAATCAGATTGGCTAAAGAATTATTGATTTGACTAGTCTTTTTAAGGAATCACCTTTTATATTTATCATTTATCTATTTGTTGGTTTCTAGTTTATCTGTATCTTATTTTTTAACTTATTTTTGTTTAATTTTATAACTGCAATTCCTGTTCCCTTGGAATATTCTTTCAGGCTCTCGTTTTAATTTTATGTTTTTCTTTAGGTCACTTGTAACAACAGATTTTTGAGTTTTGTTTTCTTACCCATTCAAGTCACTTTCATTTTATTGTTCAATCCATTCTCATTTGAAGTTATGAGTTCTAAGACAGTCCTTGCCTTCATTTATTTCTTTTGTATTTACATCTTTATCTTGTCTCCCTTTTAAGGAGTACTTTGTCAGATGACTAGCACTGATGGTTGTATATTTCCTCAGGTCTTTCCCACATTCTTATTTGTGCCCTATCCAAATTCTTTTTATCTAAATTAATTTCCTTTCTTTGTATAGGTAACATGTGAGGTGGTTTTTAATTCAGATTTAAAGTTATTTTCTAAGATTTCTAGTCACTTGTTTTCAATTCTCTCTTTCCTTTTTTAGAACCATACCCCATTCCACCTTCAGAGGCAAGATAATTGCCGGTTTTCTTGGATTAAACAATCAATCAGGCTAGGACCCAGCCCTGTGGAAACTCTAGGAAAAAAGAAGTGGCCATAGTTGAGCTTCCAATCTACTTTTCTTCTGTCAAGGAATCTTTTCCTCTCCAATTTATGATACTGAGCCTCCTCTTTTTCCGTCCTCCTAGTTTCTCTTCTCCACCCCTAGCAGTATGCCAAACCAGTGCCTTTGGTTTTTACCAGGAGGATTAGAATCAAAGGTCTGTGAATTTATTTCCTTTCACAGGATGGAGATGGAAAAAGTTAAAGTGAGGTCTGCCTCAGCTAAACCTTGAAATATTTAGATGTGATTTTTTTAAATTTTATTTTCATTTCTATCTTTGCACCACAACTAGCACAAAACCTGGAATATTCAATAAATGTCTGTTGACTGAACAATTATTTTACAATTACTTGATAGAGCAATTACTTTACATCTTGACAGTCATGCTGTATCTCCTACTTCTTTTTAGCCCCAGTCTGTCCCTGACACCCATAGCTACTCCATTCACAGCTCAAGACATTGTACCCTCATGATAAAAGAAATGCTGAAAGGTCAGTGAAATGAATTAAAATGAACCAATAAAGAGAACTAAGAACACCACCTACCCAAGTAGAATTGTGTTTTGAGTCTATTAGACAGGTATTAATTCAGTGCTAACTCAGTGTTGCACTTTTCAGTAAAACAAATTTTCTAGTAAATAATTTTTCTAGCAGCAAACACCAATCCTCTGTCGGTGATTTAGTGTTTAGGTCAGAGTATTCTATGTGTGTTGCAAGCACAATTCAATTCAATCACCATTTATGGAGCACCTACTTTGTTTAAGGCTCCATCCTAATTTTCATTATTTCTCTCTTACTAAAGCAGTACATTCATGTCTTGTGGTGGGGAATCCAGTTTCTAACTTATCTCCTCCTATTAGTCCCTCCATAATTGCCTTGTTTTTAACCACTTTAAAATGAACTACTACTAAGTTCCGTTAGGCAAACCACTGAAACGCTCTCTTTCCCAGTGAGCCCCAGTGCAGAATGGGAGGGAGCCTGTCCTCTAATTGATGGGGGTGGGAAGGGATCATTATTTTCTCACACTCTTCAGCTCACTAAATTCTCACTCATGTAGCTATCGTTTCATTAGACAGTGAAATAGATACAGGAACGCCATACAAAAAAAAAATGAATCCAGAATGAGACAGCTATTTATCTCCTACAAAAAAAAATTCTAAGCTACACACACAGTAGGCATTGATAATATGACTTAAAAGTAGATTCAATAATTTGTAGATGTTACAATCTCTCAGTAGGCTGGTCATCAGAACATAGAGCAATGAGTAGACCTACTAACTAGTGTGGAGAAAATTATACCTACAATATCTATATCAATCAGTATGATCAGTGTAAAGACCATACTAATCACCTAGATTTGTTGGGGATCCCTTACTTTCTAGGGAATCCCTACTCAAAATCTGAGGATGAGGCTGAAGTAATCAATCAGACCGCTTCACCCTTTGACACACTAATAATCTACCTTGTAACTGCCAACTAACCCAAATCAGGTGCTCTGCTGCTGTGTAAGAGTGGCAAGTCCTACCCATGTTGACCCTGGTTCTGCACTTCACTGAAAAACCACAGAACTCAACAACTCTAACAACCTGAAGAACTGTTTACCCAGTAACACCTACGGTTACTCAGTTTATGGTTTTCATGCTTAAAAACCCTACTCCTGCTGTAAACAGACATGCCCTCCTTCTTAGGGAGGGAGACCCTGCATGCAAGCCACTTCCCTCACTTTAGAAATAATTAAACTTGTTTGATTCCTGGCTCTTGTGTCTCCTGCCTGCTCTGTTTGACTCTGACTACCCACAGGTTAGAGACTGGCTCAGTTCAAATAACACTAGACATTCCACTTTTATTGTCAGCTTTGCCCTGTCCAAATAATTCCAAATACATGTCTTTTGGCACAATGGGGCAGACCTATACCCATTATCATGTTTTTCATGAAAGCTATGGAACAGATACCAGACATTTCTAGTCAGTTCAGGTGAAAAGACCTCCAAACCTCTGGAACTAACAAGGTCATGTGAATGGACATGTTCATCCCAGGACAGATTTATTTAAGATCAGGGAAGAACGAAGGTGCAACCCAAAATCCAGCCTTACTTAGGGGTAATGCACTTACATTTGCATTAGATGCCTCATGACTCTAAGTAAGCCAAAATAATTCTGATGTGATTTGTAGTGAGACGGGAAGAACATTGAAGGTGGTGTCAATCCTCTTAAATATTCAAGAAAACAGTCCTTCCTGTTCAGTGGCCAAGACCATCTTGCTGTCTCAGAGCACCAAACCTCTTCAATCCTGAGTCACATATATATATATATATATATATAGTTGGCAGGAAGGACAATTTTGCACATGCCCAGGAGTTTTGGTTAAGCTACCTTATGCTTATTTGTATTTGTTTTTATAGATTCTTAAATGTGTACCTGTTTCTCAATTAGGACACAAATTCCTATGAGTAGGAGAGGAATTTTTATTATTTATATTTTTATTATTTTAATATTTTATTTCAATAACTTTTTTTATTTTAATGTTTTATTATTCATATTCCAGAACAGAGCCTACCACAGGTCCTATGCATGCCAAAGAAGAGTCAAGTAACAATTCTTGCTAACTGACTGGATTTAAAATAAAGGAGAGTGTCCGAACAAATTTTGATTTATCAATGTAATACAATTCTGCTGTAAGGAATGACTAAAAATGATTTCAGAGAAGCCTGATAAGACTTGTACGTAGTGATACAAAGTGAAAGAAGCAGAACCAAAATAACATATTCTAACACCAACACTAAAAAATTTAAATATAAGAATTTTGATCCATGTTATGGTAGGAACAATATTCTAATCCCTTCCCCATCTAAATTGAACTAACTTCTCCTTAAAAGGTACTGAAACCATCCTTAAACTTTCAGATGGTGCAGGGAACTAAAGGCTCAAGATACATCACATCCTGGTCATGTGAATACAAAGAAGGGGCACCAAGGGTTCTCTGATACTTCTCTGGTGGATCACAAGGGAGAACTCGGGCAAGGGAGCTTCCTTCCACTGAATCAGCTGCAGGGTCTTCCATGTTTATCCTGTATTCAACTTCCTCTTGTTCTAGCTAAGTAAACCCATGTGTATTAATGCTGAATGACCTCTTATTTACTATAGGATTTCTCTTGTTTTACTATAGAACTAGAATAATCAGGGAACAACTGATCTGAGTCAAGCACAGTCCAGGACTAAGTTGGCAATCCATCATGATACCAGGGGATTGATGAAGAATGTTTCATCCACCTCAGGATGGAGACGTGACAGACTGATATACAGAATGAGACACATATGTTTGGCTACTGGCCCAGTGTAGGAATTTGTTTTGCTTGATTATACATATTATAAGGCTCCTCTCCCATCCCTGAGGTAGGGAAGGTAGGAAGAAGAAAAAATACATGCTTCATAACCAAAATTTAACAAAAAGAAATAAAGGCAAGTTGAGCCCGCATTCATATTATGGCATTTTCTAAAAGTAGGTATCATTCATTCTTCACCAGATATCTAAGTGACCCCGGTGACCCTGTCATTGGGTCTCTGTTCTACTTGGAAAGGAATGCATATTGAACCAAGGGAATATCTAGATGCCCTAGTACACAATAGGTTCTTTGCTTATAAAATTCAGAGCTAACTATACAAAAATTATTAATAATTACTTCTTAATATTTGATTCTTTGGGGATTTCCAGGCTTACATTCATAGCATGAAACAGAACGCAGACAGGCTTGTTTCAAGATGACAGTCAACACATTTAGGTTTCAGGTCTAGGACTACCACTTGTCTTAAGTAAGACATTAATCACAGTTTCCTTAAGTTGGGGCTTGAGGAAGTACTCTAGAGTAAGAGGGCCTAGAGGTCTACATAAAGGCAAAGGGTAAGTACAGGAGGGATGAAGCATAGGGAGAGATTTAATGATAGGAATTTATCCTGTAGATTATCATCCAAACCCCATTTCTTATGCCAACCATCCAATTCCTCATCTCCATCCCCCTCAACCCCCCTACCCCAAAGTTTCAAGCCAACTCCACCTAGCCCTTCCACTATGCTCTCTGGAAGGGCTCTGTTCCATAGGCAACAAACTTCCTTTCATCTTAAATCTTTTCCTCTTTCACTCCCTCCATATACGAACTCTTACTGAAGGGTGGCTCCCTTTTGATGACATAGCTTTTCCAGCCACATTCCCAGTATTAACTGCATCTTTACTTCTTCTCTTTAGATCACTCGTCCAGATGGAGTAATTAGAATATTCCTTGATCCCCATTGCTACTTTCAGGTTCTCCTCCTATTTCCATCCATCAGTAACCTCTCTCTTTGAGGTTTATGCTTCTCTTATCTATTGCCCAATCAAAATCACGGTACTTGCTGTCTACAGACCCCCCAGGTCATTCCCCTTCTTTCTGCAAAGAATTTTATACCTGGCTCACAATTTTCTTCTCCTCTCCAAACCTGCCCTCATATTAGGGAACTTCAACATACATACTGACTCCATTTCCCTCAAATATTCCAACCACTTAGTTCTTCAACCTGTTCACTTCCCACCAGCTACCTCTTCAGCTCTACCTCAGCCATCCGTAAATATGGCCATACCCTTGATCTGGCCATCACCAAAAATGTACCTCTATGGTCAAAAATTCCAAAAATCTTCTTGTCTGATCATAACATTAACTTTCACCTCTCTCTCTGTTTCCTTACAAAAAAAAAAACACCTCCAATGTGACCTCCAATCCCTTGACTCCTCAATTTTCTCCCAGGTCATTTCTCCTGTACTGCCCATTCCGTCTTCTCATTTTTACCCCTTTGTGAACCTATTCAACTCTATACTGATATCATACCCTTCACATCCCATTGACTCTGAAGAGCTATACAGCATCATCCCAATCCCATTCTACAGTCCTTACCATCTCATTCCTTATTCACAGCCCCTAAAACCTTCTCCCTCTCCCCCAGCTCCTATCTCACCTATTATTGTAGAGGGTAACATCATCCTCCCAGACCCAGCAATACTATTTTGTGGTTTTCTAACTCAATATGTAGTCACAGGGATGTTTCTATTTGAGTATGACACCATTTTTCTAGTGACCAAAATTTATTAGGCATAAAAGTTTGACTGAGCAGACTTTAAAGGAGAAAGGGTTGCTGAGAGGTTGAGTTAAAGGAAAACTCTAGGAGTAACATAAGGGAGTTAGATGTATTCTGACTCTCTCTAGGACCAATTTGTCAGGGGATATAAGAGAAGGTATATTCACTGCTATAAAGGAAGACAAAAGTACTATCAGTTAGATCTTAATGAGGAACTACTATCAATTAAATCTTAAAGAAGGCTAACAGAGAAAAGCAGTATCAAGGAAGAGGACGAAGAGGTACAGGATGAAAGTGAGTTTTTTGCTATGGAATAAGAATTCCAGAAGGCACAGGTAAAAAGGTAGGGAGGGCTGAACTGCAAACAGGTGGATAGGGTTAAGAAGGATAGAAATGAAAGATCAGGAGAAAGGGGATGTAGATTTTCTCCAAAGTGGCCAGTAAGGGATGAGCACAAGGATGAGAAGAGAAATGGGAAAAAAACAAAGGGATGGTGACTAGCGAAGTGGAAATACTTCAAAGGATGTTTCAGAGGAAGACAGGCCCAGAGGAAGACAGGCCCAGAGTGGGCCTGTTTCCTTGCTGAGGTAGTTGGTGTTAGAGAGAGGAAAGAATGAAGAGATGAGTGGTGGTTACTTCCCCTTTCCGATCAGCAAAGACACATGTCACACGGGTCTGCATCTAAGTTTCAAAAGAAACAGTGGTAGTTGACTAGATAGGACATAGCCTCAGTGTAAGAAGGTTCACTCAGAAGATCAAATTAAAAGAAAACCAAGCTTGTTTATTGAAAAGAGAATTAGGAGAAAGTAAGCAGGCCATTCTCAAAGAATACTTCTATCGAGCGAGGCCTTTGCCATGCCAGTGAAAAACTTCTGGTCCAACAATATTTCCATCCAAAGATTTAGAACTTGTCATGTAATAGCAAAGCCGACTAAACAGTGAGAGATACTTCTTCTCTGACTCTCCTTTATTAAAATTCCATGTAGATCACCAACCTTCTGTCTCAACAACAATACCTTACAAATGATTGATATAAATTACATGTATGGCTTATATTTTATATTGCTTTTTTCTGACGCAGTAGCAGAAGTCACACTGATCTTCACAATAACACATGTATTAACTCTTCCATTTAAAAAGTCCCACTGTATCTAAATAAAAATTTACAAAATGGCTGCTCAGGAAGCTGTTTTGGCCCTTCTAATAGATGACCTCCCCAGTCCTTAATTGTAAGTGAATGGGTATTTAACTGCCCTTTACTTCTTTTTTACTTTGGGGCACACAAGAAGACTGTGTCATCCCATTCCACAAGAAGATATGTCCCTCCCAGTGAGTGTCTGAGATTTGGAAGAAACTCACAAGGCCTTCCATTCTACCTTCTGTCTCCATCCTTCCCCACTATGACTAGAACACAGCCACACAGAGTTTGTCCACCCCTTAAAAAAGCACCAGAAATGCTGGAGAAGGACAGGCAAGCTGGCCCCATCACTAGTATTTGTGGGAATGCCCCAAGGATCCTGGCTTCCATACATGAAAAATGGCATTTAGTTCAGGTGCCTCAGCTTAAGAAGGATCTAGAAATGAGCTCAAGCATATCTAAATCAAGATGAATTGTGTGGTATATGAACTGGTGCAATATGGGAACCAATGGAAGCTACTAAGGATATCATGTTTTGAAGAAAGAAGTCTTATGAGGTACATTACTGCAATATTTGATTATCTGAAAAAACGATATTAGAAGGTCTTGTTATGCTTGGCCTTATTAAAAAAAGGATTAAATATCAGTAATTTAAAAAAAAAACTATTATTCAAAAACTACAGGAAAATGATAGAAATCAGTGAGATTAAAATCTAATACACATGATTTCAAAGGATATGAACAGCTTTCAAAAAAGGAACACAAACATAAACCAAAATGATAACTGTGTTAAATTGTTAAAAAAAAAACTTTTGCTAATATACGGAAACAAAATGTGAGAGAAATTATTATTTCTCTCTTATATTAATAACCAATTAATGAATTAGGAATAAGGTTCCCCATGCTTCTATTTTCTCATTCCCTGTAGGCTATTCAATTAACCTTTAAAGGACTGGGCTGATAAAGAGAGGGGCAGACACATCCCACTGGGAAAACTCAGGTCTGTTCAAAAGGTGAAGAAATTTTCCTTTAGATGAATTGATGGATTCCAGCCCACTGTGTTTTAGTCAGATAGGTCTGGGTAAAAGTGGATTCCCACTTTGGTTCAGATCATCCTAGATAGGGTGATATGGGTGTAGATAAGTGTCTTTGATCTAGATGGAGTGATAGGAGTCATTTCCCCCAGCCCCTCATTAGAAGAAGCCCACCTTTCATTATAATATTCATTCTCTCATTAATTATTAATCAATCAGTTGATTTCCACCCTCAGGAACACCTACTCTTCCAAGGGTATGTAAGTATCAGGTGGGTTCCATGATGGATCTTTGGCATTCGAGAGTGCCACTGACCCCTTTTATTAATTGACTGTAGCATGATTAATAAAATGATTAATTACCCAGAAACTATGTCTCAAAATTTTTATATGTCACAAATGAAAACAGTCCTGAGTTACCACCTACACCTATCAAATTAGTGAAAAAATATTTTTTAAAAGGGGGAAAATTCATGTTCAAAGGATTGTACAAAGATGCACAAACGAATCTACTTCAAGGGGAACTGCTTTTGTTCAAAAAATTGCTTACTGGTTATAGAGAACTAAGCTAGAACCAGCTTGCACTTGCCTCTGTTTTGGGCATAAGCTACGTGGTCACAGGTATGGCATTCATATGAAAATTCTCCCCTCCCATTCTGGCATCAAAGGCAGATGAAAATAGAAAATCTTGTCATATACGTGGACCCAAAGACTGTCCTAATATTATTTTGTTTGAGCTCTAACCTGAAGAGCCCCATGTACTGCATCTCTTCAAAGTGGGTAGAAGTGATATGAACATCATAGCCCATATGAGAAAACAAGGCTATTTTTTCTAATAAAGAAGAACCAAAACCTCACCTTTGGGCTGCTGTGAGCTTAGGAGGACCCACAAGATGAAGACCCTTTAGGAAGAAGACATTACTGCTTCCTTCTCAAACATTTCTTCTTCATAAATGTGAGCTGTCTTTTGGATTGACTCTGATTTGGCCTCAGACGACTACTTCTCTCTTCTGTTCTCTGTTGGTACTGTCCTGGGCCAACTGTACTAGGTTTTCTGATCCACTGAGATCCAGATGGTATGAACGGAGAGCTGGGGGGGTCCTGTTAGTGCGAGTCCAGCACAGAGTTCTTGATATGCAAATCACAATGAAGTGACTGAGCCAGAGAAGTCTGATGAATGCACCACATTCCCTTTTTCCAAGGCACTCCCAGCTCAATTCTTATTTTTGTGACTTTGAAGAACCATGGAAGGATTCCCAATAAACAACAGGATTTGTCCTTGTTAATGTTCAGCTTCCTATCCTTGAACTCACACACAGGATGCTCTTTCTGGCGTCTGCTCTCACTTCATTCTGACCCCCAATTTAATTAGTTATTATTAAAAAATGCAGCCAAAGCCTTCTTTGACCAATTAAAGACAATGTTGCTAGAGGGCCTCCAGGGTGGTGAAAAACCCAGGCAGGACAAAACAAGGATAATCACGGCTGTGAACAACTTACAGGGGAGTTTTAGGTCTTACTTTTTATTGAATCTCCGTAGGAATGTCAGTGTTTCCACTTGTCCCATTTTCCCAGAGTGCTCAGGTAGTCTCAGTAAGCAGACCAATGGTAGATACACTTTGGGAAAGAGAATCTACTGTATATGGTGCTATCCACCTCGGACACAAACTGCATATCACAGATTAGTTCTCTTCTGAACTGGCTCTGACCAAACTTCAATCTCTCAAGGAATGACCACTACTTTTAGAGTTTTCACCCTTGTATAACAGATGCTTCTGACTGGTCAGTTTTCCATGTTGGATAATAAAGAGGCATAAGAACAATGAGAAAAGGAGATTGAAGAGAAGCAGCTTCATTTTCCTAATGGCTTTCATTAATGGTCTCCCAACTGGAGTCAGGTTGGACTGAATATTCTTTTTCATGGTCCCTGGAGAAGAGAATGAATAACATCTCAACTTTGCTCTTCACAGAAGATATACATGTATATGTGTGCATGTACATGTGTGTATGTATATATGTATGTGTAAGTGTATACATACACATACCCTTAGTATTACCACCTTCGGTTCTAGGATCATAAATTTTAGAGTTGGAAGACACTTTAAGAGGTTATCAAGTTCAAACTCCTAATTTACAAAAGAGGAAACCCAGGCATAGAGAGGTTAAATGATTTGCCTAGGATAATATTGCTATAAGAGTTTGAGGCAGGATTTCAATGTGAGCTCCAAATCCAGTGTCTTATTATATCTACCATTCTGCCTCCACCCATGCTATGAATACCATTGGGAAGAAAGGGCAGCTTTGATCTTACTTTTTTCCTCAGCTTCCCATTCCAGGAGTTTTCTCCCACAGAGACTAGAAAGCACGTGTTTCAAACTTTTCACCCTCCCATCTCATTCCCCTTGAGATTGTGACACATATTGACACATATTAAAACTTGATAAAATTGACACATAGTAAAAGTTTTCTTTTGTCCCCAGGGCAAGATATTCCCTCTAGTGATTTGAGGTCTCTTCCAATCTCCACCAATCCCATCCCAAAGAATTCTCAGTTATTCCCTTTGAATTTCCTCTAAGATTACACTAGTGTTGATTCAAATTCTTACAGTTCTTTGAAATCAAAACCACCTTCTTAAAGAAATGGAAAAACTCATAATACAATGTACTTAGAATCCTTTCCATGTCACTGATCAGTATCATGTTTCTTACAGGAAACTTGGAGTTGCCAGATCATTAGTATTGATGGTATAAATGGATTCACTCACTTGCTCTAAATAAGAGAATCACCGTGTACACAGAGAAGTAATTCAGAGTACACAGTACACAGAGAGCTAATTCAAAAAGAAACGGAGCTACAAGCACAAGATTCTCAGCAGTCAACCACTGTCTGATGGAAGCAGTAAGAGAATCTTACTGCCAGGCTCCCTTCAAGATCTCCTTCCCCATACCTTGGTAGGGAGAAGGTAGGTAGGAAAGTGAGACAATTAAGGAGAGCATCTACTCTTTCTATGAGCTGATAATTTTCTGGTCCCTCCTCACTGGCTTCTTTCCCTGCCACAGGGAAAGCCTATTGCCACTGTCCACCCTGGTCACAGCTTCACCCAACATCAGTAGGAAAAATAAGGTGTGGATGCCTGGATTATACCTTGAAAAGGTAGGTAGTTAGGGAAGGAGAAAGGATACTGGTGAATGGAAGTTATCATACCATCTCTTCTCCCATCCTAAACAGATTAGGGATACTCTAATAGCTAGTTAGTAATAATTTGTTAAAATAAGAAACTATCATTCTGTACCTCTACCCTTTCATAGCCAATATCTTTTAAAAAGCCAGTCACATTTCTTGCCTCTACTTCTTACTCTTATCTACCAATTCATTTCTCAATCTCTTGAAAACTAGCTTTTGACCCAACTCATTCATTAAGATTGTTCTGTCTCCAGTTACCTACCTAGAATACTAAAATTGAAAAACTGAATAGTCTTTTTGCAGTGGTCATCCTTGCCCTCTCCACATATTTTTATTGTAAATCGCCCCCTCCTTAAAAATAATCCTTCCTTCTTCAACTTTCTTGACATTTCTCTTTTGCATCTTCTCCTAGCTGTCTGAGCATCATTTCTTAGTCTCTGAAGTCGGACCAATATCTCAATTTTCTTGCTAACCAGAGATTTTCTTCAGCTCTGCCCTATACCTCAACCCTCTACCTTGTTCATTTTTTCAGTTGCCATGGGATCAATTATCTCTTTAAAAAGGATAACCAGGTCTATAAATACAGCCCTAATCCCTCTTCTAAACCTCAGTTCCACACAGCCAAAAGCCCACTGGACATTTCTAAAAAGATCTTTGTATCTAACCACAAGCAAAAAGGAACTCTTTCTCTTGTAGCCATTAATTGTTTCACCACATTCCATTTTTTAAATGAACTACCTATCTTTCCAGACACTCAAGTTCACAACTTTAGTGATATCCTCCTTCTGACTAAAGGTATACACCAGGGTAGACATCAGAGACCTCCTACCAGATCCTCCACTATTTAAACAAAGAGCTCAAGGTATTCACTTCATAATTTCCCACCACAACCTCCTAAAACTCCACTCTATTAAGAGGATATCAGCTATACAATTCACATCTCCTTGGCATACCCTACCCCTGAGGCTTCTCCATCTTTAGCTGGAAAGGGTCTGGATAAACATCTGGTGGTTCTTCCCAGATCCTCCATTTAGGAAGGGCATCAAGATTATCCACCTCATCATTTGCTACCTCACTGCACTCCTGAACTTCATCATCTCCAGAAATTCATCCTTCTGCAAGATATCAACTTTTTTTAGATCATTTCCCACCCTGGCTGCAGGACTTCATGAACCCAGAGTAAAGAAGCCTCAAAAATCTTAGAGGCACTCCCCACCTCTGGCCCTATCCCAGCTTTTGCCACAATGGTGAAGATCAGCTTCCCTTTGGCTCCTCTAGGAACCTCTCCATCAAGGAAATGTCATGGAAATTATTAGGAACCTCTAAATCAAGAAGATACATAGAAATGACTAGGAAGTTCCAGATAGGGAGATTCCACAGAAATCAGATGTTGTTTCATTAATTTTTATCTTAAATGTATTGCTTAGGGCCTTGAACATGGTAAATACTTTTAGATTGCCCAGTGAAATAATTCTGGAAGATCTATGGGGTTGGGAAGATAGGTACTGTAGACCACTCCCCAAACCATTTCAAAGCCCCCAAGACCTGAGAAATGTCTAAAACCTAGACTGGTCAATCAGGAGAGGCATTATGGTCCACTCTGAGCTTAAGCTACCATGATGCTTTGCAATACTCTGACATAACAGACATGCCTTGTTCTCTGAGTGAACTCGAAATGCCCCTTCCTGTGTCAACACTAGAAAGCCAGGTGAAGCTGACCACAGCATTCTTCTGTTAATGACTACCAAGGACAAGGTGCCTTGACCAGATATTACCTTGAATAATGGGACTTTTCTTACCTTAATATTTTATGGACAAATACTACGTTATATCATGTTAATGGTAAAGAAAACAGAGATATGCTGCGTGGTAAATTCAATTGATACTTTGTCAACTCTCCTATCCTAATGTATTTACAACCTATTCAATTAAGAAAATGTCTTTCTCATACTATAGTTACACATATATGGAGATCATATATTTGAGTGAGACACACATCCTGAGTTGGGATTGTTCTAAAACGTATTTAAGGTTTATTGTTCTTTTATCAGACAATCAAAATTTAAGTTTTGACTCCAAGTATGTACATGTAAGCTAGCTTCACTACCTTTGCGGGAATAAAGAATATGAATTTATATACCACCTAGCCCGTTTTGTCTTTAACCAAACTTTCAGGTTAACAACAGATAGACAGACAGACAGATAGATAGACAGATATTCCTTTGAAAACAATGATACAATTTTTCACATCATTTGAGAAGTCTCTGATGTACTGTTAAAAAATATTGGCAGGAAATGCATCTGTTTGGATTTGAAGAACGGGTAGGACTTCTTTCCAAAAACATCCATTGTATTTAGTTTTTTGGGCTTGTTTGTATTTTTTTCCTCTCCTCTTCTGATCAGATTGCATTTCTCACTAAAAGGAATATCTTATTTTAGTTTTAATTTAAATGTGAATGTGTGAGCTGTCTAACCTGGAGTCAGATTCTACCTGTTCTACTTGCTCTAACTTATGTTGCATTGGCCCTCAAAGCAAGGGGTTTGGGGAAATTTCCGGTCATGAAAAAATAAAGAGCTCTCACATTTTCTCTCCTAAGAAATCTACAATTTTATTTTGTGGGGAATATCACTGGAACCAAACCCTTGCACCACATATTTCCTAATACATCAGAGAGAATTTTCAAATGATAGGTGAAATGACATCAGTGCATTCAAAGGGATTGGGTGGTTTTTTGGTTGTTTGGGGTTTTGAAAGGGAGAAGAGGAACACAAACAAAACTGGAGCAGACTGGCTACGGCAAAACTAGCAACATGAGCTAAAGAAAGTCCCATAATCACTACAGACTTCTTCACCTGTAAAATCATGAGAAGTTTGGATTCAATCAAGTTGTAGTAGCATATAATATTACTTCTCTATTAGCAGAAATGTGTAAGAAATGAGATCACATCTCTAAACGCTGCTTGAAAAACTTCTTTTCTAATTACAAGGTACTATCGAGTATTGGATTACCTAGCTGTTTTCAAGTTTAAACTAAAATCCCACATTCTGCAAGATGCCATGCCCATTTTCCCCCACAACTAGTTCCTTTCCTCTCTTGATAATTTCCAGTTTATCCTGTACACAGCTTGTTTGTACACAGTTGTTTGCATGCAGTCTCCCCTCATCAGACTATGGGCTCCTTGGGTGCAGAGCCTGTTTTTGCCTTTTTTTGTATGACTAATGCTTTCCACAATGCCTGACACATAAGGGCTTAATAAATAAATGCTTGTTGACTTGACTCAAGACTCTTCCAGGACAGGATCTTCCATGTGAAATTTTACTTCTGAAAGATATTTTGTAGAGATTCTATTGTTGCTGTGTTGAACCAGTTTAACGTTATTGACAAAGTCACAGATATACAACACTAGTGCTCTACGGTCACCCAATGGTCACAGTAAGCTTAAACTCGTTGCAATGAATTACCAGTAAAAAAATCCAGATCATCAGTTTTGAGTTATAAAGGACCTTAGAGGTCATCCTATCCAAGTCCTACAGAAACAGTGCTCACGTCCCTCCCAGTACACCCTCTGATCTACTTCAACACCCCCATCAGCTGCCCTCTCCCTTCTTCCCCTCATCTGACTCTACCCTGAGGCTAACTTGATGACTGGTGAGTCTTTGCTTGGAATCTGCACAGTGTGAGAAGTCCCTACCACCCTCATCACTTTCCACTATCAAGTCACCCTCCAAGCGGTAATACTTACACACCAGTGACCTGGAACCCTGGGGACATTCCTCAATGGTGCAGATTCATGGCCCATCATTCTTCCCATCTTAGTGATCTTTAACCTCTGACAAACCTTTTGTTCTTCATTCACAATGACCTCCATTTCCCATTCCAGCTATACCAAGCATTTCTACTGTGCTCTCTGGAATGCCTACTCCACAGGTTACTAACATTCCTCTTTAACTTTTTTCCTTTATCACTCTTTCTATCTTCTTGAACTCCTGGAGATGTGGAGATCTGGGCCCCCCTGGTCACTCTTTCAAGCACTGGCTGAACTTTCACTCATAACTTGGACTCTCTGGTTGTGAAACAGGGGTACAAATATTTATTACTCATCATTTCCACTTTCAGACTTTCCTTCCATCACCATCACTGTCTTTCCCTCCAGATTCAATGAATCCATATCTGTTACCCAATCAGGACACTAAGCGTAACTGTCATTAATTGACTTTCTAAGAACATTTCTCTCTTCAATGAGTTCAGAACCTGGCTTACTGTCCTTCTCTCTTCCTTAACTCCTACCCTCCAAGTAGGGTACTTCATATGCATACTGAATATCCTTTAAACACCCTATCTTCCCAGTAACTCAATCTGCTCATTGCCCATGGCCTTCTCCACCACCCTTCAAAGACAAATAATGGTAATATCCTTCACCTTGCCTTCCTCTACTTCCATGTTTATGAACTCCGATATTCCTTTATCTGATCTTTTACTATCCCACCTTTCCCTATGCCTTAAAACCCCTAACCTTGTTCTATATTCACACCCTGGCCTGTAACCCCTCAACCCCACTCCCAGGCCATCACCCCTTCACCACTTTGCTCCTGTCCCCATGCTGCCTCCCTGAGGGAAGAGTCTAAATCTACACAGCCTTCCGCTCCTGAACCTTCCCCTCCTTATCCCATCACCGATCTTACCCTGCTAAGGCCTAGCCTTAGCTTGCTCTGACTATCCGCTGCCTCTGGTCTTATTCATATGCTGATGAATGAAAATGAAGAAAACTCACAAAATCTGACTTCACTAAAAATGTATGTTACACAATTGCAGTTAGGCCCCTCCTGGGAACTTCGTCTCATATTTCACTAAAAAAAAAGTGGAGCAGGCATTGAAAGTTCCTTCTTCACATCCCTCGGATACCTTCTGCCACTGCCTCCTCCTTCATTCCTGAATTATATGAAAAGGTGGCTTTTCCACCTGCTGAGGTAACTCTTCTATAAGCACAGGTGATTCTACTCCCCACTAGATTCTCCATCAGATTGCCCCTCTATCCTCCCACTCTCACTCATCTTCAGTTGCTTTCTACTGGCTGCTTCCTTGCTTCCTACAAACACGTCTATTTTTTCCTTATCCTTAAAAAAAGTACCTTCATTTGATCCATTTATTCCTGCCTGCTCTCAGCTCTATCTTTTCTACCTCCTATGATTAACAACGCTTTAAGAAAGCTGTCTAAAATTGGGGCCTCCACTCCCTTTCTTCTCACTCTTCTCTTACTTCTCTACAGGCTGTCTTCTAACGTCATCACTCAGCTGAAACTGCTCTTTCCCAAGTTATCAATGGTCTCTTCATTGGGAATCTAATCTTTTTCTACTTCTCTTCAAACCTTTGACAATGTCAATCAAACTCTTCTTCCAAAACACTTTTTCTAGATTTTAGTAACACTCTTCTCTCCTTAATATCCTTCCTACCTGTATGACTAGTTTCATCACTCTCTTTTACTGTCTGCATCCAGCGTATTCCTGAGGGGTCTCCTAAAGCTCTATCATGAACCCTCTTCTCTTCTTCCTCCACATTGTATTTAGTAAATGTCAAATTATTTTTAAAGAAGGAAATCCTTGTGAACTCAAGTCTTTTTTGGCCCCAGAGATCCTTCTGTTTTTTGTTCCTCCCTTTCTCCTTATCTAAAAACCTCTAAGTGGCCTTGACCATAATGTGAAAGAAAATGAAAACCTCTAGTCTCATAAAACTTGGTCTTTGTGGTCTTCCATTTACATTTTCATTGTAAGTAATCAATGAAGACTTCTAGATGAGCAACACAAAATACTGATCTTGGCAGAAGCAATTACTGGTTAACCTGAACATAGGTAAGGACTTGTCACCTTTACATTCTGTTATCCCTTCATAGAAACCCTTCCCTATGTGTGTGGGGGGGTGGGGGGTTCAGAGAAAAACGTAAGTTCCAACCTCTCCATTTGCTACTTGCTTGTCACATTATTAATTCTTCATATTTCTGAGTTCAAAAAGCAACGGAGGGCCATATCAATCAAACTACCAGATAATTATTTTCTGGTGCCAGAGAAAATAATATCAAAATTCATCTGGAAGAATAAAAGATCCAGAAAATCAAGGGAATTAATGAAAAGAAATGCTAGGGAAGGTGACTTAGCTCTACTAGATGCAAAATTGTACTATAAAGCTGCAATCATCAAAACCACATGGTACTGGCTAAGAAACAGAGGGATAGACCAGTGGAATATGCTAGATACCCAAGACACAGTAGTCAATGAATATAGCAATCTCTTGTTTGATAAACCCAAGGACCCCAGCTTCTGGGATAAGAACACACTGTTCGAAAAAACTGCAGGGAAAACTGGGTAACAGTGTGGCAGAAACTGTGCATGGACACCATATACAAGAAGAAAGTCCATATGAGTACATGATCTAGGTATAAAGACTGATACTATAAACAAATTAGGGAAGCAAGGAATAGTGTATTTGTCAGATTTATGAAGAATGGAGGAATTTTGACCAAACAAGATATAGAGAACATTATGAAATGCAAGATAGATAATTTTGATTACATTAAATTGAAAAATTTTTGCACAAACAAACCCAATGCAAGCAAGATTAGGAGGGAAGCAGAAAACTGGGAAAGAATTTTTGCAACTAGTGTCTGTGACAAAGGCCTCATTTCTAAAATATATGGAGAACTGAATTAAATGTACAAGAGTACAAGCCATTCCCCAACTGATAAATGGTCAACGGATATGAACAGGCAATTTTCAGAGGAAGAAATTAAAGCTATCTATAGTCATATGAAAAAATGCTCTAAATCACTATTGATTAGAGAGATGCAAATCAAAACAACTCGGAGGTACCACATCACACCTGTCAGATTGGCTAATGTGACAAAACAGGAAGATGACAAACGCTGGAGAAGATGTGGGAGACTTGGAACATGAATTCATTGCTTGTGGAGATGTGGGTTGATCCAAACATTCTGGAAAGCAATTTGGAATTATGCCCAAAGGGCTACAAAAATGTGCATACCCTTTGACCCAACAATATCTCTTCTAGGACTGTATCCCAAAGAGATCATAGAAATGGGAAAGGATCCCACATGCACAAAAATATTTATAGCAGCTCTCTTTGTGGTGGCCAAAATCTGGAAATCAAGGGGATGCCCATCAATTGGGGAATGGCTGAACAAACTGTGGTACATGAACGTAACGGAATACTATTGTGTTATGAGAAATGATGAACAGAAAGACTTCAGAGAGGCCTGGAAAGACTTATATGAACTGATGCCGAGTGAAAGGAGCAGAACCAGGAGAACTTTGTACATAGCAACAACCACAGTGTGTGAGGAATTTCTTCTGGTAGATAAAGTACTTCACTGCAGCGCAGGCACTTAAAATGGACTCTTGAGGCAAAATGCCTTCCACATCTAGAGAAAGAGCTATGAACTTGGATTGCAGAATGAAGCAGACCATTTTCTTGTGTGTCATATTTTGCTTTGTTTTGTTTTATGGTTTCTCCCATTCATTTTAATTGTTTTATGCAACATGACTAAGGTAGAAATGTATTTAATAGGAATGTATGTGCAGAACCTATATAAGACTCTATGCTGTCTCAGGGAGGGAATGGGGAGGGACGGGAAAAGACGGGGAGGGAGTGGAAAAAAAAAACTAAGATATATGGAAGTGGTTGTAGAACACTGAAAACATAAAATAATTTAATTAAAAAAACAAAAAATAAAATAAAATACACTAAAAAAAAAAGCAATATAAGGATACGATCTCTGTAGAAGGAAATATTTAAGCTGGAAAATGGCTCTTTCTGGCAAGACCTGGGGATTATTCTCATTTTAGTTCCTCACCAGACCCACAGCTCTTTAATGGATTCTTTATCAGGACAATGGAATACAGTTTTGGCAGGGATTTTCTTTTTCAAAGCTGAAGGATCAAAGATTACTTCAAAATGGATTAGCACCAACCTCAGACTCCAAATAAACCTATAAAAATTCATTATTCTCAAATGGGTAGAATATTTAATACTTAATCCACTCACCTTAGCTATTCTTTGGTTTGGAAGAGATTTGAAGATTTTAGTTACAGTTTAAATTACTTGAAGAGGCTAGGGACAGAAACAGAAGCAAATCTGTTACTAGCGTCTCTGGATGTTGATGGTTCCTCTGAGGAGACTGTAGTGAAGTCTTCATTTCAATCAATGGTTTCTGAAAAAAGAAAATTCTATCACCAGATTTCTTTCTTCTTCTTGTCTCTATGTAGCTCTGGGAGTCCCACCTCAGAGACAAATATCCTAGTTCTAGACTGTAAGGTCTGAAAGAACTCAGTCTCTACCACTATTATTCTACTGGATTAATAAGGGACAAGAAATGGCTATCTGCCCTACAGAGAAGGCAAAAATGAAGGTGTTAACCATGCCTCAGGCCATGCCTGGTTCAAGTGCATCTGTATTTCCTGCTTTGGGTTAGTCTGAGATAGTTTACTGTAAAACCTGTAAGTAGAATTTAATGACCAATTAAGAACCTTAAAAAGCTTGAATTAGTTCTCCTTGACTTTCTTGGACCATAATACAAACATTAGCAAATTAGTTATTTTCTTTAAATATAACAGTCTAAAACCAACAATTGGTCACTGATTGATGAGATCAGATGAATAAATCATTTGTTACAATGATATCCCACTGGGCCATGGAGAAAGCTTTATGAGATTAAAACCTTCAAATATGGTTTTTTTTTTTGTATTTGTGAAAATGGGATTTTCTAAAAAAATTATTAATGAAGACTTCTGGGAGCCAAGATGGTAGAGTAAGCAGGAAATTGCCTTAATTGTCCCATATTCACCTCCAAACAACTATAACATAGCACCTCAAAACAAATCCTGGAAAAAGAGAGTCAGCAAAAAGACTGAGTGAAATCGTCCTTAGCCTAAGAAACCTGAAAGGTAAGCATAAAGGTCTGTCTTATTCAGGTAAAAGATGAGCACAGTTAAGCACCCTGGCTAGCCTTCTGTTAATGTATTTCTGCTTAATTTGAAGATCTTTCCCACCCATGTGACCTGCTTAAATCACATGGAAGCCTAAGTCACAGGGGGTGTAAGGAACTTGCTGAAATGTAGAACATGACGGGTACAACAGAGCAGGAAAGAAGTTGGTGAGGGCATTTAGGTCAGAGAGAGGACACAGGCAGGCACAGTTAGTGTTATGAGTGTTTACTTGTGGGAAGGCCCCAGCATGGGGGAAGGCTTGGGAATGGCACTGCCATCTGCAGTGCTAATGTGCACTGATTTCTTGGTTACTATGGTAGATTTGGCTTTCTGGTGCCTGAATAAATGTTTTTCTTTGGCCTTCTATATGGAGAGTCTGTTATACTTTGCTATTCAGAATTGCACCAGCAAATTCAGTCTCCACTGATGCTATGAATATTGCCTTGGTGATACTGCTAGCCAGTAGCAAACCTCTCCTCAGAAAGGGGGAGGTCCTGAGCCCCAGTGTGGCAGAGCAGGGAAATACCAATACCAAGATGCCCTATGTGCCTTAGTATAACCAGGCAAACTGGGGGACATCAGCACTGAAACCCACCATGTGCTTCAGCATAGCCCTGGGCAAATAGGCAAAAATCAGCACTGGACCTCATATGTGCCTACGCAAATAAGCACCAACCATCCCTCACTCCACCCCCTCAGTATAGCATGAGAAATGAGGGTCCCCCATGGACTTCAGGGCAACACCAGTACAGCACCAGGTAAACAGCCAGGTCCTACAGTCCCTGGCACAAGAAATTTGGAACAGTGCTCCTTGCACCCCAGGAATAGAGCTCCAACTGAAAAGTAAGGAAAATGACCAGAAAAGATGAGCAAAAAGCAACAAGGACAAAAAAAAAAGAATCTGACCACAGAAAGTTGTTATGATGACAGGGAAGCCCAAGACACAAACCCAGAAGAGGATAACAATGTCAAAACACTACGGACAAAGCCCCAAAGAAAAATGGAAATTGGTCTCAAGCCCAGAAAGAACTCACTGAAAAGCTGACAAAAGAGTTTAAAATTCAAATAAAATTAATAAATTAATAAAATTTAAATTCAAATGAGAGGGAGAAGAAAAAGTGGTGAAAGAAATGAAAGTGATTCAAGAGAATCAAGAAAAAAGAATCAACACCTTGAAAAAAACTTTAAAAAATAGAACTGGTCAAATGGAAAAAGATAAAAAGCTAACTATGGATAATAATTTCTTAAAAATTAGAATTGGGCAAGTAGAAGCTAATGATTCCATGAGACATCATGAATCAATCAAAATCAAAAGAATGAAAAAATAGAAGAAACTATAAAATACCTCATTGGAAAAACAACTGACCTGGAAAACAGAACCAGGAGAGATAATTTGTAAATCACTGGACTACCTGAAAGTTATAATCAAAAGGAAGACCTGGACGTTATACTCTAAGAAATTATCAGAGAAAACTGCCCTGATATCCTGGAGCCAGAAGGTCAAATAAACATTGAAAGAATCCACCAATTACCTCAGGAAAGAGGGGAAAGGGAAAGGGAAAGGAAAGGAGAGGAAAGGAGAGGAGAGGAGAGGAAAGGAGAAAGAAGAAAAGAAAGGAAATTCCAAAATGAAAACTCCAAGGAATGTTATAGCCAAAACTTCAAATTCAAGGAAAAAATACTTTGAGCAGAGAGAAAAACACAATTCAAACACTGAGCAGCCTCTATTGGGATCACACAAGACTTAGCAGCTGCCACAGTAAAAGGACTGGAAGTCATGAAACATGATATTCTGAAAGGCAAAGGTGCTTGGACTACAAACAAGAATCACCTACCTGGCAAAATTAAGCATAATCCTTCAAGGGGAAAAAAGGTCATTTGATGAAATAGAAGAATTTCAAGCTTTCATAACAAGACCAGAAATGAACAAAAAACAATCTGATTTCTAATATCAAGATTTAAGAGACATGTAAAAGGGTGAAAAGGAAAGAGAAAACATAAAAGACTGAATAGGGCTAAACTGTTTACATCCTTACAAGGGAAGATGATACTTGTAATTCTTAAGAACTGTATCACTAATAGTACAGTTAGAAGGAGTATACATAGAGAGTACAGGTATAAGCCGAATTTGAGGGAATGATAAAAAAATTAAGGGATGAGAAAGGATTACACTAGATGCAGAAGGAAAGGAGAGGTAGAGCGAGTAAATTATTTCACACGAAGAACACAGAAGACCTATCTATTATAGCGGAGGCTAAGATGGGAGAAAAATTTGGAACTCAGCATTTTGAAAAAGTGAATGCCAAAAATTGCCTTTACATATAATTGGAAGAAATACTATTTAAAAATGGAAAAAAAATTAATGGAAACAAGGAAATATTAGGCTACTTAATATAAAAACACTGGCTCTTTCCTAATGAACAAACCATTGCAAAAATGGAACCAAATAAAATAACAAAAATCAACATATTAGAAAAAAGAAGAATATTTGAACAGAAACACAGAACCAATGAAGAAAACTCACAATCAACCAAACAAGATTTTTTAAAAAACAAATAAACTGGAAGAAAACATGAAAATATGCTGGTAGAAATTCTGTAACTAGAGAGTCAAGTTCAAAGAGATAATATAAATGATTGGACTGCCTATGGAATGTAAAGATATTAAGATCCTAACCACCTTTTTTCAAGACACAGTAGACTTTCTAGAAATACTGAAATTTAAGGATACATGTCATTGAGAGAATTCATCAAAAATCAATAGAAATGTTTTTTTTTCTTTCCTTTTTTTAGACTAGGCCTTATCTCCTCTAAGTTTCAAATGCAGTGACCACTCCTGGGCTGAAGTTCACTACTAACCAACAGGTTAAGTTTTGACCTGCTCCATTTCTAAATGAGATTTATTTGTTGTTTTTCACATATCCTGGTGGTCCTTAAGGGCTCCCCCTAAATTGGCTCTGGATATAGTGGGGACATTATATATCGGCTTAGTCCTACTGCACCTCAAAACTCCTGAGCTCGCGCAGTCCTTCAGCCTGTCTCTCAAATTACAGGTATCTATACCACTATTCCTGAGGGAGATATGCCTGTTTCAGCTCATTCAAATACGATGCTGTCTGACAGTCCTTCATACTCTATCCAGTGATGCGCTGACTCCCTGGCCACAACCTTACAGATGTTGCCTCTCTCTCTAAGGATATAAATCCTGTGAATGTGGGGCCTCTCACCTTTTATTTGTATCCTATTCTTGGTACATTTCCTGGCACATATGTTGTTCGTCAGTCATTTTCAGTCATGTCCAACTCTTCGTGACCCCTTTTGGGGTTTTCTTGGTAAAAATGCTGGAGTGTTTTGCCATTTCCTTCCTCAGCTCATTTTACAGATGAGGAAACTGAGGCAAAAGGGTTAAATGACTTGCCTAATGTGACACATTTAATAATTGCCTGACATCACTTTCAACTCAAGAAGGTAAGTCGGCCTGGCACTCCATGCACTGTGCCACCTAGCTGTCCCTGGCACATAAGAAGCACTTATAAAAGCATTTATTTTTAAACTCCAGATCATCACTGATGAAGACAGGATTTTGCAAGTAGTTAAGAAAAATACATCAATAATCAAAGAATTCTGATTCAAATTGCAAAGTACTTATTATTCAACCAGCATGAGACAAAAAAATCTGATACATGATTTACTCTAAGTCCAAACCGATCTTAGAATCTTCTTCCCAGGTAAACCAGAGTTACAACTTCAAGGTAGAAGTTATACAGTGGATTTGCCAGAGTATTTCCATTTATATAGGAAAAGTGAAGTACTGCTGAGGCTTCTGACACGTATATCATTCCCAAAACAATACTCTAGATCATTTCTAGATAGAACAAGTGAGGACGGGCCAATTTACAGTTCCACCAATGGTGTACTTGCTTTCTTGCAGGGTTCAAATACCAACATTTTTCATTTTCTTCTTTTGTCATCTTTGCCAATCTAATGGATGTGAGGTGAAAATTTGGAGTTTTAATTTGAATTTCTATAATTAATAATGATTTGCAGCATTTTAACATGGTTGTTGATAGGTTTAGATTTCTTTCTTTGAAAGCTGTTCATATCCTTTCACCATTTATTAATCAGAGAATGCTTCTTATTTTTATAAATGTGAAATGCTTTCTTATATATTTTGGATATGAAACCTTTATCAAAGAAACTTGCTGCCAGGATGTCTTTAACAGTTACCTATTTTCCTTCTAATTTTTACTATACTAGACATGTTTGTGCAAACACTTTAATTTTACATAATCAAAATTGTCTATTTTATCTTATGTAATCGTCCCCATTGAGTGTTCACATATAAACTTTTCCTCATCTGTAGGTCTGAAAAGTAATTCATTCCTCCTCTTCTAATTTATTTATAAATGTAATCTTTTTATACCTATTTCATTTGGAGTCAGTCAGTTATTGATAAACATCAAGAACTTAGTATGTGTCAGACACTGCTAAGCACTGGACAGATAAAGAAAGGTCAAAAAAACTTCTTAAGGAGTTTACAGTCTAATGGAATAGACAACATGCAAACTGTATGCAAACACATATAGATAGATATTGGGGAAAGCACATTAACTCTTTTAAAAAGGAGAATTATTCTACAACATTTATTTCCACATAATTTCTTATGGGGCTATGGGGTTATTCTGAATTAAAGTTGAGGCATAGAGCTACACTGCCAAAGAGGAATGATGAAAATACACCATCTTGTTACTAAAGCTGTTAAAAAACAAAAACCAAACCAAACTAAAGGACTTGGTAGGTTAGGATTGCAACTGTTTATTGCTTTTTGGGAGGAATGAATGGTGAGTATTTCCTGGGGGGGAAAAAGGTATAACTGCACGATTTAAAGTGGATACTTTAGCATTTTAGTATTAATATTTAGCACTAGTATTAATATTAGTAGTTTACATTATTTTACTGCTAAGACCCCTACTCTGTGAATTTTTTTTTAAAAAGATGAACAAGAGGTTCTAACCTGAGGTTCTTGCAGGGTGAGGTAAGTGGGGCAATGCCCAGTGGAGCAAAATTAAAAGGGCACCTAATTGGTCAAGCACAGAATTAGATATTTCAATGAAGGATCACGATCTGGAGGGGGTAAGGCAGAAAATATTCTGGGGTCCTCTGTATAAGCTATTTTTTTCATCATCACTGCTCAACCAGATCCTATGGAATTCTGAGTCATAAATTTCCTCTGGCAGAAAGGTGGCACGGTGGATACAGTGCTAGGTCTGGATTTGTAAAAACCTGAGGATAAGAAGTGCTAAACTGGCTCTGGAACATACATACAGAGAAAACATCAATTACTAACAACAGCTTACCTTTATACATGGCTTTAAAATTTGAAAGTGATTTACAAACATCTCATTTTATCTTCCTAACCTGGAGGTAGGTCCTTCTATTACCTTCATTATACAGATGAGAAAACTGAGGTACAGAAAGGTTAAGTATTTAAACCTAAGACCAATGCTCTCCTGACCGTGCTACCTACTTCCCTAATGTAACTACCTTGAAAAAATCCTGTCTCTCTTCCTTTTCAGTCAAACCCTTAGAAAAGGAAGCCTAACTTCTTTCCTCTGATAATGTCCTGCAAAACTGGCATCTTCTCAGGATCAGTCAGCCCTTGACATTCCTGGGTTCCATATTAAAAGGTTGCCCACTGAGAATTAAATAGAAATTCTGAGAGATTTGCAGCATATTGTATAAAACTGCAAACAACATGCATATATAAAGAAGTTATTGTATAACTTATATAACATATATAATTATATATTATATATAACATATATATAATATATATTATATATATAACATATATAAAAAAGTTATTAAGTCATAAATGCATGGTGTATATTATTAGTCTATTTTATAATTTACTCCCAGAAACATACATAAATCTATTATAAAGGGTTAAATTTTATTAAAAGTTTCAGCGCGCTAAATAATTATGGGGTACCAACTCTCTTTAGAATGCCTCCTCTGTCTCTCCACCATTCGGACTCAGTTACTTTTCCTAGGAGACACTGAAGCAGTTGCTGCAGCTACGTAGGCTGCGTAGTGCGCAGAATACTAATCTCTCCTGTAGAAATTGCAACTTTTTTATGGGTGCAATGTGTTGTTTAACTTGTTTTGTTCGCTAAATAAATAAGATTGGAAGTATTAAAAATAAAGATTTGGTGTAGGGTCTACAGTTGTTCATGGTTTTTCACATGTGCGGGGGTGCTGCTCCCCAACCCCAATAAATGTCAGCAAACAGCTGTGTCTCACAATTCTAGCCTTGGAATGTCCATTCCATCCCCTCCCACCCTCCCTCTTCATCCCCACCTCTTGGCCTAGGTAGCATGGTTCCAAGGCCACCTCCTGTGCCACGTGCTATGGGATGTCTCTCCACGTGTCCGCAGGTCAACTACAACCACAGGGAAAGGCCTCCCCCAGTAGGAGCCACATGGGGTGGGGCTGGAAGCACCACCTACTGCAGGAAGCTGGGTCCCGGGAATTATGCATATGTATCCACACATATGTCTGCACACACACACTGCTTTATAACACTAGATATAATTAACATTTTACACATTATATTCTATCAGCAGAATGTAAATTCCCCAAGAATAAGGAACCTTGGGTGGGGCTTTTGGTCATTTTAGCCACAGCCCCATCATGTTTAGATTACTGGGGGTTAGAATCTACCAGATAATGCTGGTACGCAGCCTTTCCTCCCCCCATTTCACTCTCCCCTCCAGCCCCCCCCCATCACCTCCCACCCCACCCCTCCCCCCTTCCAGGTCAGCCTCCCACCTCCCGCCCCCTCCCACCTGGGCCCCTCCCCTCCGGACTGTCGGATCCCAGGTAAGGGGCCTCCAAGGCCCTGAGGCTGCCATCTGCTCCCCAGGGCTGAGGTAGACCAGGGAGGCACTCTGGCATGGCGCCCCCTGGGGGTGCCCGAGGAGCTGCAGTTGCAGTGGCTCCCACATGTGGCTTTGTAAATAGGTGCACCCACATTTCTGGGGGGCAGCCAGGAGGTACTATGCACGTGGCACACTGCATATGCTCTCACATTCAGTTGGTATGTTGGCTGATTTTCCTGTACCACTTTTTTTCCTTTTTATTATTTTGCTACAAAGGATGCCTACAAAAAGGAGGATGGAGCTTGGCAATAAGAGATAAGGAGAGGCAGAATGGCAGAGCGAATGACCTGGGCTTGAAGCTGGGGAGGCCTGGGTTCAAGCTGTGCCTCTGGAATGCATTACTAGTAAGGCTCTGCTGACCTGCACTGACAAGAGATTTTTTTCCACAGAGGGGTTTCCTCCATGAAATTACAGATCCCATCCCCAGAGGATATCTAGTCCCAGCAACTCCTTTTACAGAAAAGGAAACTGAGGTCTTAAGCGATTGATTTGTTCAAGGTTAAAATGTACTAAGTCAGAAGATCTGGTAATCTGATTCCAGAAGATGTCCACATATATACATAGTAAATATATTTAAAGAGAGACATACACATACATATAAACATTCGTGTTGATTTATATGCATATATATCTTTTTATATCATATATAAATCACATGCACATTCATGAAAGTTAACATATGTACTCATGTCTCCTCTTTGTTGGGACACAGGCAACTGCATTTTAAACTCCCTCTAATCCTCTGTTTCTCCTCAGTCTCCCTCTGTACACAGATCCTTTCTTTTGAGTTTTCACTCATCTGTCCTCTTTGCAGTGCACCCTGCTGAGGATCATGAGCTGTCTGGACACTTAATCAGCTGTAAAAGGAGAATGCCTGTTTTAAGCTAATTTAAAGAAATGAAAACCCACCTTAAAATAAGGTCCACAAGGCTGATTCGTTTCTCTGCTGCTTACTGGCTGTGTGACTTTGGCTATGATTTGACTCTTATGGTCTCCGTTCTCCCATTTGTTCAATGTGACACTTGCACTACTTACCTCATAGGGGTTTTGTGAGAATCAAATGAGATAATGAAATGCCCTGGCAACCTCTGGCAAGCTAGAAATTCACTACAGAAATGTAAGCTGGATCCAGGTCATGAGACCAACAAAAAAGAACACCAGACATTTTCTTTAATTCTCACAATCACCCAAATTTCTCTAAAATTGGACTTATATACAACATATAAAACAATATTCACTATCTCCACCGTCTACGCCACCAAAACCTTAAGAGAACAATTCAGTGAACTAATTACAGGTGGCTCATGACAAACCCTAACCCTGCTCACTTAGCATCTTCCTCCCAAGCCTCCACCAAGTAGGGAGGGCTGCTCCAGGAAATCCCGCAGCTTGAATTTCTACCACTCACTTCCCCAATGGAACAGAAAAACAAACAAACACAATAGTTTGAAGTCGGCTTGGGCTGAGACAGCAGTGTGACAGCACCCTGTGTAGCAATTAGTGCTCGGAGAGAACAGAGAAAATCAAGGTGTATTAGTGCAAGCATGCATGTGTGTACACGTGTGACTGGCCAGTGCTCCACAAAGCCGGAGGGAAAGAGCCCAGAATCCAGCTGGGGCCGATTCTATTCTCCCAGAAGTCACTTAGGGCACAGACCGAGGCTGATGAAACATGATTTACCCAAAGTAGGGGGAGACTGAGAGTACATTAAAGGTCCAGTCACCAGGGAAACTACAATCCATAGGGAGGAAGTCAGAAAGTGAAGAATGGCAGGGGGACAGAGAGAAACTAAAATTAAAATCTCAGGAAGAAAAAAACTCAGTTAAAGGCTTTGAACACAAGCTGATAAATCAACAGGGAGATATTAATAACAAAAGGGAATGCGACCTGCAAATCATCTGAAAGAGTTCAAGCATCTAGAACACTGCAAAACAAAGGAAAATTAATTAACACCCAATAAAGCAGAGAAACCAGTGGATCCTAAGAGAGCATGGAACCAGCAGGCTGTTCCCAAGTGGTTTAAAAGAAAGACTTGCAAAAGCAGAATTTATGTCCTGCACAGCAGAAAAAAAAATCGAAAGAATAGGAAAAACTTGAGTCTATGGTGGCAAGTCTCAGTAAAGAAACAAAAGAAGATAGCTGGGAATGCAAATATTCAGAACTAAAGACCAATACCTAAGAGAAACAGAAAACAATAACATAAAACATGATATCCAAGTAAGTAAAATGCACCGATCCTAACACGGGATGGATAGAGACAACTTAAGGATAAGGTCTTTCAGAAGAATACAGAAAGTCAAAAAACTTGTATACCATAGTGCTACAAATAATATGAAGAAAATTGCCCATAATCTATGAGCACAGAAAACACAGTGCCAAATGAAAGGATTCATAGATCACTTCCAGAAAAACAAAACCCCTAGGCTGCAAACTCTAAGATACACTTGTGAATAAAATTGCCCAATAAACCTAATAAAATCTATTAAGTAACCAAGCTGGTATGAGCCCCTCTTTCTTTGGTATTTCATTATTCTCTCAGAGGGCATACCATCCTGCAATTGGCATAATTAGGGTAGAACAGATCTGGCCCCTTATGAGAGTCCTTGAAGAGACTTCTTTCTAAAACTACACAAGGTGGCAAAAAGAAGAAATGGTAGATCAGCAGTACTGAAACTTCATGGATCAACCCTCCCAACTCCTAGGCAGTAGCTGAATCAGTGTTTCTGTAGGACTAAATTATGGAAAAGAGGGGCAATGAAGGAAAAGCAGGGAGGAGGAAGATAAAGATATGTGAAACACTCTAAACAAATCAAGTGTTAACAATGAGGGGTACATGTAAAAAGGAGTAAAAGAAGCTCCTATCTTCCCTCGGGAAGAAATTGATAGAGACTGGATGAAGAGGACGTGGATAAATATTTTTTTTTTTTTTAAAAAGAAGATATGGAAAAAGACAATGGATTAAAGAAGGAACTGAAATAAAACGAAAGAAAGGGAGAAACTTTGTTTCAATGGTGGGAGAGGAAATGACTGAGGAAATCTCCCAAGGGCTAAAAGATGTTCTATAAAGGAGACAGGGACCTCACAGAGTACAATCTGCAAGATCTAGTGCTCAGAGACCGCTCCTCCTATGCCTCAGGAACAGGAGAATCAGAGCTTCTGGGGGCAAATGCTATCCAGATGAGTTAGGAAAGCACCCACACCAGAAAAGGACCCACACAGAGCACACAGAAGAGCAGATGGTGGGAGGAGGAGAAGCTAACGACCATGGGAAAGTTAAAGGTTATTAATGAACTTTATAATCAGGGGAATGGGAAAATTCCTACAATGGGGAAATATCCTCTCTATCACATGCAGGGTATTTCTAAAAGTGAGGGACAAAAGGAAAGGGGGTTAGATCTACAGGACATTAAAAGAGAAAGTACATCAGCGCTCAACATTTGTAAGTTTAATTTTCCTGACTTGAAGCATTCACATGACTTGATGTAACCTCATTTTCATTTTCGTGTTGGCAACCACATTTGAGGCTTTGCAAAGCAGAGAAGAAAATGAGAGGTGAGATGTGCTTGAGCTTGTGGAGAGGCTGGTGTCCTTCTAGGTGCTTCACTGGTCTTGTTCATACAAAGAGCACCCTGGGCATTCATTACATATTTTCATCATTTGCTTTTAAAATTCAATGAGCTGCAATTATACCCCCAAAGCATAGTGTAAGACCCCTGGGGTCTAAGGCCAAGTGCACAAAACCAGTCATGCAGCTTAGTGAGGAAATAAAAATGTTAGATAAACTTCATGCTGAAATGTCTGTAACTGCTGTCAGCATCAAGTTTGGTGTTAACAAGCCAACTATTCGTTATATCCACAAAAAGGAGGAAAAGTTTCATAGAAGTGTTTGAGAATCCAAGCTAGAAAGTGCAAAAGTAACCTCTCAGGATTAACAGCCAAGTTTGTGGGTCATCCTGCCTGGTATCGAGTGTCAACAGAGGATGAGCAAAATGGTGAAAAGATTGGGGACAGTACAATATGAGGATCAACTGAATGCACTTAGCCTGAATACTCAGATATGCTTAGTCTGAAAAAGAAAAGACTTACAAAGAACATAATAGCTGTATTTGAATACACAAAAAGCTGCTAAATTGATGAGGAATTAGTTATGCAATACTTAGCCTTAGTGAGTAGGGAAGAGTAAAGTGATAAAATACTAAGAATCAAAATCTATAGAAACTGGAAAAACCAAATGGATTAAAAGCTGATACTCAAATTTCGAAAGCTTATGCACAATTTTCAAAAGCTACACAAACTAGAATGACCCCAAGAAAATCTGTTCATAATTACTGCTATGCAAAATACAAATGAAAAGAACTTTCAGTTATCACCTCACACCCAGAACATCAGCAAAAAAAGGTTTTGTTTTTAAATATGAGTAGAGGCTTGGAGTAGTGGACAGAAAGTTGGCTTCGGCCCCAAAAGACAGGTTCAAGTCATGACTCTGTTTGACCCCGGCCAATCGTGTCATTTCTCTGTTCCCAAGGGCACTCTTTAAGAATAGATGCTGGAGAGAAGACAAATTAATACATGCACTATTAGGGAGAATTTCCTCAACTAAGAATTCCTCATACCAGTAAAGTCAAGGTCCTATCCCCTAATTAGAAAATTAGAAAATTCTCTGTTAAATTGGTTATGGATAGACACACCACTATCATGCCTATGAATTGGCCTGATCCCTTGTCAGTAACTTGACACATTCTCACAATGATGCTGGAGTTATAATCAACATCTTGCTGCAGTGGTGGATCAGTCTACTTTATGTGACATAAATTGGTATCAAACATAATCTATACAAATTAGTGTCAAACATAATCTACACAAATGAAAGATTTCCTCTCAGAGGTTCCCATCACTGGTCTACCATTCCCTTTCCAAAAAAAAATTACTCAGTGTCCCCCTGGAAATCTACTTTCTTTAACCCTTTAACTTTTTTTAATTAGCATGATTTCAAACTACTATCAGCCCCCTGGATCATTCCAGCAGCCCCTCAGGGGTGATATCACCTACTTTAGGAACCTATGCAAAACAGAGCCTTCTCAAAGCTCTGCCTCAGGGATCCAAGTTTATTTTTAAATACTTCCAAGTATCAGAATCCTAATGCAGATGCAAAATAACCTTTATAAATTTGCAGCTCTGGCATGGGTCTACATAGTATGCATACCTGCCCCATTTGTCCTCCTTTTAGCCAGTTCTGGAATTGAAGAAACTCAGGATATTTTTGTAGTTTCAAGAAGTTGAGAAGATTGAAAAGTAGGGCAAGGACAAATCTGTTATTGGCATCTCTGGGTCCCAATGGTTCCTCTGGGAAGATTAGGATGAAGTCTCCCCTTTATGTGATGGTTTCTACAAAATCAATAAAAGTATCATTAGCTATTTTCCTTAATCCTACTGTCTAATAATATCAAGGTCAAAGCTGCTATAGATGCCAAACACGGAGCTAACATCCATCTTTCCTCAACTGAACTTGAAAAGGATCAAGAAATATTCCAAAAGGGAGGGGAAAAAGAAGATGAAGAAAAAGAAGATCCCCCAGCCCCTTCCTATTTTATGTTTTGTTCTATTTCTGGAGTGGGTGGGGGTGGAGAGAGGAGAGTTACCAAAGTGTTTATGGTCTCTATAAGATAAAACATATTAAAACAAAGTCAATATTGGAAAAAAAAAAGAAGAAAATGTAAAGCATCTGATATAAAAAAGAAATGACCTGGAAAAAAGAACAAAGGAAAGATAATTTAAGAATCATTGGACCATCTGAAAACCATGACCAAAAAAAGAACACGGATATCATATTTCAAGAAATCAGGAAAGAAAACTGTGCAGATACATTAGAACATGAGGGCAATGTAAATGGAGAAAGAATTCAATGGCCAAGTTGGGAAACCCAAAATTAAAGCTTCCAAAATCAGCCAAAATCGAGGGCTTCCAGGTTTAAGAAAACATACTGTAGCAGCTGGAAATGAAGTATTTCAAACACTAAGAAACCACGTTCAAGATCACTAAGATCTTGTAACTTCCAACACAAAGGGGCAGAGCATGGAATGCAGGATTCCAAAAGGAAAATAAGATAAAGAGCCGGCAACACAAAGGCAAAGGACAGTCTCCAGCCCTTGGGAAGTTCCCAATCTAGTAGAGGAAACAACGTACACAAGAAGATGTACCCACAAGGTGTGTACATTATAGTAAGGCGGTACTCCCCATAATTAACCCACTATTCTACTTACCAAAGCAGCTCTTCCCAACTTTTCCAAGTAGCTCTCCCAACTCTCACCCTCTCAAATTTTACTGAAAATTTCTGAGTCCAATTGCTGAGAGTTCCCTCATTTCCTCTTCCTCATGTCATAGCACTCAGGTGCCTTCTGCCACTATCTCCTCCTCCACCCTTGTTTCACCTTTTCCTTACCAAGGTAGACTCTCTATCTGCAACAATGGATCCCATTCCATCCTGTCTTCTTCAACAGACAGGATCAAAGACTCAAGAACTTTAAAAACAGGAGGGCTAAGGGAATTAAGTTAGGGCCTTGAGATAGATCCAAATATACATATACATATATGTGTGTGTGTGTGTGTGTGTGTGCACATGTATTGAGATCCTCCACAGTTAAAGGACCTGATTTCAAATCCCACTTCCAAAATTTAATACTTAACATCTGTCTGACCTTTAGCAAATAACGTAGCATCTTTGGGACTCAGTTTCCTCTTCTGAAAAATGATCTTTTTCCCATATCCTCTTCATATACAGATATGCAGGTGTATGAATATCTGTATATTTATGCATATATTTACACACAATGCATATGTACACATGAACTTGTTTGCTGTATCTACGTATATATATATGAGTGTATATATGTGTAATATACATATATATATATATACACACATACATATGCATTCATTAAAGTTAAAATATGCCCTCATGTGCTTCATGTGCATTGGGATATAGTCAGGGCATTTTAAACTACTTCTAATCCTCTCTCTGTTTCCTCTCAGTCTCTCTTATATATCTCCGGAGCATCAGCTCCCTCTGTATAGGTACCCTTTCTTTTAAATTTTCACTCAGCTCTCCCTTTCATAGTGTGCCACTGATGAGGATCATCTGAGGCCTGGATACTGAATCAGCTGCAAAAGGAGAATGCCTATTCTAGGCTAACTGCCTTGCTAGTGCCTACAGATCTAAAATCCAAACTCTATAAATTTGCGGAGGCAGCACTGCGTATTTCAACAGAGCTCTAGAGAGGGAATGGAGCAAGACAGGTATCTAGGCTTGAAAAAGAGCTCAACCCCAATCCCCCAATCCCTGCTTACCCTCTCCCTCATCCCTCAATGCAGTGGAGAAACAAACTCTAAACAATAGGAGCCTGCTTAGTCTGCAATGCTCTCCACAGCAGGGCTGGGGGGTGGGGTGAGGATGTGAACAATTCTGTGGGCAAGAACCTTGAATCCCGCTGGGGCCAGTTCATAAACCTAGGCGGGTGAACCATGGGAGGAAGTTGAGATGCTTTGAGATCCAGTTCCTAAGGAAACCAAAGAAAGAAATCAGAAAACAGGGGGAAAAAGACTGAAATTACCAAAGATCTCAGGAAGAAAAAAATTCAAAGACTTTAACCGTAAGCAGATAAGCCACTAAGAGCCAAAAGAAATGTGAACACTAATTCTAGTAAATGAGATCAGATATCTATGAATAAATACCAAAACAAAGGAAAATATTCAACAACTGACAAGGCAGAGGACCCTGGGAATTTTAAGGAGAGGATGGAGCCATAACGTACTGTTCCTGAGTGAGCCAAAAGGGAAATGAGAATTATGAGAGCAGAACATACGGCCTCCATAAGAGAAACAATTGGCAGTACAGAAAAACTGGAATCCTTCGTGCAAGTCTCACCAAAGAAACAAAAGAGCCCGAATGTGAATATCCACAACATAAAAAAGGAGAAGTGAAAAGCAATAATATTAAAATAAAACACGCTCTCTATTCAAGTGGATCACACTGCTCTTGAAGACAGGATGCATGGAGAAAACCAAGGATCAGAGGCTGAAGAACACAAGTCAAAAAACCTGAGTAATACAGAAAAAGAAGTAACACAAGAAAATCACCTGAACTTGAGGACACAGAAAAATAAATATCAACTGAAAGAATCCATAGATCACCTCCAGGAAACAAAGAAGATTTTAAAATCCAAGACATAAGTACATAAAATTAACAATCCAATTCATAAACAAATTGTGCAGTGACCAGGAGAAAAATCTTCGGCATTCTTGTCACCAGAACAGATTTTTATACTGGGATCAGTTTTCGTTGTTTACATATTCCAGCTTTTACTTCCTGACTTTGGACTGGCCAGAGTAGGTGCCAATCACACAGGTGCTACACTCTTCGTACGATACAGACTAGGCCATGGGGTCTAGACTACGATCTCTAAATACAGATCCCATCCTCCATCGCCACGGCATCTACAAGCTAGCGCTGGAAAGTAAGCAACGAAGCTGCCAGCTGGCACTTGTTCCTGTTCCCTGATCATCTATGCCAGATCTCAGAGGGATTCCCCTCGTACAGCTGTGGGCAGGCCCTCATTCAGTAAATGCGCTGGAAGGCCCCGCATGGTTTTTCCGGGCTGGAACTCCTCGCACCCACACCCACCTCCTATCTCCGTCTATCTCTTCTAAGCCTGAAATATGGCTCACTCGGATTTTTTCCTTTGATCTGAAATCAGAACAGAGTCCGAAATGTTTTCTAAATCCTTGTTCAAGAGTGACATTAAATAATTCCAGGGTACTCTTACCCACTGCTCTGCCATGAGCTAAGAGCTCATCTCTCCAAAAATGATTTTCTGAGGATGAAAGACAGAGTGTGGAGGAATGCTTAGAAAGATGGCCCCCACAATGAAGCTCTGACTTATACTTATTGACTATTTAATCCTGGGCAAGTCATTTCATTTCTTAGTTCTCTAGACAACTCTAAGAATAGAAGTTTCAAAGAAGATGAATATCTGCATTGGTAGAGGGGATTTCCTCATCTGGAAGTTCCCAGATTCCATCCCTATTCCAATTCTCCTTAAACGACTGGAAAATTCTGTTAAATGGGGTATGGATAATAAGCTCCTATCTTACCTGTGACTGAGCCCAACTCCTTGTCCGTATAGTGACACAGGCATGACAGCCATGCTGGAGCTAGAATTAATTGCTGCAGCAAGGGACCAGTCTAGATAGATCACATGACAGAAAAATGCATCAAACACAGTCTTTGCAGTTGTGACTTCCTCCAGACAGTCAGTGCCTTCTCCTCAAAGCGTTGCCTGAAGGTTTCAAGACTACTTTCAAAAACTTCCAAGTATTAAGAATTTAGACTACAATTCCAAATGAAGCTTAACTAATCCACAGTTCTGGTATGAGTGTAGAATGCACATCTGACCCATCTCTTCTCCTTTTAGTCAGTTCTGGAATTGGCAGTGGCAGGGATTTTCTGTTTAAGTTCAAAAGGTAAGAAGACTGGAAGGAAGGGCCAGGATAAATCTGTTATTGGCATCTCTGGGTGCTGACGGCATGTCTGGGTCACCTGGGGTGAAGTCTCCTTTTTAAGTTACGACTTCTGAAAAATGAATAAGAATTTCATTAGGTCAGCCTTTTCTTCTTCCTATTGCCTATTAATAGCAGAGTCAAAGCTTGGTAGGCACGCCCCCGACATTGCCATAGGGAGGAGCCTCCCATGTGATCCTGAACCCCTGGTGGCAATCATAAAAGTCATTTTCATGTCCCACTGCCCAACCGTTATTCCTGTCCATCTCCACTCCCACCTCTCCACCTTCCACCACAATGGACCCCCCTAAAAGCTACTCCCTTCTTGCATTATGCTCCATGTAATATCTATTCCATTGGCAATAAACTTCCTTTCATTCTAAATCTTTTCCTTACCACTCCTTCTTTCTCCCACTTCCTATTTCCAGTCTGAAAGACCTAAGAGAACCAAGCCCACTTCACCTCTCCTCAACTAAATAGCAAGGCACAAAAAGTCTTCCAAAATTAGTAGGAAAGAAATATATTAACCATTCCTCAATCCTTTCCCAGCACATATTCTGGTATTACCTCCTTTCAGAGGATTATTTACTAGTGCAACTGAGGTGATGGATGATACTTATAAATAAAGATTAAAGGTAACTAGTATGAGAAAATCATGAATGAAAGTGAAGCATCGCTGAGACCCCTCCAGAAATAGTTGCCCCAGTTCACCTCTCACGAGAAGAGAACCTCGGAAGCCAGGTGAAAGGAAGGCAGTAGGAGGCAGGGAAATATCAAGGAGAGAGTCCAGACGTTAATCTCTAATACAGGATGCAGAAAGACAACTTGATCAGGTTTCCAGAGGAGCATTAAAAAATATAAAAACCTGAATATTATCATTATAGCATTATTATTATATTTTTATAATTTCTATAATTATTATAACATAAAAATACATTAAAAATTGCCCAGAACTTCTGAATGCAAAAAACTAAATCAAAGATCCACTGATAGCTTTTAGTAAAAATAAACAAATTTAGGAAAATAAAATAAACCTTCATACATTTCAAATTCTAAACACAAAGTGGCTAAAATGAACAATTTCAGTAACGTTTCAGTAACAAATTCTACAAGGGGAAAACATAAAGGCATACCCATGTGAATACATACAATACATATTATACAACCACTAGAAACCACAAAAAGGACTGAAATATGAATGAAAATAAGAAAAATAAATTAGTTCAAGAATGAATATCTCTTTATAATATGCCCCCCCCCAAATGCTATAAAGTTAAATTTTAAGTTTGATCTCTGAGTCATGAGTCCTATGTGATAAACAGCTTAGAGAGGAAAACTGACAAGAACTACAGTTACATGGTCAAATGCAGATTTGAGAAAACCTAAATTCAAATCCATTCTTAACTGGAGACTCTCTCTCTTGTAACCTACAACTGAATCACAGTTCCAGTGTAGAATTAGGAAGGGACCTGCAACTATAGGGTTCAGCACAGGGAGCAATAGTGCCTGAAGTTGTATTCTGACAGAACCTGCCTGGCACTGCAGTTCGGTCTCTACGCAGATCTCTAGACTGGGGGCTGGTATAATTCAGGAGCTCCAACACAGGGAACAAGCCACGATGGCGTTGTTCAGGCCCCAAACGGGATATGGAACCTATGAAGCTCAGACCAGGAAGGCAAATGACTTCGGACAAGTCATTTGACCTCTTTCTGCCTCAATTACCTCACGTATAAAATGGGTACAATAATACTCCCAGGGGGAAGAAATATACATAGCCAAGTAAAGCAAATTCCAATATTGGCTATTTCTGAAAATATATTTCTTATTCTACATTTTTAGTCTATCATTTTTTGTTCCTCTGGAATCCTGTGACTGCACTGCTTAGAACTTTTAAGTATTTCAAAGTTGTTTTTCTTTAAAATGTTATTCTTTTATAAACTGCTTTCCTGGTTTGAGCAGGTAACGCTCACTTACCACTTGTTGGTGTAGGTTTTTACTTCCTTTGGACCACATTATTTAACATGTTCAATGAGAGCAGCTAAAGCCCAGAATACCCTAAAGCATTCTAGGGGAATTTTCTCAGTTTATGAGGACCTGGCTTTTATTGAGTTTCCTTGGAAGTCTCCATATTACTACTTTTTCCATTTTCTCAGTATTCTTTCAGAGTGGTCTCTGGCAGCATACCAATGAGTGTCTTGCTTTAGGGAAGAAAATTTCATTTTGGGAAGAGAATCTATCATACCTTCCTTAGTCATGAGTACTATAGTGTAAATACAAGTCTTCGGTCTCCAATCCGGTCCTAATCTCCCATTCAAAAACCACTGATTTAGTTTTCATTTGCATGTAATACATGTCTCTGACTGGTAGCTTCAGTGTTGGAAACTGAGGAAACATTAAAATAAAAGAGAAGAATGAACAGCAGATTAAATTTTAAAATCACACTTTTTACTGGTTTTCAGCAATGGTCTCTCAGATCCAGAATGGACTAGAAAAACTCATGCTAAAACCAAGACTATTTTTAGCCTGTCCTAATTCGGACAATGCTTCAACCTTCACATGTTTCTCACTGCTCCACCTCCTAAGGACTCTTGTATATATTCCCCTTACCCCTCCCCATAACTCCACAACATTTCCTCTGGAAGGATCCTTGTGACTGATTCAAACAACAGATAATCCATTTACCTGAGGTAAGACCAATCAAAATGTCAGAGCACAAGGAAGCAGTATAACCCAGCTTTGCTACCATTTCTTAACTCCCCCCTCCCACTCTCCAAAGAAATAATTAAACCAACTGGTGCTGTGCACACTGTCTATGGGCCAAACCCTGGCCTTATGGGGCTCCGCCCAAATATGGAGGAAACACACTGTGAAACTAGGCATAGGAAGGAAGGATTAGACTCCCATTTCTGCTAGCAAATGTGAGTGTATTATGACATGTTTATGCCAACAAAGTCCTTATGACACAGAGAATCAGAACAGGTACATTCCAAGATTTGACAAAGACTGGCAAGTATATCTTAAGAGTCTGGAACTGGAAAACTTTCAGGCCTGGAAGAATAAAAATTTTACTAATATTAAAAAAAAAAGAAAAGAAATAAACACCAGAATCAGTCCTGATTAGAAAATCTTAGGTAAAATAATAGTAAGTCATTTTCTGGTCAGCATGGAGAGAAAGAGGTCTTTGGACATGAAGTGCAAGTTCTACGAAGAGAGCATAGGGGTGCACATCCTTCCAGTGTGGAGGGTTAAAATGGGGTCTGAGGTTGTTAATTATGGCAAATGAGGTCTTGGGATACCATTATACAGAAAGCAGGAACAACTGGCAACTCTCTCTCTTGTAACCTATAACTGAATCACAGATGCAGTTAGAATTAGGAAGGGACCTGTAACTATAGGTGGTGGTCCAGGACAGGGAGTAATAGTGCCTAAAGTTGTATTCTGGTCAAGGAACAGGAATTAAAATAGAACCTGTGTGCCCCTGCAGTTCTGTCTCTACACAGATCTCTAGACTGGGGACTGGTATAATCCAGGAGCTCCAACGGGGGACAACCCTCACTGGTGGTGTTCAGGCCTCAAAGTGGATATGGAACCTATAAAGACCAGGAAGGCAAAAATCAAACTTTGACTGCGACAAAAGAGTTTTTAGATCCTTAGCTGGAGTTGTCCCTGAGATCACTGAAGAAAACATCATTTGATACATAAAGCAACAAGACACAAGAAAATAAAAAATAAGAACAAGAAAAGCCCAGACTTTCCCTTCAGAAGTTCAGAGTCTGGCCCTATCACCAAAACTCAATTTAAGGAAATAACACTAAAATACTATGTAAATAAAACAAAAACATCATCAAAAGAATCTGACATGAAGAGCTATTAAGGTTACAGAAGAGTCAAAGACAAATAAAGAAGAAAATCGTTTCAAAATATCTACTGAACTTCAAGTACACATATACATATAATAAAAAGTAAGAAGAGAATTTAACCTCCCTTTCAGTTTTAGGTAAGAATAAACAGAAAGAAACACAAAAGGGAAAATTCAGAAATGATCAAATTTCTGGAGAAACAAGAGCTAAAAGCCTTCTGGTGGCTTCTAAATGGTACCAACAAAGAACATACATATTTCTTATGACCACATGGAATCTTTGCAAAAACTGACCACACATTAAGGCACAAAGATACAATCAAAAATGTAAAAAGGCAGGAAGGTAAAATAAACACACTCTTTAATGGAGCATAGCACAATAAAAACAGCAATCAGTGCAGGCAGCACAAACAAGAAGATACAGAATCCAACAGACCAGAATAATAAGAGAAAGAATAATTATATAAAAGAAAATTGCAACAATTAAACAGCATCTCTAAAGTTCTGGGACGCTGCTAAATCTGTCCTCGGGGGAAGAATCATTTCCCGATAAACATACTTTAACCAGACAGAAAAAAGAGAAGACTATGAATTAAATAATAGAAAGTCAACAAATAAACTTGAAATAAGCACAAAGATGAAATATTAAAAAGGAGAGAAGAAATAGATTGGAAACAAATCATAGGAATGGCACTTTGAAAAGAGTAACAAAGCTCATAAACTTTTAGGCAATCTGATATTTTTAAAGGCAGAAAATTAAATCAACAAAACAGCAAAGGGACAACGTGAAATCACAACAAAAGCAGAAGAAAAAGAACCTACAAGCCTGACTGTATGCTTCTGAAGAAAAGACAAACACAAAAGAAAGAGAGGAACACCTTCCAGGATAAGAAATAGTCAAACTACCAGAAGACCAAAGAACCCCCCCACTACAGTCAGAAGGAGAAGGGCAGGATGCCCATGTCTGACAGGGGAGGTCAGGGGTGTAGAAAAGGACCAGAGAAGCCATGCATCTCCTAACTAGTACCTAATCTGTTGAAATAAGAAGCAACCTCATCCTTTATTTCTCCTTTTCAGAGCCAAACATTTAGAAAAGTAATCTACACTTCTTGCCTCTACTTCCTGTCAGCCCACTTTGGAATGTCTGGAAATCTGGCATTTTACTTCACCATTCACTGAACTACCCGGAGGTTCCCAGTCTTAAAAAACAAAGGCCAGTGCTTAAGAATTAAAATGTACATCTCCTCCAAAGAGATGGGTCCTCATGGCTAGTCATCTCCTGCTCCCACTCCTCCCACTCTGCCTTTGCCACCCTAGGCCTGGGTCTGGTTTCAACCAGTACCAGCAATAAGAGGGAGGAATGAGTACCTGGGTCACATCTATGGCAAAAGGGAATATACAGGAGTGGGCAGATTAGGGGAGCCACCCCAAGTAAGGAGTCTATCGAATGAAGAAGTATTAGACTTCCCTCATCCTAAACAAATAACCAAGAATGCAATGATAAGCACCTCATTATTAACAATAATTAGTTAAAATAAGAAACTTTATTTCTTCTCCATATGGAGGCTAAGCTCTGAGCTGAAGCAATGTATACTCCCTTTTTCTGTTCTCCCACTCACTGCTATATCCCTTGCAATCTGGCCCAACAACTCTAATACAACTGCTTTCCCCAAGATTAAGAACATCTTAACTGCAAAGTCTGATGGACTTTGTTCAATACTGGTACTTCTTGACCTCTGAATTTTTTAAATTATTGACTACATTCTCCTCAAAAATCTCCCTCCTTCCTCTCCTTTTTCCGTATTGCATTCTTCCTTGTTTCCTTGGCTAGATGAACTTCTAAGGCTTGACCATTAACCATAGATTTTCCCAAAGACTATAAACCCTCTTCATCCTCTCACCTATTCATTTCGTCAGCTCACAGGAGATCACTTATCTCTCTGAAAATTACTCCTAGATCTATAAATCCAGTCCTAATCCTTTTCCTTAACTCTAGTCCCACATCACCAGTAGACATCTCCAAATGTTTCGCCTGAAGGTATCAGAAACTGAGTAAAATGAAAACTTTCTCACCACCCATTCATTCCTCCACCAAACTGATGTATTCTGGAATTGTTGTCCAGTCGTCTCAGTGGTATCCAATTCTTTTGTGACCCCATTTGGTGATTTTCTTGGCAAAGATTCTGGAATGATTTGTCATTTCCTTCTCTAGCTCATCTTACAGATGAAGAAAGTAAAGCAACCAGGGTTCAATGACTTGCCCAGGGTCACACAACTAGTGAGTGTTTGAGGCTAGATTTGAATTCAGATCTTCCTGTCTCCAGTTTCAGTGCTCTACCCACTACACCACCTAGCTACCCCATTCTGGAGTGCTTATTGACAAATAACAATACTAACATTTGTAATGATAATGCAAAAATAATGTTTGGGCCTAGTTCCAAATCAGGGAAGCAGCACCAAACTATACTAGTCTTCTCTGCATTCTTCACTGTCACGCACATACGCTTTTTTAAATGCCATTTTCCCATAGAAATGTCTTTGATGAAGAAATTTAACTCTATTAAATTTCAACCCTCGATTTCACATATTTTTAATATTTTGTGTTTCAAAATGGGAGGTTCCCATAAAACACTTCCACTGCATAATGCAATACAATGGTCATTTCTAGGAAAAGCACGACTGATTGAATTGTGAGCTAATTTGGCTTTTTTCCTAGAATTTCATTTTTACTTTAAAGAACAACTATGGCTATTCAGACTTCAGTATTTCACATACACTTTTCTAAAATTGAATGACATGAGACTGTCATTTCAAGAAAAACAATTATCTGTTGCCAATGATAAAATTTTAAACTTCCAAACAAAAACAAGAATTCTGGAAAATTTGTATTTACTACCATGACCTTGACAGCTTCTCAAAACTTACAAACATTTCTGGTGATATTAACAAATGTGACTTTTTTTATATTGTATAATGAAATGTGTCAATATCTGGAAGATCTGCTTAACTCTGTGAACCATTACTTCCAAATGACAAATATATGAAGTTATAAAATCACTCATGGATAAAAGACCTATTCAAAGTACAAGACAGAACCTGCCACGATACTCACTATATGGACAATATGAACACAATTACAAAACACCCTTCACACAGATAAAGACAGATCTAAATAATAATAAATATTAATTGGGTAGGCTAACCCAATATATTAAAAATAATGATATTACCTACTTATTCAGTGCCACACAAATCACACTAAGAATTACTTAATACAGCTAATAAAATAGTAACAAAATTCATCTTGAAGAATACAAGGTCAAGAATAGCAAGGGAATCAATGAAGAAAAAAAAGATGAAGGAGGTCTAGGAGCATCAGAACTTAAACTATACTACAAAACAACAGTCACTTTGGAGTGGTCCATCAATGGAACAGACCGTGTACCAAATATGCAGAAGAAATTGAGTCCTGCAAACCAGCATGTAATAAATCCAAAGATCACTATAGGATAAATGCTGGTGGAAAAACTGATGAATCTGATAGAAATTAGACATATACCAAGATAAGTTCAAAATAGGTATATGACTTTGACTTACAGGGTGACATCATAAGCAAATCATCTGATCTGTGGGCAGAAGAGTTTGTGATCAAATAGGAGATAAAGAGGATTACGAGAAGTAAAATGGAGAGTTTCCATAACAAAGTTATAAGCTGTTGCACAAACAAAACCAATGCATCCAAAATGGAAAGGAAAGTTGTAAACTGTGGCGGGAGGGGGGGTGGAGAGGTTTACAGCAACTGTCTCTAATAAAAGCCTTGTTTCTCAAATATATATGGAACTGAGCCAAATTTATATAAGAACTATTCCTCAATGGATAAATGGTCAAAAGATAAAAACAAGCAGTTTTCAGAGGAAGAAAACAAAGCTATCAACAATCATATTGAAAAGAGCTCTACATCACTAATAAAGAGAGAAATATAAATTAAAACAGCTTTGAAGTACCGCCTCACACCTATTTAATTGGCTAAAATAACAAAAAGGGAAAATGACAAACGAAGAAGGGGATGAGATAACATGGGTGTGTGTTAATGGGTTGTGAACTGGTCTAACCATTCTGGGCTATACATTGGGCTACACCATGCATACCCTTTGACCCAACAATCTGAGTAGTTGGTCTACACCTCAAAGATACCAAAGAAAAAGGCATACCTGGCATGTACAAAAACATGTGTAGCAGCTCTTTGTATGGCGGCAAGAAGAATGGGATGTTGAGAGGATGTTCTTCCATAGGAGGCCCCTGACCAGCTAGAGTAAGTGTATATGATAAAGCACTTTTACGCTATAAGACACAATGAAGGGATGGGTTCAAAAAGACCTTGGAGGACCTCTATCTGACACAAAATAGAGTGGACAGAACCTGGAGAACAATGTGCAACAGCCATGTTAATTATCAAGATAATTAAGGATCCGTGACCACTTCAGAGCACTCAGGAGGGAAAAAGGGCTTACACCTACAGGGGAGTGATGGGCTCCTGAGGACAGGCGGAAACGTTTTCTCTGCTTTTCTTGGTTCTGCCCTGCAACGTGGCTAATCTAGAAAGGTTTAGCATGACTTTATATTATGCATATATATAAATAATATATAATATATACATATGTATATATAATATACATACATATATATTACATAATATATTATATATACTTATTACATAATATATTATATACATGTGTATATATAGACACACACATATATAAATAATATATAATTATATATAATATATACATATGTATATAATACACATACATATATTACATAATATATTATACATACTTATTACATAATATATATAATATACATGTGTATATATAGACACACTCACACATATATAAATAATATATAATTATATATAATATATACATATGTATATATAATACACATACATATATATTACATAATATATTATACATACTTATTACATAATATATATAATATACATGTGTACATATAGACACACACACACACATATATATATATATATATGTACAATCACCTGCCAGCTGACGCAGACTTTCGGGCCTACGGCCCTTCCGTCCACCTTTGTCCCCGTGCATCCAGCACGGGCCTAGGCACACCGGACTCGTCCAGGCCGGACAGAAGGCCTGCCCCTCCCTCCACAACCTCCTCGAAGGACTTCCTATTGCCCCACTAATCCCCTCCCCCGGCTCGGCCTGGCTCTCCGAAGGCCTCAGCCCGGCCTCACGCCCCCGCAGCCTCTCGGACTTCCCAACCTTCGGGCCCCGGGAGAGAGGCCTTGAAGGCCCGGGGCCTGACGTCAGGCCTGGAGGCCCGAAGCCTCCGCCGAGAGAGCCCGGCCCTCAGGCGAGGGGGAGGGGCGGTGAGCGGAGAGGGCGCAGCGCCCCCTGCGGCCCCAGGAGGAGCTGCAGCTGGGAGCCGGCACGTGGCTCCAGAGGTGTGACTTTGTAGCAGACGGCTGAAGGGGACGTTCTGCGAAGAGCTGTCCAGCCTCAGGCAGAGGCAGAAGGTCCGAGCCGTCCTGCAGGACACATCTGAAAGGGCACGCAGCCCTTCCCGCCTGAGAGAAGGAAATTGTCTGGGCAATGAATAATCAATGTATTAGTGATCAATAAACCGAGGTCGGCGGTGCTCTTGGTTAGCAAACACGCAGCGTGTGGAGGCTGTTGAATGTTTAATGCTTTTGGAAAAGGGGGTATCTTTGAGTGAAATTAACCACATCCTCTTATCCCCACAAACAAAAAGGGCAAGAAAAAGAAATTATTCTTATCTTGCGATCCAGGTTCATCAGCTGTCTCCCTGGCGGGGGGTAGAGTTTTCCTTTGTGAGTCCCTAGGGATTATCATTGTATTGATCAGGGTAAGGCTGTCGCAGCTGAGCATCACTATAATGTTGGTATTACTGTGTACAGTGATTTCCTGGTTCATCTATGGCACTCCTCAGTTTCCAGTTCTTTGCCAGAACTGTTGTACATGTTTTTGTACATATCAATCCCTTCCCTTCTCCTTGGATCTCTTGGAAATAGGTCTAGCAGTGGCATTGCTGAGTCCAAGGCTATGCGCAGTTTGATATCCTTTAGACACAGTTCTAAGTTGTCCCCAGTTTACAGCCCATCAACAGTGTATTAGTGCCCCTATTTTTTTAGGTCCTCTCCAGCATTTATCATTTTCCTCCTCTGTTGTGTTGGCCAATCCAACAAGTGGGAGGTGATACCTCAAAGTGGTTTTAATTTGGATTTCTCAAACCAAGAGTGATTCAGAGCATTTTTTCATGTGATCATATGATGGTTTTGATTTCTTCTGAAAACTCTTCATAGTGAGAAAAATGATTAACTTTTTATTACATTACTTATTACTTATCTATTACATTAATGATATTAATGTAATGTTAATATTAATAACCAATTTTATGTACTGGACCCAAAGAGGGTTTTTTTCCCCTTTCTATTTACTTCCTTGTGAAGGACAGGGCTGACAATGAGACATTCTCTTTAATCTTAGGTGGGTCCCCATCCAACTGGGCAAGCTTAATTCTGATTAAAGGGTAAAGAGAATCTAATCTAGGTAAATTTTGGCCCTTCATTCTACTCTCATTTTTCCAAAGGTATTTAAGCATTGGGTAGTCTCCAAGGTTTTCTTTTCTTGCCTAGAGAAATCATTGACTTCATTTTATTGATTATTTCCTAGCCATAATTAATAAAGTGGTTATTAATTACTCAGAAACTATGTCCCTCTGACTTTTCCTTCATTATAATATCTTTTAATCATTTATCCCACTGGGGAACAGAACTTATTTTTATCAATTTGACTCAATTCTTTATATATTTGAGAAAGAAGACCTTTATCAGAGAAATATGCTGTAAAAATTTTAATACTTCATTGTTTATGATATGTTTTAGCAAAATATGGCTTTTAATCAGGTCTAATTTTGTTTTTGCTTTGAGATCATGATTTCTACCCCTGTTATTTTTACTACAACTGAGGCATAACAGATTCTGCTTCAGACAGTTACTCTATGAATCTTTCTATTTAAAAGGTGTTTCTTATAAACAACATATTGTTGGATTCTGGTTTCAAATTCATTCTGCTATTCTTTTCTGCTTTGTAGGTGAGTTCATGTCATTTACGTTGACAGGTGTGATTACTAACTGTACATTCTCCTCCAACCTATTTTCTTCTGCTTATCCTTCTCTCTCTCATATGTGTGTGTGTGTATATATATATATATATATATGTGTGTGTGTGCATATATATACATATGAGTGTACATATATAGATACATATGTATGTGTTACATATACATATGTGTATACATATTCATATATACTCCTTGTGTATATCTTGGAATGTAGACTTCCAAGCATTTTATACATTCTGTACCAATTTTAAATGAAATGTCTCTTTCTGTTCATTTTTATTGGTATTGTATAGAAATGCTGATGGTTTCTGTGGATTTATTTTATATCCTGCAAGTTTGCTGAAGTTATTAATGTTTTAATTAATTTTTAGTTGACTCTTGAGTATTCTTTAAGTATACTGTCATGTTATCTACAAAAGTGATCATTTAGTTTTCTTATTTTATCTATGGTTATTCCCTCAATTTCCTTTTCTTTTCTTATTGCTATAGTTAGAACGGCTAGTACTGCATCAAATAGAAGTGGTGACAATGGGTATCCTTATTTCACCATTGAACTTATTGGAAAGGATTCCATTTTTATCCCCACTACAAATAATGGTACCTCTTGGTTTTATCTTTTTAGGGAAATATCTATTTAATTCCTATGTTTTCTAGCATTTTAAAAGAAAGAAGTATTGTATTTTGTCAAAAACTTCTGCATCCATTCATCTAATTATATGATTTTCATTGATTTTGTTATTAACATCATTGTTTTTAGTTTTCCTAATATTCAAATTTCTCTCTTTTATTCTTTCTACTGGACTTTTTTTGTAATATACAATAATATTGATGATATGTGTGAATTTATTTTATATCCTGCAACTTGGCTAAATTATTGTTCCAATTAATTTTTTTGGTTGATTCCTTATAGATTTCTAAGTAAATCATATCTTCAAAAAGCATTTTTTCCTTTGTGCTTATTCCTTCCATTTTTCTTCCTTATCTTATTGTCATAGCTAGCATTTCTTGGACTTAAATAACATTTATGATGCTTATATCTTAGATACCAAACTCTTATCAGAGAAATTTGATAAAGTTTGTTTTTTTTCCTCATTCAACCACTTCCCTTCTTAACCTAGGTACATGAACTTTGTGAATAAGCTTTTCTGTTTCATGTACTTAAAGTTATCTAGATTACATTTTTGTGATTACCTCTCTTACTTGCTTCAGAATACATCTTTCCAGAGCTATGAAGGACAAATGATCTGCTTCTCTTCTAATATTTTTTTATAGTGTGATCCTTAATATTAAGATCATGTATCTATTTAAAATGTGTTATGGAATGTGATACAATGCTGTTGGTCTAAGTTTAATCTGTGAACACTGCTTTCTAGTTTTCCCAGATGTTCTTATCAAATAAGGAATATTTTCTTAGGTAAATTATATTTTCTATTTTATCAAAGACAGTTATTTTGTGCTATTATTTCTAATTCCCCTTTGATTAGTCTGTTCCATTGATCTGTGTCTATTTTTTTAGCCAATATCAGATGATTTTGATGACTATTTTATAATGTAGTTTCAGATCTGGAAGTACTATTTCTCCTTTGTTCCTGCCTAGTTTCATCATTTCATTTGATATTCTAGATCTTTCATTTTTCCAAATGAATTTTGAACCATGGCCACTCGATTTGTGCGGCTTTAAAAGTATAAAGTAGCTATTAGTTTGTCATTTTTATTGCCGTTGTGTAGGATCGTGACATCAGGATGAAGACACAACTTGCAGTTGACTTTGATTGAGTGTGTATTAACATGGCCTCACCATAATCCATGAATGCTGCTCTAGCTATGTAAGGTGGTTTTTTTTTTATTTTTTTAAGGAATTCTTTATAATGAGTCCACATGAGTCTTTAGTGTGCTTTGATAGATCTATCTCAAAAAAGTATGCATTTTGCAGTTATTTGAGATGTGATTGTTTTTCTTCCTATTACTACTTCTTAGATTTTTCTATTATTATATAGAAATGCCTTTGATTTAGGGGTTGTTTTTGTAGATGTAAATTTTGCTAAAACTATTCATTGTCTTAGTATTTTTTTAACAATTCCCTAGGATTTTTTCATGTATATCATTATATCATCAGCTAATAAAGATAGTTTTATCTCCTTTTTACCTAACTTTACATCTTTAATTCCTTTCTCTTACCTTATTGTTGCTGCTAGCTTTTCCAGAATTACACATAGTAGTGGGGAAAGTGGGCATTCTTGCTTTGCTCCCATATATGAAAACTATTTTTCCCCATTTCTTAAGACACTTGCTTTTAGTTTTAAATAGTTTTTGTGACAAAGGTGCCTCTAAGTTTATACTTCATGGAGGTTTTATTGTATAAGTGTGTTATACTTTATCAAAGTTTTCTTCTGCATCTACTGATATAATCATGTGGTTTTAGATATTTTGCTTTTCAATATGATTAAATATGTTGACTGATTTCCTACTGTTGAACAATCTTTATATCCTTGATTAAAAATTCCTTCTTGGTCCTAATGACTGATTTGGGGGATAAATTGCTAACGAAACAATTTTGTTTTAAAATTTTGAGTCATTATTCATTATTGATATTGGCCTATTGTTCATCTTCTATCCTTTATCTTTCCTGGTCTAAGATATTAGGACAATGTTTGTCTCATAAAAAGATTCAGGTAGGATACTTTCTTTCTTGATTTTTGGGAATAATTTGTGAAATATGGGTACTAATTGTTCAAAAGTTTTATAGAATTCTCCAATGAATCCATCAGGACCAGGAGTTTGGAGTTTTTTTCTTTTGATCATTCCTTTACAAACTAGCTCCATTTCCTTTTCTGAAGTTGAGTTATTTAAGTTTTCTGTTGATCTCTATCTGGGCTTATATAGTCTCAGTACTGTTATTTTTGAGGATTTTCCTCTATTTCTTTTGTGTTCACAGTTTGTCATCATGTAACCATGCCTAATGTGTTCTGATAAGTCTTTTTATTTCTTTTGGTTTCATTGTGATTTAACCTTCCTCATTTGATAGATTATTGATTTGATTTTCTGTCCATTTTAAAAATCAGTTTTGCTAAAAAGTGAGTCAATTTTATTGCTCTTTTCCAAGAACTAGCTTTGATTTTGCTTCCAATTTATCTATCTCTCCTTTTTCTCAGTCATCAATAAACATTTATTAAGTTTCCACCAGGTGCTAGGTGCTGTGCTAAGTGACAATAATACAAATAATAAGAAGAAAGACAGAGTCCCTTCCCTCAACCAGTTTGTGGTCTAATAGGGAAGGGTAGTACACAAAGGGAAACTGAAAGGGAGGGGAGTACCCAGTAGGGGGGCATGATAATGGTGAAAATGAAACTTCGCTGAGCAGCTAACAGAAAATGAAGAGGCACCTTGAAAATTCTGATTCCTCTATTAAGGAAGTCTTTGGAAGGAGTTTATTGTATCACTCTCTAGTCCTCCAGTAATAGTGGAGAGGCAACTTAAAGAGAGGTGAGATTTTCAGTATCAAAACTGAGAGATGATGAACTTATCTAAGGGGAAACATGATGTTCCAGGAAAGAAAACAAAGCAGAGCATCAGATGTGCTTATTTTTGTTGTCATTGTTGATTTGTTTTGGTTCTATCTGATTCTTTGTGACCCTATTTTGAGGTTTTGTTGGCAAAGATACTGGAGTGGTTTGCCATTTCCTTCTCCAACTCATTTTACAGATGAGGAAGCTGAGGCAAAAAGAGTTAAGTAACTTGCCCAGGGTCACATAGCTAGTTTCTGAGGTTAGATGTGAACTTAGATCTTCCTCATTCCAAGCCTGTTACTCTATCCACTATATCACCTACCTGCCCGAGCTGCTTATTTTAGGTTTATTTGTTATCTTTCTAATTTTTAAAAAATTCATAATCAGTTCATTAATCTTTTTTTAATTTGGCAAATGTATTTTTTCAAGGACATGCATTTTCCCCTTGAGGACTTCTTTAGCTGCATCCTAGAAACTTTAGTATGTTATTCATTTTTTCCACATAATTAATTATTTTTTCCACATAATTAATTATTTTTTCCACATAATTAATTATTTCCAAAATTTACCTTTTGACACATTTACCATTTAGATTTCATTGTTAAGACTTTATTTGTGTCTGGGTCTTTTGTTTGTCATTCCTGAACCAATAACTCTTTTTACAGCATTATATTCTTTAAAGGATATACTTACTGTTTCCATGTTTTTACATTTGTTTGCTATATCCCTATGCCCTGATACACCATCAGTTTTTGTAGAACTTACACGTAGTGCTGAGAAACACATATATTCTTTCCCAGTAAAAGATGCAAAAGAAGATGCAATTTAGAAGATGCCATAAGTTTTTCAGATCTAGTTTCTCCAGCAATTTATTCAGTTGCATATTTTCCTTTTTCTTTATCTTTCTGTTAGACTTGTACAAAACTGTGAGAGGAACATTGAAGTCTTTTATCACCATTGGGTTGCTTTCTTTGTCTTTTTGTAGCTTATGTAATGTTTCCTTTATGAATTTGGATGCTGAGGCACCTGAAAGTGTAAACATTTATTATTGAGATTTGTTTGTTGTCCATAGTTCCTTTCAGCATAATATAGTTTCCTTGTTTATTCTTTTTAATATTTGAATGTTTTGTCTTTGTCAATTCACATGATTGCAAGTGTTGCTTTTTATTATTCTTTTGATGCATAGTAAATTTTTTTCATTCCCTCAGTTTTATTTTGTGTATGTCTTTGTCTTTTAAATGTGTTTCTTTTAACAAATAGATTGTAGGATTCTATTTTCTTAGCAAACCAATTACTTTTTTTTCATTTTATTGGATGGTTTAATCCATTCACATTTAAAGTTATGAAAGTTAGATTTATATTTTCCTCTTTTTTATATAATTTAAGTCATGATTTTTTCCCCTTTCTTCTGTAAACACAGTACTATATCTTTTGAGTTGTTTTAGCTTAATCTTTTATGATTCCTCCATCAAAACAAGGCCTTCCTCTTCCCCCTTCCCCCTTCTAAATCCTTCCCCTTTCCTTATTACTCACTCTCCTACTAGCTCTTCTTTTCCTGAGAGAATTTAGAGATCACTTCACCATCATTACTAACCCTTGTTTTGTCCTAGGCACATCATATACTCTCTTTTATTCTCCTTCTCTTCCCATCCTCCCTTTCATACAGTCTCCCCTTTTGTAATGTAGTTCCACAAAAAACACTGATTCCCCTGTAGGCTAAATGCTTTGAAGTTGTGTCCATAATGCCCTCACCAGCCTCTCGACCATTATATCCACCCAACTTCTGTCTTCATACCTGTTTCCCTGTACACATTTATTGGTCTCTCTATTGTCACTCTGTTACAGTGGCAATCTTGACTGCTTTATTCACTCACTTTTGCTGCCTGCATTTCTGTTTTCGGGGCTAGTTAGAAGCAAATAGTCTCTTCCAGTCTGATTTTCATCCTAAGAATCTTTCAAATACCTCTAACACTGAACATTCATCTCTTTTCTTTAATGGTTAAGCTCAGATTGGCAGGATAGCTCACCTTGCGCTCCATTGCTTTTGGAACACATTAATCTATTCCCTCTTATATTTTCTGCTGGGTGCAGAATAGTTTTGCACTATTCAAATTTCCTTTCCTCTATATTTGAAGGTCTTTCTCCTGGTCACTTATATAATTTGTCATTTCTCAATGGAAATACTAAATTTAACCACTATATGTCTTGAGTTTGCAGCATTTTTTTTCTTCTAGAAATGATCAATTTTTTTTCTTTCCTCTGGCGTTTCCTTTTCTGAATTCCAAAGTTCTTTGTAATTTTCTCCTTTTGTTGTTTGGGTAAGGATTTATACCTTGTGTGCCATATTAGTAATGTTCTTTCCAGTTCTTTCTTTCATTGCTCTCATCTCTTTTTCACTAATTTCTCCTAGGTCTCTTGTTTTATTTATAAAATTATTTTTAAACTCTTACTTCATTTCTTCTGGGAATTTTAGATGAGGTTTATGCCCAAGCTTTTTGTATGTGTGTTTTCCTTTGAGGCTTTGCTTATAGAAATTGTGGAGTCATCCTCTCCTTTTGGGTCTGTGTCTTGAGCAATCCTGACATCTTAATTGCTCTTTATGATAGGTTCTTTTTTGTTTGCTGGTTCTTCTAGCCCTACTTTCTGACCAGTGTCAGAGTCCATATTGCTTGCTTCTGTACTTGCTTCCCCGTAGATGTAAAGTCTGTCCTTGACTGGATCACTGTACCCATCTTGGACAAAAGAGCTCCCAGCTACTCCCTATTCTTGCTCCCTACAGAAAGGCCCCCCCCAGGAGTATCTGAAACCTCCTGATACCTATCTGGGGGCCATGATCTTTTTCAGTCTCTACTCAGCCATTCCTGGATGAATCTAGTCCTTAGTATTCACAGTCAGTTTAGTCTACCTTCCTATGTTGACCTAGGCTGAGAAAATTACTCACTGTGATTTTTCCTTGAGTTTCATGATCAGACTTCAGTCTGATATGTTTTCTAGAAAACATGGAGCAGCTGTAGAAGTGAGTCTGTACCTCTTCCTGCTACTCTGCCTTCTGACTGGTCTCTATCTGTTGGCATCTTTCAAAATTGGTCTATTAGGAGTTCCTACAGTGAGCAGAAAGCCAGATCACAAGAACCTTATACGCACACATACATACATGTGCACACACAAAGGCTTATCTCTTTATTTTGCTTCCTATCTTTCACCATACTCGTGAAGGCAGGACAGGTATGTTGCTTTGGGGGCCTCATCATAAAGGACAAACATCCTAATCTACAGGTTCTGATAAAACTAAGTCAGCTTCACTTACCCTATTGAATTATCAAGGGACATGAGATGTTTCATAACCGAAAGGAAAAGGAAGAACCACTGCTCCCTATGTTCCTGCTTCATGCACTACTCTGTTTTCTACTTTGGGCTAGGCACTTTGGAAACACAATTGAGTGAAGGGGAAACATAAATAGAACTGAAACATAATTGCCGCTTAATGGCAGAACAAGAACTGTGAAAAGCTTGACTTAGTTCTCTCCTTCCTTTCCTGGTCTACAACACAAACATTGCAGAATCGATTGTGTTCTTTAAACACAGTATACAGGGCAATAGAAACTGAGAGCTTGTCGTTGCTTGTTGATACCAGATCCATAAATCATTGTTTCTATGAGACATCCCACTGAGACTTGGAAATGGCCTCATTAGACAAAACCTTCAAAGAGAGGCTTCTTTTGGGGTATGTAAAGAAGTAAATTCTGAGAAAATTGTGCAAACAAGGGAAATAAATATTAGAGTATTGAGACAAAGAAGTATATGACTTCCTTTATCTGTCATGATAAAAATGGAAGACAAAAATAATAACAAAAATAAACAACATGGAGTAATTGATAGAGTATGTGAACAGTATGGAATCAATGTTCCTATGAGGCAAATTGGAAAAAGTGATGGGATAATGAGCAAAAGAAGATAAAAATAATAACTCAGCTGGAAGACAGCTTAGAAATAACACCAGTGAAAATTTGGGAACTTGAGAACCGAAAGGTCATTGAAATTATTGGACTTCACACAAAATACAGACAATAAGTACTATTTAAAGAAAATAGTAGAAGAAAATGTCCCAGAAATACTGAAATTCTGGGACATTTATCAGATAGAATCCACTAGGCTCTGGTTTCAACTCACCCAGACATGCTATCAGCAGACCGGGCTTCATGTCCCATCTGGTCATCTTGCCATCTACCCTCAAGACCAGACCATTAGACCACCCTTCACCTCCCCTCCAGCCATCTATCCCAGCTAACTTTTCTTGCGTATACCTCCCCTCTTCCACCTTTTTGCTCTGGATATAGTAATCAAATGAATAGTCCAATTTTTCCTTGAGAAGAGCAAATGAATTGGTACCTCTGTGGACCAAATTAATATTCTTATGACTCACCACACTCCCTTCCCTGGCCACAACCATAAATGTATTGCTTCTCTCTATATGACTGAAAAAATCCTTGAGATCAGGAATAGTCATTTTTGTATTTGTATCCCAACACTTAGCATAGTGCCTGACACATTGTAGGCACTTAGTCAACTCTTTTACTTCAGAACTCTACTAACGATGAAAGAATTTTATAAGCAGCTAAAAGAAAATATTTAGGAACTCGGATTCAAGTCAAATTCATCTAATGTAAGAAAATTTAAAAAAAAAAACCTAAGACATAATTTGTAATAAGTCAATGAGAATTATTTCATCTGGGAATATTCTACACAGTCAAGCCAAAAGTATCTGAAGGTAGAAAATACATATTTGAATCAATAACATTTTCAAGAACTTCTACATGAAAAAGGAGAAATACTGCTGAGACACAAATCATTCCAAGTACAGAACTCCAATCTAGCTCATTCTTAGATAAGACCATGCCAGGTTGGAACATTCATGTATTCATGAATTTATTTATTTGTTGTCCTTCCCCAAGTCTCACTCTGTTCCAGCTCAATCTCCCTGAAATATAAATGGAGGTTCCCCGAGGCATGTAGATTTTCTCTCCTATTTATTCCTTCCCTTAAGTTTCTTACTTTCCTTCCCCTTTTTATTCTACTAGCTCTGAGAATCAGAAGTCATATGTCTAGTCACTCAGTTAGTGGCAAAAAACTGTGTCTTCAGTACTTTCAAATGAATATATTTGGAATAAGAAGGCACAAGGTTGTGGAACCTGGTTTCACCATTTATAAGCTGTATGACTTTCAACAGTTATTTCACCCTTTCTATACTCAAATTTGCTTTATAAAATGGAAAATAGTATATGCACTACACTGCTGGGTGAATTTTTCTAGCTTCTGTACTTGGCTGCTGTTTAATCCCACACATGAAAGATAACCCCATATATGAGGCATTAAAATAAACTTTGTAAAACTTGTTCTATTTGGCTTTAAACTGTCAACCACAAAGAGGGGTTAAGATCTGCATTCAAAGTAAAAATATAGTAAAATAAAACCTCACTAGTTAACCTCCTCTACTTACAGGTTATTAAATGTCTACAAATACCTCCTTTCTTTTGCATTCCAGGCCCATCTTAACTATAGTAAGTTATTCTTTTTCTTAAAAGAGGGGTAAAAAGCACATTTTTTCTTTTATCACTTATCTTACTTCCTCAGCTAATTTAGAGAACAGGAAGGTTATTGTCAACCACTTAGATGAATTCCTTAAGGAACTGAAAACATAATTTTTAAGAGATGAAAGGAGGAGGGGCATTTATACTCCCTCCTCTCCTCCTTGTTCCAGCCTCCCATTCTAGGAGTCTCCTGACAAACCCACTCCTACCTGTAAAGCAGTATCTACATTGGGACTATAAATTTCATCTTGTATTTTGAAGTCTGTTCTAGTTCTTCCTAACAACCAACTAATTCATTCTCCAGAATCATAAGCTTTACTTTCAATTAAGGCAGAATGGAGTTTTCCTAATAAAAGCTGCTAAAGAGGTATTTGCCTGGTGTCTTACAAGTCAAATGAAAGGAAATTTAATCTAAAAATGATAAGGTAGGGAGAAAACTGTCTGGGCATATCATATTAAGCTCACCTATAGAAAGTAGCAATTAGGACCCCCAGAAGTTCACAAGAGACAAAATTTAAGAAACAGGCCTGTAGGAAAACCTGTATTCTTTACCAATACCCTGATGTTGTCATGTTTGTTCTTCGTTCTCAAAGAGGACCATGATGTCAAGATGATATGACTTGCAGTTGACCTTGATTTGAGTGAGGGAGGGCTGGTCAAGGTCACCAGCCTCACTGTCTTCTCCTGAGCCCTGCACCCTAATGTAAAAGTTTAAGCAAGAAATAAGATATATGAGAGGTGCTCACCTGAGCCATAACCAAGGTAATGTAGATGGAACAATGCCCCATATGGGACCAAATCTAGATGGCACTAAGTTGGTATCACTGCATTAGGAAATACCTACGTGTATCTTCACAAGAAAGGATGGTGTAGAATGTGTAAAATGAGCAACATTCTGGGGACCAAAATATATATGGTTGGCCCCTTACATACACATAGCCCCTTCATCAGGTTCTGGGAATGTCTGTGTCAGACACCTCTTCTGTCATGTCTAACATGACATGGTTACTGGTATTAAGTAACCCTGGAGGAGAGCACAGGGAAGTTAAGTGGGAGACCCCCAATCTTTACACAAGAAGGCAGAGGTTAGCCTTCTAGGTTAAGAGGCAATCCAAGGCCTTGCTCTCTTCATCCTGCCCTGTGGTGAGTGGAAGTTTGGAGAGGGGACAGGACCAGGGGAACCCTTGACCTTTGTGTGTTGGGAGCTGGCATTCTGTTGTTATTAGAGTGAGCTGTCATAAAGTCCCACCCCCTCAATCATGCAGTATCTTTTCAGCTCCCCTTTCACATACATTACACAATAAGATCATTCTGTCATGCATCTGCCCTGGATGGGTCTAATAATGGATTCCATTGACCTCTACTTTCTTGCCGAGGTAGAGGATTTCCTCCTTTTATTGTTCCCTGGCTAGAGTGGGATCATACATACCATCAGCATGAAAAGGAATGTATATATGCCTAGACTGTGCCTAAAACAGATTGGGAGAAGAGGAAAGAAGGAGGCATATGTGCACTGGTGCTTTTTTTTTTTTTTAATGAATGACTGAAGCATTAAGTGCTTTCTGTATACAAAGAGCTTACAAATAGAAAAATAAAATAGTTCCTCCTCTCAGGGAGCTCACATTCTAATGGGGGGAAACAATCCATTTGAAAGGTTTTATTTGCAAGTCAGATGGTCCTAAGGACTTATGGTCCTTAGGGCACAACAACAGAGCAGATGGTGATATTTCTTCACATGCTGTTTTCTACTGATAAAATCATCTGTTTCTGATGAACCAAATGACTTTCGTGACAAGAATTTACTTTTCTGGGTCTTCAATAGATGTAGCTGTAGCACCTGCTGGAGCAATTGCCAGGCTGCATCTCCAAAGGAGCTGCTAACCAAGATGGTGGCTGTGGTCACTGGGCTGGAAGCTTTACCATTCTGGAGGTTATTGGATTCAGGGTCTTGGGTTGTCTCCATCAAGCTGAAGGAAGATGTTGGTCAAGGTAGTGACCTGTCTGGCACATGCTAATTTCCACTTGTCCCCCAGGGTGCCTTGCTGCTTCAGCTAGGCCAGCTTGCTTGCTCCATGATTGGTAGTTGGTTGTCAGTTGGTAGAGATGGCTAGCCCCTTCTTTTTTTTTTTTAAACAATTAATCTCTTTGTTTTCAACAATCACTTTCTCCCCCTGCCTCCCTGAGACAGCATACAATGTTATGAGTTCTACACATCCATTCTTATTAAATACATTTTCACATTAATTATGTTGCATAGAAGAATTAAAACTAATGCGGCCCTTCTTTATAAGCACCTAGGTGCCGCAGTGTATAGAGTGCTGGGCCTGGAATCACGAAGACCTGAATTCAAATTTGGCCTCTAGCTAGTCAGAATTTCTGCTTCTATTTCCTCAACTGTAAAATGGAGATAATAGCACCTACCTCACAGAGTTGGGAGAATCAAATAGGATATTTGTAAAATTCTTAGCATAGTGCCTAGCACATAGTAGATGCTATATAGTTATTCCCTTTGCTCTCCTGTATGATAGCCATGAGATCATTCATTTATCTCAATGATCAATTTCCCATTGGCTTTTCAAGGAATCACTACCTCCACATAGATTAGATTTTGGTTAATTAAATAATCAAATAAAATGTAAGAGCCCAGTCATTGTGATTCTTATAAAGTCACTTCTTCAAACTAAAATTCTAAGCAGGAATAGGCTACTGATTGATTAATCATACCTTTTTGCTTATGATACTGATACTGATGACAGTGATACAAGTCCTCACCCTCTAATCTCCCCTTTCCTCCTAAAAAGGTGAACCTGCTTACATCTACAAGGGCATGTTGGTGTGCCAGGAGAAGGTAATACCAACAAAGGATAGTATTAATCTAGGTAAACACATTCGACTTTTCATCCTTTCTGTGTGACAATTAGACCCCTGAGTTGTAGGACTTAAAATAAAGAAGAACTTCTGTGATCTTTTAGTTCATCCCTTTCCTTTTACAGATGAACACATTGAGGTCTGGAAATGCTGACTGACTTGTTCAAGTCACACATCATGAAGCCAGAATGTGCACTATGTATCCAGAACTTAGCAGTGTCTAGCACTTGGAGCTTGCTGGCTCTCTCCATATCAAATGTTTGTCTGTCTTACCTTGTACACCTTAGCCCAATATTTTTCCACATTTAAATAGCCAAAGTACCCCAGTATTCATGATACACAGACTGGGTTAATCTCCAATGAGCTAGAAAACAAGTTCCCACTTTTGAAATTACACTTATCTCAGACATGACAAGTGTCCATATTTATGTAGCCAGTGGTTTAGAATCCACTGTTTATTGAAATCTTGGGCTATGTTGAGCACAGCTTCCAATAACATAGGCCATATTCCCACTGTATTCTGCCCTGATCAGGCCTCATCATGATTATTGTGTTTGGTTCTGGGAACCTCTGTTTAAGGACATTAAAAAAGTCAACCTGGGTAGTGAAGGGTCTTGAGTCTGCATCATGTCATCAGTTAAAAGAAATGGTTAGCCTGAGAAAGAGAAGGCTTAGGAGGGTCATGCTAGCTCTCTTCCAATATTTAAAGAGCTGTCACATGGAGGAGAGATGGGACTTATTCTGCTTGACTGCAGAGGTCAGAATCAGGAACAATGATTAACATGGCAAAGAGGCAAATTTAAGGTAGAACTGTCCAGAAGTCTAATAAGCCACTTTTCTAAAAAAGCAGAGGTTTTCCCTCTCTGAAGGCCTTTAAACAGAGGCTGTTGGCTGCACCAAGTGGCTAGTGAGGTTCCTTTCAAGTGTTAAATTCTGTGATTCTGTGTCTCAGTTGAGCCATTCATTTGCCATGCCTAGAACCCATGTGTGTGCTGTTCAGCTATGGTCCCAAACCTTTTGCACAAGAAAGTCACCTCCCGTTGGTCATGGAAGCTGAATACCAACCTTTAATACCCTGAGTATTAAAGTTTTTACATAAAAAAAATTTGTCTTTACATTAAAAAAAAGGCAATTAAGTAAACCAACAGTCACAGGGTTTGCAAGTCTTATCTCATCTTTTACTGATAGTTAAAGCACAGAACGATATATTTTACAGTTAAGTTTCCAGCCTATAAGAGACAGTCTCAGGCTTGTAGTAACTAGTTTCTCATCCCTTCACCAATTCACAGTTCATAACACACTGATCGATGACCAGTACATGAATTAGCATATTTTATCTTAAACATATACAGGATATATTTGCATAGGCATTCCTTAACTCACAGCTGGTTAGAAGTAATAATGAGCTGACAAATGCTTAGAAGAAAGCAGAGGGAAGCTCAGCCAAGCAGGACAGTTCTAAAAGTAACACAGGTACTTTCAAAAAAACAATGTCATGATTTCTACTACAATCCTTTTGTGTAGATGGAAATGCTTTTTTCAGGGCAGGGGGTGTTAAAGTTTAGAATTCAAAAATAAAATTTTATTTAAAAAATAATAATTAGTTAAACAAGTTCTCATCCAAAGATGATGGAGTAGAAGCAGGGTGCAGCTAGAGTTCTCCCTCTAAATGTAAAAAATGACTTAAACAAATTCTAGAACAGCAGAAGCCACAAAATGACAGACTGAAGCAAATCTCCAGCCCAAGACAATCTGGAAGGTTGACAGGAAGGGTCTATCATCACACCAGGCTGGGAACAGAGTGCAATTTTTGGTGTGGGCCATGACAGTGTAGACATAGAGGAAACAGGTCTTAGGGGACTGAATCATGGGTGGCTGCTGCAGATTCCAGACTTCTCAACCCACAAACACTAAAGATAGCTTCAAAGTTCAGTGGGAAGGGTCTCTCACCTGGCTGAGATGGGGTCCTGCCCTGGTCCAGCCCCAGTCCCAATACTAGGAGAAAGACAGAAAGGTAGAATGTAGTTAATCATCTTACATAAATGAGGCAGGAAAGAGCTTTTACAATGGAATGGAAGAAGAGGGAGGTGAAAGGGAATATGTGAGCCTTACTTTCGTTGGATTTGGCTTCAGGAAGGAACAACATACGTACTCAACTGAGTATGGAAGTTTATCTTACCCATACAAGAAAGCAGGGGGGAAGGGGATAAGAGAGTGGAGATAACAGGGATGGCAGATTGGGGGAAGGATTAATCAGAGAAAACACTTTTGCAGAGGGACAGGTCAAAGGAGATAATTGAATAAACGGAGGGTGAGACAGGAAAGAAGAAAATATAGTTAGTCTTTCACAACATGACTATTAGGGAGATCTTTTGCATGACCACACTATATTAAATTGCTTGCTTTCTCGATGAGAGTGGGTGGGGAGGGGGAAAGGGAGACAATGTGGAACTCAAAGCTTTAAAAATGAATGTTAGAGGTTGTATTTAGAAGCAACTAGGAAATAATATATATAGGCAATGGGGTATAGAAATCTCTCTTACCCTACAGGAAAATAGAAGGGAAGGACGGGGCAGGGGAGAGTGATAGAAGGGAGGGCAGATTGGAAGAAAGAGCAGTCTCTGTTCCATGTTGAGGGTAGCAGGGAGATGAGGAGAAAATTTGAAATTCAAAATTTTGTGGAAGTGAATGTTGAAAACTGAAAATAAATAAATTTGTTTTTTAAAAAAAGAGTTCTCATCCTCCCCTTCACAGCCAAACTCCCAGAATTATCATCTAAACTTGTTCCTTCTATTTTCTGTCCTCCCACTCATTTCTTACAATCTGGATTCTGACCCCAACACTTCACCTTTGCTCTGCCTGTCATCCATAGATATATAATGCTGTCACTCCTCACCTCTGTCTCAAAGTACATGGAATAGCTAGGTGGTGCAATGGATAGCACCAGTGCAGGAGTCAGGAGGACCTGAGTTCAAATCTCACCTTGGACACTTGACATTCACTAGCTGTGTGACCTTGGGCAAGTTACTTAACCCCAGTTGCCTCATCCTGAGTCATCTCCAGTCATCCTGATGAATATCTGGTCACTGGATTCAGATGACTATGATTCTGGAGGAGAAGTGAGGCTGGTGACCTGCACAGCCCTCCCTCACTCAAAGCAAAGCCAAGTGCAAGTTATGTCATCATTTCTCTGATGGCATAGTCTTCTTTGGCAACGAAGGAAGAACGTACACACGGGGGGGGATTTGTTCAAGATGTGATATTATGTTGGTCATCTTTTCCAGATCCCTTTGTTGCTAGTGCCGTCCCCTTTACAGTTACATTGTATCTGCCCAGTATGTTTCCTGTCTATACCTAGTTAAGTATATATTATCTCCCTCATAAAACTGTAAGCTTTCTTGCAAAAGGGGACTTTCCCCTTTTTCTTTTTATCTTTAGCACTTAGCACAGGGCCTGGCAAAGAATAAGAGTTTAATAAATACATGTCAACTGTTTGATGATAATCTGGATTTGAAAAAAATTAGCAGCTGGTATTTCCATTTCTGGTAATATTATTGACTTTTGGTTAATATTAAGGTTTTGTTGTGTTTTTTTTAACTAGATCTATGATTTCATAGGTGTAAGGATCTCTCACTGAATACCTTCCTCTGCCGATGCAGACTGCCACCTGTTCTGCTTATAGGTTGTGACTTGGGAGTCCTGAGATATTAAGTGATTTGTCAGGAATCACATAACCAATATATGTCAGAGATGGGGCTTGAACCCAGGTCATCCTTACTTTGAGATCAGGTGTCTAGTTACACAACATAGTCTATCTGTTAAGGTACTTAAGGCCTAACATTATGACCGTTAGTTAATAAAATGAGCATATCATAATCCACCCTCTTTTACTCCAAGTAGAAAGTAGACACCATGAAGGGCTGACTCATGATGAAAAGAAATGCTATCCACTGCCAGATAAAGAACTGATAGATGCTTAATTGCATACTGAAATATGTTATTATTTTTTCTTTCTCTTTTTTTTCCCAGTGACATGGCTAATATGGAAATATGTTTTGCATGATTTTGTAGATATAATGGGCATCATACTTCTTGTCTTCTCAAGGAGTAGAGGCAGGGATAAAGAGGGAAAGAATTTGGAACTGAGAATGAAATATTCAAAAAAAATTTTTAAAAGAAGGTAAATATCTTGATTTCAGGAACTATTTGATTTAAGAATTTGTGTCTCCAGTGCTTAGTTCAGGGCCTTATTTATACTAAACCCTTGAAAATGGTTGTTGAATTGAATGGGAGTCCTGTAAGACCCTTAGGTTTGGGAATATTGGAGAGTACCACCTATACTCTTTTAGATTTGAGGAATGAATGAGAGTGCTGTCAGAGAGTGCTGTCTTTGAATTTTCCTTCTTTCTCATTTGACTAGAAATTCATTTCTCACTCACAAATACATATCATTTCAGTCTCGAATGTATAGGGAATATTGTGAGCTAATTGTTCCTTAGAGTGAGATTATCCTTGCTCTGATTCTAGGTTTGTCACATTGAATATCCTCTCCCAAAGCTAGGAATGTTTTTGGAAATTCATAGTTACGGAAAAAACAAGGGTTTTCAAATTTCTTTCATGATACTTCTACATTTTGGTGCAACACTGAATCCCAACCCTTGGTCCTTATATTTCTTCACTGATCATCATACTCATCTGAAGCATGTTGGTGTCAATGGATACATACTAATCATAATGCATGTTGATTTGGAAGAACACTGGACTTGATATACAGTCAATAAACATGCATTAATCACTTACTATATGCCAAGCACTGCGCTAGGTGCTGGTGGTATACAAATAAGGAAGGGAAAGATAGTCCCTGCCCTTAAGAAGCTTACAATTTAATTGGCAAGACAACGCACAAATGATAGATGAAAATTAGGATAGGTAAGAAGGTGCCTGGTAGCAGGGCTCTGGAGTAGTACAGTTTAAAATGTACAGCTGGAGGGAAATAAAGACTTGGCAAGTCTGTGACCCCTCTTCAGTGTAGAATTTAGGAGAAGATCTTTTGGCCCACCAATCAAAAGGGCAGAGGGTACTGAGGAGACTGAAGAGATGTGAGTACCAAAGCTGATGTGGTCTTGTAGGATGATGAGATGACTGGAAAATTTTATGTAAAAGATCTGGGATTGAGTTCAAACTGGGTGAGTTTCAGAAAATCCTTTAACCACTATGGACTTCAGCTCCCTTCCTCCACAAATATTTTGTGGACCGGATTGGATTTCTTTGGGTCATTTGAAAAAATGTTCCTTTACAAATGATGAAGTGCTACAGAGAACTGGCTTAAGATGCATCTGGGCATGGCTTTTTCCCAGGGGATCTCCTCCCCTTGCTGACTCAGAATATAGAGATTCCATTGTTGTTTGCAGTGGCACTGATGAGGTAGGTCACAGACTGGGGAGAGCCCACAGTCATTTAATACCAAGTGCTCCAGTAACTGAAGTTGAGTGTTACCCAAAAGCAAAGAAAAAGTTCAGGGTGGACTCAAGCAGGAAGTAACATATCGTCAATGAAAAATTACCCTGGCAGCAGGCACCACATAAAGTAGGATACTAGAGAGATGCATGACCAGAAGGTAAGATGGGAAAGTGACATAAAGTAATAATACTGGAGGTATACAATGCACACAATGTCAAAAGAAGTGAGGAAAGACAATTAGCCTGTTGAATTTGAGTCCTGTGTGGGATTTATTGGATAACAGGTCTAAGAGTCACTTAGGATGGGCAGGAATGGACAAGTTGTGATTTGCATTTTTGCAATACCTGCATTGGTGAAGTATTTATGAAGTGTCCAGATTAATATATGATATGCATGGATATTATAAGTACATGTGATATGCATATATATATATATATATGTATGTATATTCATCGGTAGCACCTAGAGACAACCTCTTCTTAGCTCAGAGGATGAGCCTTGAGCTCCCTAGCAACAGCAGCAATAATATGGGAATAATAACGTTTATGTAGGGCTTTAAGGTTTACAAAGCACTTTACATATAATATTTCATTTGATCCTCACAATCCTGGGAAGCAAGTGCTGTTATTATTCCTGTTATTATTCCCATTCTATAAAAGGGAGGAAACTGAGGCAGACAGCAGTTAAGTGACTTGCCCAGGGCCACATAGCTAATGAGTATCTGAAGCAGGACTTAGCCTCAGATCTTTCTGATGCCTCTATATCTCTGTTACCACAGCCTAGGAGCCCCTGCCAATGTATTTACAATATTACAATGTATTACACTTACTAGTTCCCCCAAGGACATAGTTAATTCAAAACAAAGACATTTAATGAAACAGTATAATAAAAAAAATGGCAACAAAATATGTCCCCTATAATCCTGCAAGTACTCTCTCAGCAATGCAATAGTTTTAGTGAGAAGAGTAGACACATGCCAGACACAGGTGGTTTTCCTTCTGAAGCCACTGGTTTTGAAATCTCTTCTGGACTTGTCTGTGCTGCCAGACACTACTCTGATGATCTCATGGTTTCCAATTCCAGATATTGCTTCACCACAGTAGCCTCCACTGCCTCCAGATTCTGCCTCAGTGAAATCCTTGGTTATCTGTCTTTGAAAGAAAAGCAAATAGTGTCATGCTTTTTGGGTTAAAGACAACGTAGGCTTTCCTCAGCTCTTTTAGAAAATTGAAGAGGAAACCACAATAGTAACAACAAACGTTTGCCCCTAGAAAGCCTTCCCTGTTTTGTTCTCTCCTATCCACTGAGCCCCTTGCTTCTGGGGCTTGGTATCTCCTTGGCAGGAGGTGCCACTTTCTTTAGAACAGAGAACAGGGTTTTCCTAGCTAGCTAATGATACCCTCAGGATTTGGCTTTTCTTGGATTCCCTTTCCTGGTTCAGGTCTTCCATCAGACACTTCACTCTAGTTTATGGGGAGCACTCCTTATACTTCCAAATTTTCATTTCACTAGACTTTAACATCGTCTTCCACTTTCTACATACTTTGTATATACATATACTGACATATATGTTGTACTATATCACCAGAGACTCTACTTTCTAAGTATTTTTCTATACATGTATTACATACATAGAAAATATAAAGATATAAATGTAGATATAGAAAACACATAGAAAGGCAGATATAGATCTTATGTATAAATATATGCACATGTATATGTATATAGAACATATAGAAAGTAGATATGTCATTTCCATAATGGAGGTTCCTTGAGGGCAGGCATTAGATCCCTCTTGCCTTATATCCCTAGGAGACACTGGGTCTGTCACATAATAAATGCTTAATAAAGGCTTGTTGGTTGATTTTATTACAAGTCAGAAGACATGGATTTCAGTTCCTTCATGTCAATTTACTAGTTATATCTTTCATCTGGCAAGCTGAGTGCCATATCCACCCATCACTTGCCCTCACTGAACCTCAGTTTCCTTATGGGTAAAAGGAAGGTACTAGACTTAATGACCTCTGAAATTTCTTTTAGCTCCGAAATCAGATGATTGTGATTGCTGCATTTCTTCCTATGGAGGCCCTCACTGAACATATCTATTGTGGAATGAAGCAAGGTCTCAGGTGCTAAATATTTTATGAATTGACATAGAGGATGAGGCACATTCAGACAAAAGCCAAAAGCAGGCTTGGCATCGTTAGGGAGGTCCAATGTCTTCAAGCTAAGGCCTAGTGTTGCCACCTAGAGTCTTGGCCTCTCAGACAGCAATTTTGATGAAGAAATAAGCAGCCCTTTCTCTCAACTAGGGGCTGGATCCCAAAGGCATGCATACACTAGGAATTCCCTTAATGGAATTTATCTTTGAAGAAACAAAGCCATGCGCTTGGGAGATGTGTTTGGCCCCTTAAATGTCAAAATCTCAATATATCCACCACCTCATCAGCACCAACTGCCACAACACCCATTGAAACTGAATTGACATCATGCCACCCAACAACTCTTGGGACAAGAAGAGAAGACATTGACATAATATCTGAGACTAGGGGGAGGAAGGCCTTAAACAACATCATCTATTTAGAAGGAAATAGGAGAGACACAAGCATCAGGAGACCAAGTGTTGTAGCCCAGGTTATACTGGTGGAGACTCTTCAATTCCCACACTAGCTGGGACTGTTAGGAACAAGGAAGCTGTGGTATAGACCTAGGACAGTTTGGGTTAACTTTACCTCATGATGGATAGATCTGAGAAGTGGCTATGGACCCTTTTGGGTGAGGAGTATATAAAATTAGCTGTAATACTCTGACATGGAGTTTCTGAGACCACAAGGTTTTCACCTTTTTGCTTGTGCTTTTTATTTGTTTCTCCTGAACTTTTAACTTCCTGGGAGCTGATTCCATTGAGTTTGTTTGTTTGTTTGTTTTTGGAATATATTCTCTTTTTTCTTCTCCATTTGCTTTTAATTCTCCTTTTTTTAAAAAAAATATTTATTTTTGTTTCTCATCATTCATTTATACTATATTTTGAGTTCCAAATTTTCTCCCTATCTCTCCCCTCTCCCCACTCCAAGACACCGTGCATTCTGATTACTCCTTCCCCTAATCTTCCCTCCCTTCTATCACACTCATCCCTTCCCTTATCCTCATCTCCTCTATTTTCTTGTAGGGAAAGACAGATTTCTATATCGTATTACCTGTATTTCTTATTTCGCAGTTGCATGCAAAAACAATTATCAACATTCATTTCTAAAATTTTGAGTTCCAACTGCTCTCCCTTTCTTTCTCTCCCCCCATCCCCACTGAGAAGGCAAGCAATTCAATATATGTTATACATGTGTAGTTATGCAAAAGACTTCCATAATAGTCATGTTGTGAAAGACTAACTATATTTCCCTCCATCCTATCCTGTCCCCTATTTATTCTATTCTCTCTTTTGACCTTGTCCCTCCCTAAAAGTGTTTACTTCTAATTACCCCCTCCTCCCATTTGCCCTCCCTTATTGCCCTCTCCCCAATACCCCTCTTATCCCCTTCTCCTCTACATTCCAGTAGTGTAAGATAGATTTTCATACCAAATTGAGTGTGCATATTATTCCTTCCCTAAGTCAACTGTGATGAGAGTAAGCTTCACTTTTTTCCTCTCACCTCCCTGCTTTTCCCCTCCATTGAAATCTTGCCTCTTTTATGAGAGATAATTTGCCCCATTCCATTTCTCCCTTTCTCCTCCCAATATATTCCTCTCTCACTCCTTAATTTTATTTTTTTAGATATCATCCCTTCCTATTCAACTTACCTTGTGCCCTCTCTATATATGTGCATAATCCCTCCAAGTACTGAGAAAAATCTCAAGAGTTACAAATACTATCTTTCCATGTAGGAATGTAAACAGTTCAACTTTAGTAAGTCCCTTATGATTTGTTTTTCCTGTTGATCTTTACATATGTCTCTTGATTCTTGTGTTTGAGAGTAAAATTTTCTATTCAGTTTTGGTCTTCTCATCAAGAATGCTTGAAAGTCCTCTATGTCATTGAATGACCATTTTTTTCCCCTGAAGTATTATACTCAGTTTTGCTGGATAGGTGGTTCTTGGTTTTAGTCTTAGTTCCTTTGACTTCTGGAATATCCAAGCCCTTCAGTCCCTTAATATATAAGCTGCTAAATCTTGTATTATCCTGATTGTATTTCCACAATACTTGAATTGTTTCTTTTTGGCTGCTTGCAATATTTTCTCCTTGACGTGAGAATTCTGGAATTTGTTTACAATATTCCTAGGAGTTTTTCTTTTCAGATCTCTTTCAAGAGGTATATGGTGGATTCTTTCAATATTAATTTTACCCTCTGGTTCTAGAATATCAGGGCAGTTTTCCTTGTCTAGGCTCTTTCTTTGATCATGGCTTTCAGGACTCCCAAAATTTTTAAATTGTCTCTCCTGGATCTATTTTCCAGGTCAATTGTTTTTCCAATTAGATATTTCACATTGTCTTCTATTTTTTCATACTTTTGGTTTTGTTTTGTAATTTCTTGGTTTCTCATAAAGTCATTAGCTTCTGTCTGCCCCATTCTAACTTTTAAAGAATTATTTTCTTCAGTGAGTTTTAGAACCTCCTTTTCCATTTGGCCCACTCTGCTTTTTAAAGCATTCTTCACCTCATTGGCTTTTTGGACCTCTTTTTCCATTTGGGTTAGCATATTTTTAAAGGTCTTATTTTCTTAAGCACTTTTGGAAGATCTCCTTTAGGAAGCTATTGATTCACTTTTCATGATTTTCTTGCATCTTTCTCATTTCTCTTCCCAATTTTTCCTCTATCTCTCTTGATTTTCAAAATCCTTTTTGAGCTCTTCCATGACTTGAGACCATTGCATATTTTTTTGGGAGGTTTTGGATGTAGAAACCTTGACTTTTATGTCTTCCTCTGATGGTATGCTTTGTTCTTTGTCATCTGAAAGGAAGAAAATACCTGTTCACAAAGAAAGTAACCTTCTATAGTCTTACTTTTCCCCCTTTTTTGGGCATTTTTCCAGCCAGTTACCTGACTTTTGAGTGCTTTGTCAAGTTGAGGTTATACTCTAGGGACCTGTAAGTTCTCAGTTCCTCCAAGGTGGCATAATCAAGCGAGAGGTGTTTCTTCCTCTCCCGGCCTGTGCTCTGGTCTATGAGCACCAGAAGTACTCCTTTCTACCCAGGATCTGCAAATAGGATTCCCTCTCCAGAGTCTCCACCAGCTCCACCATGCCAGCCCACTTCCTCACCCCAGGACTGCCATTCAGGGCTGAGATGCAGATCAGTCACTTGATTCCCCCAGGGTCTTTAGGTCAAGGGCTACAAAAGTGGATGCTGCTGCTGCAGTGATGGCTGCCACCCTGGAGCCAGGGCAAGGCCAGACCCAGATGAAAGAGCTTTCTTACTGACTGTTGAAGCTGTCTTTGGTGTTTGTGGGTTGAATAATCTGGGAACCACATTGCCATTCATGATTCTGCACCCTGAAGCCTGCGCCAGTCCTGACCATGGAGCACCATGTGGCTAGAGCTGCACCATGCTCTGCTCTGCGCCCAGTCTGATAGACCTTTCCTGTTGGCCTTCCAGGCTTTCTTGGGCTGGAAATCTCTTTCACTCTGTTGTTTTGTGACTTGTGCTGCTCTAGAATTTGTTTAGAGTCATTTTTTACAGGTATTTTATGGGCTATGGAGGTAGAGCTAAAGAAGGTCTATCTTTCTACTCTGCCATCTTGGCCCAGTCCCTTTTTGGAACATATTCTTAATGAAAGTACTGTTTATTTGAACTCTTTGGTTCAGAAAGATCCATTGCACAAATTGTAAATGCTAAGATTATCAGTGTTCAGGAAAAGGGAAGACTATAATTATGAGAAGGAAGGTGAAGTCAGGCCACTTGGCCATTAAAAGGCTGTGCAACTTTAGGAAAATCAACTCATTTCTCTGATCTTCAGATACCCCTTGTGTAAAATTATTGGTTTGGAACTGGATATGATCATCTAAGATACCTTGTGGATCCAAACATCTATCATTTATAATCTATACACCAAGACACATGGTCAAACACAAACAACATATTCCCTTAGGCAAAGGGATAGCTTATTCAGTTCTGGAAAAGCCTTTTTAACACTCCATGATGATTTCATAGGATGATAGATTTAGAACTGTAAGGAACAGTGAAAATGGTAAAGCCAATCTAACCCACTTATTTTATAAATGAGGAAATTAATGCCCAGATTGGTTATGGCTTACTCATCATTACATGAGTAGTGTAATCCTGCAGAGCAAGATTTGAACACAGATCCTCCCTTCCTCTCATTTTTTTTCATGTATCTTCTTCCCTATACTTTCACTCATACTCAATTCTTTTTTTCCCTTTTTATTCTTCTTCCCCCAGATTTTTTTTCTCTATTGTTGCCTTAGTCTAGATAGAGCTCAAGAGATTGTAACCTCCTAATAGAAGAAAAGGCAACTAGATGTGGTAGTGCACACCTCTAATTCCTGCTGTCTGGGATGCCAAGTCTAGCAAATCACTTGAATTTGGGAGTTCTGAGTGGCAGTGGTCCAAGATAAACAGCTCTCTTTACTAAGTCCAGAGTCAATATATTGAGCCCCTGGGAGCAATGAAGCCACCAAGTTGTATAAAGAGGTGTAGTGGGTGAAAGAAGAAATGACTGAGGGAACAAAGGTTCTATTGTCTGAGCATATCACTTGGTTAAGAAATACATGCCAATTGCCCAACAAATCAGGGTCAGATCCTCTCAGCTTAAACCTGAATACAGGGGGAGACAGACTTTTTTATACATTAAAAACAATTAATCGAATAAGGTCAATTAATTAAAAGGAAACAATACAACATTAAGTAATCTGATTTCTAATGGGATGAAAAATTGGGGACTTTCAAAGTTGGGAGGAGGAAGCAAGCAGATACAATTCCCTGAATTCTGAAATAGATTCATTCTCCCGGCTGTCTGTGAACAATCAAACAACTGATTGATGAGTATGGGGCCAGTTTTCAGATAAGACATGGGTTCCTTGAGATGTATAACTGTGAGAAAACCCCTTGCATCAATCTTTGGATCTGAGTTTCCAGTGAGTATAACCTAGGTCCTTGGTTAAGGGTCCCTAAGCAGCAGGGAGAGGTGATCTAGCTTTCCAGACATACAGGGCTAGGTTCAAACAATACAATAAGTTTTTCTCCCAGTTCCCACAACTGAATCAAGTTTTCTCACTAGACGGAAGTTGGACTAGACCCATTATTGAATAGAAAGGGAACTGAGATAGCTCCAGGATGGAGTCACAAGATATAGTGAACAATGTAGTTTATTCAGTTCCCACAATTAACCATTTGCTTTCCTGATCCCTCAATTCCCTCAATTTTGGTATAGGATTAGAATGTTTTCTCTAAGAACGATATATACATGTAAATGATTGGCTTGCAAATGTATTTGGTATGAAAATTCAGGCTTTGAATATGTTTTAGTAAACAGTTCTCAAAGTTGGATTAATGATTTTACATACATACATGAATAAAATTGTATTGATAATTGTAAAGAAAGTGAAATTATTTTCCCATTTTAAAATATCTGTCTGATCAAGATAAAAGAGTTTATTTTATAGTTGAACCCTTGTGAATTTTTTTTCATATTCCTGTATCAGGAACAGCATTTAGATAAAGATAGAAAGTGTGAAAAGTATATAAGAAACTGAAATTATCTGAAATGTCAGGTTTGGAGAACCATATGTAAGAGATTATACTAAATTGTATTGTCTTGTTACTAGCAAAATTATCTCAGAACTCTACAAGTGATTTGGAACCAGAGAAGGAGAGCTCCCTTCAGAGCTGCTCTGAGAAGGAAACCTGTTGTCCAAGAGATGATATCTAGGGACCAGAGATATCTGGGACTCAAAGGTGTTGATTAAATGGACATTGTGAATAGATTACTAGGATACTTGATGATCATTATAGCATTTTTTTGGCCTTTTGTTTCATGGTGTTTAAGTTTTCTTGATTACTTTGGTGCCATGTAAATTTCTCTTTTCAAAATTAATTCATTGTGCATCCTCTATGTAGTTTGATCTATAACCTCACTAAACATAATTCTGATTATGAATTTATGAAAAAACAAAGATCTGGCTTATAGTTAAGCAATTTGTGGGAAGAGTGGGCTGTCACAATTGTACATCTCAAGCAACCCATATGTCTTATCTGAAAATTGGTCCCATATTGATCAGTCAGTTGCTTCTATGTTCCTTTGGGCTGTTCACTGATACTTAGGGGGAGTGGAATACCTTTTTCTGAATTCAGGGAATTGCACCTGTTTGCTCTCCCTTTCCCAACTTGGAAAGTTTCCAATTTTTTATCCAATTAGAAATCAGATTACTCAATGTTGTATTGTTTCCTTTTAATTAATTGGCCTTATTTGATTGTTTTTAATATATAAAAATCTATCTCCCCCTGTATTCACAGATCCAGGCCTTAGCTGAGGAGATCTAGTCCTGGTTTGCTGGGCAATTGGCACATATTTCTTAACAAACTGATATGCTCAGACAATTGAACCTTTGTTTCCTCAGTCATTTCATCTTTCAGCCACCACAGAAGGCAGAACTGGACCAGGAAGGACATGGAAAGCCTCTGTCAATCAGTACCAAGATTGGGCTTGTGAGTAGCCAGCCACTGCCCTTCTAGGCTACACAAGGGAAGAAGATCCAACCTTAGATAATTAAATATATTTAAATTAAGTTTAATTTAAATTTTTAAAAAAATGAATTCACCAAATTAAATTCATTCCTATACTGCAAACTTGCCTACCATAAGAATGACCTAAGAGGTAAATAGGGTGATTCATTCTAATTTTTATCATTTCTCTGTGTCACCAGAGCATGGATCTATAGAGATCATAAGATCATGGTTCATGGTTTTTATAGCTGAAGATGGACCTATAAGTCATCTAGTTCAGTCTTATTTTATAGATGGAAACAATTCAGAAATGTGAGGAAGAGCCCATAATACCCAACTGTTCCTAACAAAAAACCCAGACAATCTTGAAATAAAGGAGGAGGGAGGCTACTTCTAGTCCACCATGCAGTCTAAGAGCAGGAGAGGATTTGTTTTTCACTAAGGGTCTGACTAAGTGTCCACCATGACACATGATAAGTTCTGATTTGTACTTGGCAAGGGATGCATATTGAATTGAGGAAAGATATAGAGGTCTTAAGACAAAATAGGTCTTTTGGTGTCCAAGTAAGGAGTATGATTTTAGGACTGTCTTCAAGGAATTCATGTGTTAGCTGTATAACTATAATTGATATATGTTTAATAATCAGATTCCTTGTGGATTGCCAGGCTGAGATCTCTAGCCTAGGACATAATATAACTTTGCTTTCAGTTAGGCATCTAAGTGGCACTATGGACAGAGTGCCAGGCCTGGAATCTGGAAGATTGAGTTCACTTATCTGGTTATGTCACTTAACCCTGTTTGCCTCAGTTTTCTCATCTGTCAAATGAGCTGGAGAACGAAATGGCAAACCACTCCAGTGTCTTTGCTAAGAAAACCCCAAAAGGGGTCACAACCGAAATGACAGAACAAGAGCCAGCTAAGTGACTCAGTGGATAGAGTAATGTACCTGGAGTCAGGATGACCTGAGTTCAAATTGACCTCAGACACTTACTAGCTGTGTAGCCCTGGGTAAGATACTTAACGACTGCCTACCTCAGTTTCCTCTACTGTAAAATACAGATGATAATAGATCTTTAATGTAAGGATTAAATGAGATATTTGTAAAAGGTTTAGTACACTACATCATATAGTAGGTACTTAATAAATGCTTGATTCTTTTCCTTTCCTCTTTGAGGAGAGAGCCATGTGTTTGTTTAGGTACTAGGGATAGAGGAAGCTAGCAAAGCCAGAAATGAGATCTGAATTTCATTATTTCATGAATTATGCTCTTCCCTCAAAATTGGTCAGTTTGGAGTTCAGTGAGTAAGTAAGATAAGGCTACTGTAGAGGTACTAAGTCAGAAGATCTTTAGGAAGAACATCAGAAAATATTAGGGACCCACTTATCACTTCTGAAGTGCTGCTAAAGAAACTATTTGAGGGAATATAGGACTTTGGGGAGATGATGGAACATAAAGAATTGGTTTGTTGACATGTGTCATGTAGTGTGCATATTTTTCAGCACTGAAAATAATGCTAAATTTTCCCAGTTGGGGCTGACAAGGAGGAGCACAATAAAGGAGAATGGGTAGCAGTCTGAGAGAAAATCTCTGTAAAACTCAGCAGTATAGAAAAGGGTTAGACGTTCCTTTAATGGCTTAGAGTAGAAGGGGGTGGTGAATGATACTAAAAAGGAGTGCTGACATCTTTTAGCTATATTTAGCCAGACTACTCTCCTGAAAAGAGAATTAAAACCGCAATGTTCTAAAAACAATAAGGTGCAAGGTGATCATATCATCTAAGACTATAAGGCACAAAGAAAGCACTAGCCTAATTTAGTAAGGGAAGCTCCTTTCCAGCAGCTCTCTACAGAATGAAATCTCAGATTCAGACCTTATCTCTATCCTAAAAGGATCAGTAGGAAGGAGAGGTATGATTCTCTAGGAAAGGATTTTTTGAGTTTAGATAACTTTGTGATAGGGATTCTTTCATACTGTATGTGTGTGCATATATATATATATATATATATACACATATGTTTATAGGTATATATGTACTTATATGCATATGTATACTTATTATCCCAATAAAAATAACTGATTGGCTTAGTATTTAGTAAATACTCTATACTGAACAATTTTGAACAAAAGAAAGCTGTGAAGATTTTTGGTCTAGTGGCAATTCTATCACAAATTAGAGGTGTCAATTTATTTTAACTCTTTGAGTCTCAGTTTTCTCATTAGTAAAATTGGAATAATACCTCCTTTCCCTCATTCTGGGAGTCTATTCAAGACTCAAATAAGAATGATGAATTTGGAAGAGTTTTGAAAAGCATTAAGAACAATACAGATGTTGAAGTAAGACATGATCTGATGAGGGAGACTAGCTGACTGCTCAAGTGGTGTCTAAATTAGCAGCAGAAACCCAGTGGAGTCACTCAAAGTCTGATGTTCACCTTCAAAGGTCAAGTCAATCAGGAAGTCAATAAATGTTTATGAAATGTCTACTATGGTCTAAGCACTGGGAATACAAAAAGAGATGTAAAAGTGCAGCCTTGCTTTCAAGAAGCTCACAATCTGATGGGGAGATAACAAGTAAACAAATAGAACAAGCTGTATACAGGATAAATAGGAAATATTGAAAAGATTGTCTAAGGCATTGGAGTTCTGAGGGGTTGGGAAAGGCTTCCTGTAGAAGATGGGATTTTAGCTGGAACTTGGAGGAAGCCAAGGAAGTTGGTAGGTGAAGAGGTGGGGAATCATTTCAGGTGGGGGGCAGCAGCCACAGAAAATGCTTGGAGCTGAATTGGCATTTCTTGATCATGAAACATTAAGGAGGTCAGTGCCACTGGAGTGAGGAGTATGATAGTGGGATATAAGGTGTAAGAAGACTGGAAAGCTGGGAGAAAGAGAATAGGCTAAAAAGGACTACTAAGCAGAGGATTTTGTATTTGATCCTGGAGGCAACAGAGACATACTAGAGTTTATCAAGCAGAATTAGCTGATCAGACCTGTGCTTTAGAAAGAAGAATACTTTGGAAACTGGAGGATGAACTGGAGTGAGGAGAGACTTGAGGCAGGTAAGACAGACTAGCATGCTGTTGTAGCAATCTAAGTGTGAGGTTATGAGGTAGCTAGGTGGTGCAGCCTCATTAGCTGTATGACCCTGGGCAAGTCACTTAAGCTGTTTGTCTTAGTTTCCTCAGCTGTAAAATAGGGACCCTGGAGAAGGAAATGACAAACTACTCTAGTATCTTTGCCAAGAAAACCCCAATGGGGTCATGAGGAGTAGGGCATGACTAAAAAAACAAACAAGGAAGCATGAGGTGATAAGGGCCTGTATCAGTGTGATGGTAGAGGCAGAAGATAGAAGGGAGTATATGAAAGACATGTTATAAAGGTAAAATACACAGGTCTTGGCAATATATTGGATATGGGATGTTGAAGAGCAGAAGTGTCATCCACTTAGAGGTGATGAAGTTTAAGGGAAATTATCCATACTAAACAAACTTACAAGAGACTACCCATAATGCCGCTTTATTAATTGACAAAAATGGAGATGCCTATTGGGAGCTGGCACCAACTGTTTTGATAGAGGACAGCATCAGGGTGAACAAATTCACTCAGAAGACCAAATAACAAAGAAACGTATGCTTGTTTATGCAGAAAAATTTTTTAAGAAATCTGTTCTCAAGGCATCTTTCCATTAGATATGCCTTGGCCATATCTATGGTAAAATTCTGCTGTAAGAATATTTCTGTCCAAAGATATGGAACTTGTTATCAAGTACCAGTGCTGGTTAAACAATGACAAATCGTGGCAAGTTGGTTCTTCTTTATCAGAAATCCATGTAGATCACCACTCTTTTTCTCACATCACCTTACAGGTGATGGTACAGATTCCAAGTCTTTAACTTTTTTTTCTCTCAGAAGAAATATCAACAGCTACTTTAATCTTGACAACTCATGGAGAGAGAATTTCGATCATATGTTGTTTGAAATGACGACAGTCTGCCACAGCTCCAAGTTTTGAGTGGCCATACCCTGAAGTTCTGTCTTGTTCTGATGCCTCTCCAGCTGCTGCCTTTGGGAAGAGTTATTGCTCTTTTTACAGAGAGACCCCCCTAGGTTACATGCTTTGGGCTAGTCAACACATTTTCAGCTCTTTAGTTAAGAAGCTCCACTGAACCCACGCCAGTGATGAACAAAATGCTAGCTTGGGAAGCCGACCTGACCTTCCAATAGATGGTGCCAGCCTTTAGTTCTACCTCAGTTAGGGAGGGTACTAGACTTCATCTCTTCTTCACTTTAGAAAAAGGTAGATTCTCTCATATGATCAATACCTCCCAATAAGTATCTTTGAGGCTGGAGAAAAATACTCCAAACTTGTATGTCCTTCCAGTTCCCGGTTGCCCTCCTTTAATGCCCAAACATTCAGATTTTCTCCCAACATCTGAGAAGCTTATAGAAAGCATTAGGAAAAAGGGAAGGAAAAGGGAAACTTAGTTAAATTTCCTAATATTCCTGAGGTCTTAAGTCTTCAAGCCCATGTAGAAAGTATTGTTTTCAGTTTACGTATCATATTTGAGCAAGGAGTTAGAGAAGTTGGAGCACATCCAGGAAAGAAGAACAGGAAGATGCTGCAACTAGAGATGATGCTGCATGAAGGCACTGGCAAAGTTTAGCCTGGAAAAAAACAACAGCACTTTATGATGGATGTGTAACTATATTTGTCAGATGATTAGTTTGTTGTACTTGATCCTAGAGGGCACAACAAAAATTACTATCTCTATACTATATAACAGTATAACATCCAAAGTCTATATAGAGAATTGATTTCTATCAATTAGGTTAAGAGTCCATACACACATTGTTCATAGGACATAAACACAGGCTATCAACAGCAAGGTAAAGAGGTGTTCAAATCACCAAAAATACAGAATGCAAATTTAAAAAATTCTGTGGAATCACCTCACAGTCATCAAATTAATTATTCTTAGATGGGAAAATTTAGTACTGAATAGCCTTGGAAAGGCAGGTTAGGAGATCTGGAAATTGGCTCAACCATTCTAGAAATCAATTTGGAATTCTATAACAAATTCTGTCTGCACCTTTTGCCTCAAGGATTTCATTACATACGTTACAAGTTTCTGCAGTTGGGTGTGAATATACTCTTACGTATAATGATATTCAAAGCAGCATTATTTGTTATAACAAGCTAAACCTTAACATGCTTTATTCAAAACTGAATTGTTTATTTAAGTTCTTAAATGCATAGCCCTGATGCTCTTTATTCATCTACTTCACCTCGTTATAAAGGCCACTCCATTCTCCTGAATATGACGTCAATGAAAAAGGCCTCTGCTTAAGGATGCTCGTTCCTCTTCTCTTTTTCCTAGTAGGTCTCATCTCCACTGTGCCCTTGTATTGTGCTGGACGTTGAAAACCCCTTTCACGTCCAACAGCAAGTGGTCAGTGAGAGCTTCTAAGACAAAGAACGCTTAGGCAGCACTGTTCCATGCAGGAGTAACTACTGGCAGCCTTTCACCTCATTGAAGAATTGTTGCCCTTATTTCTCCTTATTACTCCTACTAGAAGGCTTGGTTGCTGAGTCACTTTTGCCACTCATACGTCTAAATGGTCTCTTTATCAGAATCTTGGTAAACAGTCATGACAGTGCTTGCTATTGGAGGAAAGAGAAGAGACCCAACACCTCCCAAAACAGACCAGAATGTAGTCTGAGATTCCAAATTACCCTTTATATATTCACAGTTCTGACATGAGTGTAGTATGCACAGCTAACCCATTTCTCCTTTTCTTTGGCCTGGGTTTGGAAGACATTTGCAATTTTTATTGTAGTTTCAAGAAGACAAGGTGTAGGGAAGAGGTAAACCTTTTATTGAGGTCTTGCTGGGGTTCCTCTGGGAAGACTGAGGTGATGTCTTTTCTTTGAGAAAAGATTCTGCAAAAAATAAAGGAAAATTCAATGAGTTTATTTCTTCCTTGTCTTTAGAAATGCCATGGTCAAACATGGGAAGGTAGGACAGCTGTGTTGCTGCAGGGGTTCTACGATGGGGTCAAACATTTCAGTCTTCAGCAGCTGACAGAACCAGGATAACCTTATCTTCCCTCTACTGAACTGGGGACAATAGGTGTTTTAGGTTAGGAAGATATTAGCTGTCCCTTATTCTTTTCCTGCTTCATTATATTTATTTTCTACTTTGAACTAGTCACTGTGGAAAAGGAAACACTTATAAAATAGAACCAAAAGGTAACTCCTACTTAACGACAGAATAAAAGCCCTGAGTAACTTGATCTAGTTCTCTTTTTCCTTTTCTGGACCATAATGCAAATCTTTTAAAGAAATTATTTATTTTCCTTAAATACAAGACTAGAGCAACTGAAACCAAGAATTACTCATTGTTTATTGCAATCAGTTCAATAAAGTAGAAGACTACGGAGGGATGGGGTGAATGTGAGAGGCCGAATGGAGAGTGAAGAACAGGATGGAAGGGTGGGAAGAGTGTTGGGACAGAAACTGAGTGGTTAGAACCCTACCAAACTGGACCCCAAGGCAATAATTCTGTATCTGCTTTACTCCCCTAGGGCTCCATCTTGTGAACCTGACATATTTCTGGGCAAAGGGAAAGTCTGTTTACAACTCTATTTTAAACATTTATTTTTTGTCTTCATAAAATGTTAACCTCAAGTTAGTGGTTAACTAGTCTGAACATACTTATTAGGAATATTGTTCAGAGTGGGAGATAATGGGGGAACATATCATTTTACAGAGAAAATTGAGGTCATTCATCATGAGCTGCTTCTTGTCTGCTCTTCCTCATCTCCTATCACTCAGATGCAACTATCTTCTCTTTCACCCCACTCTCACATGAAAAAAATAACCTTATTCTTTACAAAGGTTAATCCTTTCACTTGTTCAAGTGATCCCATTCCAACCTGTCTCCTCCAATAGGATGCCTCATCAGGCATCGCTATTCTTTCACTGATTTTCAATTTCATCTGATCTATTGGCTCATTTCCAGACTACAACATGCCCAGTCTCCCCCATCCTGAAAAAAAATCCTCATTTGATCCTTCCATCCCCACCAACTGTAAGTTTTCTGCCCTCTGTAGTTAAGTTCCTTGCAAAGCTTGCTTACAATAAATGATTCCACTTTCTCTCCTCTCACTCTCTTCTTAACCTTCTACAACCTAACCAATGTACCTTCCATGTGTGCCCTGGGTCTTAAGAGACTTTAGTAGAAGATGTATGATTTATGATAAAATAAATTCCTGTAGGGATTGGGTCAAAGAATAGTATGGTTTTGAAAGTATATACATTCAAGGGGATTAAGATAAAACGTGTCTTCAGGTTCCCATATACTGTACCACAGGCATTACTTCCATTTCCTACCTCTTGTGTCCTGGCTTTTTTTTTTTACCCATACCCAATCTCCCTATTGTACAAATGGAGAATCCAAGAATTCTCCAGAATCACTTTTCTCCATAAATCTGTTCTTTTAAATTTCCACTCATCCTTCCTCTTAACAATTTACCAGCCCAAAGAGTTATAAGCTTCATGTAGCTAGATAATTGTGCAAAAGGAATTCTGAGCCTTGAGGGACCTCAAAAAGAGAATTAATCTACTTGACATCAGCAAATGTGAGTGGATACTGACTCTGTCACTCACTATCTCTCTGACTTCTGGCAATCAGAACACCACCGTGATCTGCATTTCCCCTTTGTAAAACAGTTACTAATAATTACACTATTCTCCTACTTGGGTTTTTCCTCAGCATTTGTCTAATAGATACTGTAAATGGAATCACTCTGTCATATAAAGCATTAAAATAAACCATTTATAATTCATTCTACTTGAGAGAGATGGAGAGCACAAAGCCAGATTCAGAGATGAGTAAGAAAAAACTGTCTCAATTAATAATGTCTTTCTTCTAGCTTCAGGCTATTTGATATTTTAAAGTGACTACCTCCTTTTGCTTTCAAGCTTCTCTGTACTTTATTGCAATCGTCCTGTTAAGATAGGAGTAAAAAGCAGTTGCTTTTTCTTTTCTCTTTTAAATAATACATTTTCAGATTCTTAAGGCAATCAACTGAGGGAATGAGTAGTTAACAACAGTCTTCCTGAATTCCAAGATGATGATCTTGGGAAGTTGTTATCAATGTCCCTCTGCGACAATTACACAATGATGGCTCCATTTGACAGTCTGATGTCCCTTTTCCTCCTTAAGAACTCATTTAGGGATACTTGTTAAAATATCTACCTGCACTATCCCAACTTTTATAAATCAGTAATGTTGATTGCTTTCTGCACATACACACGCAAGTATATATGTAATTTTACTTCTAGTTAAGAGGTGACTTTCTTTTCTTCACTTATACTAAGCAATGAAAGAGAATGTTGCTTCTACCCCCTTTTAACACCAGTAAAAAAAAAAAACTTCTGTGCTTGCACATTTGTTTTCTTTAAGATATTTTTCCTTGTTACTCTAATCCAAAGCATGATGAAAGAAAACCTGAAAACTGTTTTTACAAAGAGACATGTTTTACCAACAGTTACAAAGAGTAGATAACTAGATTCCCTACTAAGGACAGAATCACTTATTTATTGTATACCCCCTTATATACAAATATGCTTTAGTATTTGTCTGATATTTAGTTAGAAAACCCTTATATTGGAATAGGGAAATAATTGTGTACATGTGTGTATCTTTATGCTCTACGGTGATTATATTCATCATTTACCTTCATTTTCTAAGACTGATCAGTCTCTGGTTCATCTGAAAAATGCCTCCTTCAAATCCTGGACCTGAAAGCTGATAACACTTTTTTTTCCAAAGACCTGGGTGCAAAGTTAAATGCTAAGTTTACATTCTGACCCCATAAGTCTCAGGGATAGAGTTCTTTGAAGTGAGAAAAGAATGAGAAACTGACAGGTCACAAACAGGAATGAACTTATTTCTTCATATGAGGAAGGACCAAAGTCCAGCCTCTTCATCAATGTGATCATAGAAGAACTGCATGGTATACACATTTTAAGGAGCAAACTCTTATCATAATATTCTGAGGCACTACACATAAATAAATATGAAGTTTCTTTCCCCCCCCCACTCCCAATATAGCCTTATCATCTCTAATTGGTTGGGTCCGTTCGAAGCTTGTCTCCATGTTCTGGTTCAACCAAATGAGACTAGCAGATGCTTTGAAAGACGAAACCCTCCAATATGTTTCCTCCTATTAGAATGGGAACTCCTTGAGAGCAGAGACTGGCTAAACTTTCTCTTGGAATCTCCTTAAATTATTATTAGCACATTAATTTTCACAAAGCAAATGATTAACAGCTGTTTTTCATTTGTGTGTGCTATGAATGATAGGAGAGCCAAGCAGCCCTGGCCTGTAATGCAAGTTACAATGTGGCTGGATGGGTGACACTGGCAGGGAAAGTCTATTTCTCTTCACGAGGCAGCCCCAACTGACTCTACTCTTTACATCTTAAAGACCTGTGGAGCAAATTGATTTCCAGTGTGATGCTACAATATTTCTTTACCTTGACCGTCTCCTTTTATCCTCTTGTGATGGTCCTAAATGCTCAGGATGATTTTGTCTTGCTGGTTTAGACTCTCACTTTCTTCATTTTGGCCCCAGTTTGCTAGATATTACTTTCTCATTTGCAATATTTTTCAATTTAAGAATTAATGCTCTTTTACCCCATACTGAATACTCTATCTAAGGATCTCTAAAGCGAGAAAACGCTAGAAAACCAAACAGTAGTAGTTATTGTCTGTTGTGATCATTCTGTAAATGAATCATGGGCTCTGGTTGATTTCCCTTGAGAGACTGAGCATCTGTAATTCTTTTGTTTCCTCAGAGCATTCTTTCAGGATGATCTCAGCCGCTAATAGATGATGGATACACTTTGGGGAAGAGAATCTTCCCTTATGGACCCTCAGTTCCACATCATAAATGTGACTCCAATCTGGCATCAGTCTTCCAAGGAACGGTCACTCTCTTCATAGTTCCCACTAAGTAGCAGATACTTTTGATTGGCTGATTTTTAGTCTTGGAGAGTAAAGAGACATTAAGAACAGTAAGAGGAGGAAGTCTTATTTTCCTGTTTTTTCTCAATGATCATCTCCTAATTGGAGTCATGAAGGCTTAGAAATACTCCTTTGAGACTCCTGAGAAAGAGAATGAATAGTAAGTCAGTTTTACTTACTGGTGAACTATCTGCCTTGAAAGGTCAGGAATGGATAGGAAAGGTAGACATCTACTCTCTCACCTTTTAGCCTTGCTCAGGTTTCCTAACTGGGGATTTCTTTCCCCCCACCCCCTTCTTGTGAGCCTAAAAAAATGTAATTCTTAACAGAATACTCTACCTTTTCTGTTCCACATCCTCCATAGCAAATCTACCCACACCTATTAAAGAATGTTTTCTTTTGATCTTGGGACACAAAAATCCGTTCAGTGCTCTGGAGTCTCTTCCATGATAGCCTTTACCAAACCTCCAACAACTTCACTCCTTCAACTCACAAGTTTTACTTATTCTTTAATTCATGCTAAGAACTGATAATAGGGCCCCTTGCATTACAGAAATAGTAATCACTGAAACCTGTGATTTAACTAAGTCTCTCTGAGCTTTCCTTGTTCCCACAAAGTATTTCTGGTATGAAAAAAAAGTCAAAAAATTTTACACAGATTTTCCAGATCACAGGGCTCCACACAACTAATATGATGTGTAAGGGTTAACTGTATAGCGTCATACTAGGTTGATGTGTCCATTAGTTTTGTTTAACTATTTTTTCCCTATAAAAACTGTCACAAGAGATTTCTTGTTGGGGACACAGGGAGGAAATATTCATAAATAAAGATAATATAAGACCAAAATATAGAGATAAAAATTAACTTTAAAAAAATAAAAGAAAATAGTGTCCATGAATAGGATTCAGATTTCTGGACCATAATTTAACTTAGGGTAATGTAAGACTCTTGGTCAGGAAGTGAACTGAATGAAGTCTATTAAGAATGTGTTTGTCTGTTTTCTTTCAAATCCAGTCAAAAGGCCTCTAAATCCCAGTTCTTAATCTGAGGGTCCATGTATAAGTTTCAGGAAACTTGTGAACTTGGATGGAGTAAAGAGTTATTTCCACTAACCTATGACTAGCATTTCCTTCAATGATTAATTAAAAAAAACCACTAATCTGAGAAGAGGTCTGTGGGTTCCTTCACCAGGCTGTCAGAGGACCACAGCACAAAAAGCGTTAGGAACCCTGGCTTTCAAATTAAAAGAAGATGGGAAGAAAACTACCCACGTGTGTCTATTAAGGTAAAAGCTAATGAAAAAGATTAGTAACTGGGATTCCCAGAAGTTCCCAGACCACAAAGTACATGGAAGAAGTCAGAATTAAAACATACATCCTCAAGTTTCTGTACTTGAATACACAAAACTTGGGTAGTTAGCAAAATGAACTCTAAGTCCTAACACCTAATCTGAGCCACAATCAGCATGAGGTGAGTGGGGCAACGTACCACGTAAAGCAAATACACAGAGCGCCAAACTGGTTTTCTAGGCCTTCGGGGTAGTCAGCGTCAACAAGAGGGCTCCTGCTATGAATGCTGTTCATCTACCACAGCTATCCTCCAGGGCCTGGGGAAATCTGAGCAGACAGCTATTTATCTCTTGTCTCCAACACCCTGGATCTTCTCCTTGCACCCTCCCACCCCAAGCTGACACAGGGAAAGGGTTTGAAGGATGAGACTGGGAGGCACCCACTCCTAAAACAGGAGTTGTCTTAAGAGTAAAGGCAGTACATGTTTTGCCTGGGGTCTGTTGGCAGGTTGACCACTCTTTTGTCTGGGGTGAATCCTCCCTTATCAGCATAAATGTGGAGAGATGGCTTTGAGGATCATGCTTGCACTGGCTAGGATGTAGGTAAGTAATGAAGATGGATAAGTAGACAGAAGAGCTTCAGACACTTTTTGTCCCAACCTAGGTAAGTTAGTTGGTCAACTAGCATTTATTAAATACCTACTACATGGGTATACTGGTAAATGTTTAACAATTCCCCCTCTTAAGTCTAGAAAATCAACAAAACAATAAATCAGCTCAATTTGGAGCATTTGTAGCTTTCTGATAAATAAACACTCAGAATGAAAATTTGACAATCCACATGAGAGACTTTAAGAACTGCAGCCAGCTGGAAAGGTAATTTAAATGAAAAATCTTTCATATTCATTAACAGGCCATGTAACCTACCCAGGTCACATGGAAGCCTGAGTTACATGAATATGAGCTGCGCGGAGCCTGTGGTGGAAGGTGTTTGCTGAATGGGTGGAACAGGAAGAGGTGGAGCTGGAGCAGAGCTGAGAAGAAGTTAGTCTTCAGAGCAGTCTGAGCTAGGAAGGATGCAGGCAAATATGCAGCTGGCTAGCAGGAGTGATTTTGTGATTGTTTGTGATTTTGTTTAAGGTAGCCTGCTTGTGATTTGTTTAATGAACCTGCTTTGTGGGAAGTCTAGCAGGGGAAAGGTTTGGGGATGTCCTCTGCATGGTTATTGTGTATAGATTTTTGTTGCTGTGATGGATTTGGGTCTGAATAAATGTTTTGGTTCTGCCTTCCATGTGGAAAGTCTGTGTTACTTTGCGATTCAGAACTGTGCCATGATATTTATGGCTGCTGTGGGTTCTGTGAGTATCGCATTGGTGCTACATCAGCAAATCCCTGCCTAATTGCCACCTAGTTAATAATAATTAGTTTTTTAAAAAGTGATCATGAAATGTACCTCCTTTCTTTTATAAACAGACTAGAAAAAAACTGTACACTCCAAGTTTCACTAGTATTTGATCCCACCATTCCACTGAAACTGCTCTTTCCAAAGTTGTCAACAATGTCTTAACTTACAAACCTAAGGTCCCTATTTTTCTTTGAAGATTTTGCCCCTTGTCCATCCTCTCTCCTCCATGATGCTTCTTCCTCCTTTAGCTTCTGTGAAATTATTCCCTTCCACACACATCCTTCTCTTGTCTCCTTTGCTAGATCATCATCTATGTCTTGCCACCTTAATCTTGCGTTTTTCCCAAAGATCCATAGTGGACCATCTGGTCTTTTCCCTCTACTTCCACAGACTGATGACCTCATCAACCGTGAATCAAATAAAATCAAATCATGAATCAAAAGGATTCAAGTATCTTTTGGAAGGTGTCACGTTATTAGGAGACACCCTGTTTTCCACAGCTAAGACCCAGAAAGCAAGCTGTGCCCAAGCTTGGCATAACAACAATCCCTTGCATTCACCTCTGGACGATCTCACCCACAGCAAAATCCAAGAATTGCTCCACACAATGATTGTACTGCTTTGAGTAGCACCAAGGTGTTCTGCGAGCTCAAACTCCTTCTGTAGCTCTGCTACCTGTCCTTGTCAGAACTCCAGCTCACCATGCAAGCTGTGGTGTAAGTACTGAGATCTCCCCAAGCTACCCTGGGCCTCCATACATGTATCTACTTCGCCTCCTCGCTTGCAAGCCACTTTTCTCATTCTGAAGTTAAACTTCTGGGTGATTTCTGCCTCCCCTGTCCCGGCTGGGCATCCATGGGTTGGAGGCTGGCTCCATCTGGTTGATAAAGAGGACTCCACAATCAGAGAGTCTGGCCCTGATCTCTCCACTGAATGTCACATCACGTCACCCACCGTCTGCTGGGTTTTTCCACCTGGATATCCTCTAAGCATCCCAGGCCAAACACGCCCAGCCAGAACTGTCCTTTCCCTTAACTCGGTCCTCTTCCACACCGTCATTTCCGTGGCAGCTATCACCCAGGTCTCAGCCTCGGTGCCACCCTGCACCCTTCCTGCCCCCTCACACCCTACTCAGTCAATGGTCTACGCTGCTCAGGTCTACCCTCTCTCCCCACGGACTCTCCTCACCCACCGCACCCGCGGCACTGCCGCCTTCGCCGTCTCCCGCCCGGCTGCCGAAGCAAGGCCGCATTCCGCCGCCGCCCTGCCCTCCGAGACCTCCGCACATGGAACACGAAGGCGCCTCCGGCCTGGCACGGGCCGTGCCCAGCCACGTGTGCGGGTATTCACACTTACTGCCTTTGGCACATTTGTGCCAACCGGGTGCCGTGTCCGCTGCATCTCCTGCCTCCGCACTGGGCCATGTCGGGCCCTCCTCCGCTACCCCCTTCTTCAGGCTCATGGCCGCCCCTTCAGGCTCATGGCTGCCCCTTCAGCTCATGGCCGCCCCTTCAGGCTCATGGCCGCCCCTTCAGCTCATGGCCGCCCCGTGTTCCCCCAGCGCCCTAGCCAGCCAGAGGAGACGGAGACCGCAGGCCTGGGCTGTGCTGGGAGGGATGGGCTGACGTTGAAAAAGCTCTCCTCCCCGCCCCCACCCAGGTGGGCGGGCTCGCTCCGCCCCCACCACGCCCCGCCCCCGCCCTGCCCCCACCACACCCCGCCCCCGCCCCGCCCCCACCACGCCCCCGCCCCCGCCCCCGGCGGCCTCTCACCCGTCACCTCTGGGACCTTCCATCCTCCTAAGGAGGCCGTGAAACCACGAAAGGGGCCTCCCAGGCCCCAGGGGCAGACCTCAGCTCCCCCAGGCCCGCCTGTCAGGCCCCGGAGCCTCTCCGAGGACAGTCCGGCCCTCACACGAGGGCCCACGGAAGTCCAGGCACGAAGCGCCGTGGGGCGCGCTCCCGTTAGGGCGCCCCCTGCGGGTCCTGGGAGCAGCTGCAGCACGCGGCTCGGCACGTGGCTCTGGCACAGGACAGGAAGTGTGGGTGTGGCTTTGCCATTACCCCCTACCCAGAAGCCCTCGCGCAGCTACATTAGCGGAGGCTTGGGTGTTCGGAGAGGCGGTGTGGGTCTGGCTGAAGAGGTGAGTGTACGGAGCATGGGAAGAAGAGCTTTTTATTCCTCAAAAATCGGTGCCTTCCCGCCTTCTTCCTCCCCCGGTTGGTATTTGACATCCCTCGGCCCCCGCAGGGGGAGGACCGTGCTGACGGCAGCGCGGCCTCTCGGGCCCCGCCCCAGCCCCGCCCCTGGCCCCGCCCCCGGCCATCTCTGGGCACGTGGTCAGCTCACAGTCCCGAGGCGCTGACGGCAGCGCGGCCTCTTGGGCCCCGCCCCCGGCCGCCTCTGGGCACGTGGTCAGCTCACAGTCCCAAGGCCGAGCTTGGCCTCGCCGCCCCTCACTGACCGCCTCTGCACCCTCCGGCCTTTGCGCCTGCGTGGTTGTCATCCCACGTGTTTCTAACGAGGCCTTGATTAAATGTGCGCCTCCTGGTGTATGGCTTCGTCGGGCCCCGACTTCAGCGTCTTCTCGAGGCATGGAGGCATCGCTGGGTTCTCCGAGGATGCACGGAGGAGTGTGCGTTCTGGGTCACTCGCAGAAGGTTCCTGAAGCAGAACCGCAGAATCTCCGAGGGCTCCCGAGCTCAGCCTGCGTTTGAATGGGAGTTCCTTTGCCACCTTCCTTCCGCTGCAAGAGGGCAGGGTTGGATCTTCCTGTTGAGACTCAGCATTACATTTGGGCCTTCCAGAACGGAACATGTTTGACCAGAGAAGCTTAAGGAGGGTGTCTCCAACCATCTGCATCTGTAAAAAGACACTTTCTCCACTTCGGAAGTTTTGAAGCGTTGTTTGTAAGGGACTTGAGCGATCAGCTCGGAAATTATCTGAAAAGAAAGGATACCAAAGATTTAGGAAAAATCTCAGTCCATCTGTTAAAAGAAACGACCTTCTAACCATCAGATCTACTTGGCTATCTCTAAGATGTTTGCAAGTGTGTATTTGTTACTGTTTTCCAAAGAAGCCTGGGGCATTTTGCATGCTGCTATATGTGTGGAGGTAGAAGTGACTCAGAGAGAAGGCTGAGCAGGATGCTCTGGACCTATGTAAGTGACTTAAGGAAGTGGGGACAGGGTTCCTTGTGGGATGAGACGCATATGAACCCCAAAGCTCTGTCTTCTTTTTTGTCTCTTTTTTTTTCACTTGGTGATCTCATCTGCTCCCACAATTTCAGCGGTTGTCTCTAGGCAGATAACTCAGACATTTTTCCAACTCTAACCTCTCTCTAGACCTCTAGTCTTGCATCTCCAACTGTTTTTTAAATATCTTGAGGCATCTCAAATTCAGAGTGTCTCAAACTGAGCAGATTCTTCCCCCAAATCTGTTTTCTCTTCCTAATTTTTCTGTTACTGTAGAGGGTAGCACCATTCTCCCAATCACAGTTTTGTCACTGCAGCTCATCGTTTTCTTACACCAGGCATTTCTAATCAATGGTCCAGTCTGGTCATTACTACTTTTGTAATATTTCTCAGGTGCACCTGCTTCTCTCCTCTAACTGTAACCCTAACTGCCCTGGTGCACATATTTCACGCCTGGGTCATTGCAGTTACCTGCTGCTTGGTCTTCCTGACTCCAGTCTCTCCCTACTCCTGTAAATCTGTCCTCCATTCACCTGTCAAGGCCATTTCCCTTGAGTCCGTGTCTGACTGTGTCATCTCCTTATTCCAATAGTTCCCTTCTGTATCTTGGATGAAAAATAAAATTTTCTATTGGGGCTCTCAGAGTCCTTCATAACCTGCCCCTTCCTACCTTTCCTGCCTTACTCTCTTCTGTGTCCTCTTCGATTCAGTGACACTTGCTTCTTATTACTCAGACACAACACTCCATCTGCCACCTTTGAATTTTCACTCACTGACTCCATGCCTGGAGCTCTCTCCCTCCTCATTTCTGCCTCCTGGCTTCCTTAAAGTCTGCTAAAGTCCCATCTGGTAAGAAGCCTTTCCCAGTCCTCCTTAAGCTCGTTGCCTTCAGGGATTACCTCAGTTTATCCTGTATAGATCTTGTACAGACTTAGTTGTTTGTATGTCATCTACCCCTTTAGACCAAGAGCTTCTTGAGAGCAGGGATTGGGTTTTTGGCTTTCTTTGTGTCCCTGGCACTTAGGGCAATAAGTATGTAATAAATACCGACTGACTGATTCCAGAGACTCTCCAGGGAGAGGAAAGAGAAATACTTTGGAAGCTTAAACTGTATAGGGGAAGCTAACTAAGCATGTGACTAATTTCCAACTCATCTGTAGTAAAGAAAAGGTTCCCTCTTTCTTTTTTGCTTTGAACTGAGAGATGATCCCACTCTTAGCTGAAAAACTGTATCACACTTGAGCATTTTCTGGTATGTTCTGATCTGTAGAACTCCAGTTCCTATGTGCTACTTTTGCTTGGATAAAGATACTTATTTGCTTTTTCCTTTTTTAAATGTTCTTTGTATAAGCTGCATTTGGTTAGGAGAGGCTAACGAAGGACCATTTTCCCTATTAAGAGAGACCAGGAAAGTGGCTTTTTTTCTGAACTCTAACCATCATTTTTCTGGACCAGAAATAGGTCCCAGACAGATCAAATTCTAACTTGATATCCCACTTGGGGACTGAAGAAGAGTGCTTACAGTCTTCTGATGCTCCGTGGGCTTGCCTTCCCTTGCATTTGCTCCTCATCACCTTCATACTTGAAGATTTTTAAGCAGCCCATGCCATGTCACTGATACAGAAATACCCAGAAGTGGTTGTAAACAATAGCATCTGAAAGATGTATGGCCGGCGGGTTGGGGAAAGAGTGGAAGGGGAACAAGTCCTTACTGTGTGCCAGTGTTTGTGCTCAGTGATTTACACATATCTCCTTTCATCCTCACAACCTTGGGAGGTAGGTGCTATTATTATCCTAATTTTACAGTTGAGGAAACTGAGAGAGCCAGAGGTTAAGCGACTTGCCCGGGATAAGACAAGTAGGATTTATCCGAGGCAGGATTTGAGCTCAGGTCTTCTAGACTCCAGGCCACTTACCTGCCGTAGACATTCCCTTGCTCTCATCCTCCACAGAGAGGTTTCATATCATATCTGTACAATACCTACAAGCTGTGTCTGTACATTTAGACATCTCATGCGGGCATATCTATATTGTATAGGCATTTTACATATTTGCACAGTGGATGGAGTGCAAGGCCTGAGGTAAGGCTTATCTTCCTGGGTTCAAATGTGACTTGATAACTACTAGATGTGTGACCCTGGGCATGTCACTTAGCCCTGTTTACCTCAGTTCCTCATCTTTAAAATGAGCTGGAGAAGGAAATGGCAAGTGACTCCAGTACCATTACCAAAAATAAGGATCACAAGGAGTTGGATGAGACTGAAACAGCTGAGTAGCAATTTTCTTGAAACTCAGCAACAATATATTACATGTTTACATAGTCTTCAAGTAATGGGTTATAAGGGTGGTGGGTTCCTGTCTTTCGTTTGAACATACCTTTGTCCCTATAAAGTAGGAATGTGGTCAGTGGTACCTTATTAAGAGTACAATTGACAATAAGTAATTCATTGTCAGTGCTTGAAGTCTTGAGGAGTTTCCAGTGGCTCAGATTGCCACGAGTATGGAGGATGAAATCTTGTCACAGGAGTGACCTCTTTGTTTGTGGTTGTGGTTATGGCTATTTCAAATTATCTATATATGTATATGTATATAAACATATAAAAACATTTTAAAAAATAGCTTGTTTTAAGACCAAGAAGCAATTTGCCTTTCAGGGATATGTGATTTTTTTCCTGATTGGCTTTTAGGCATTGATTTTTAAGTTAGTTTTATTTTCCATGATCAGTCTTTATTTTCTCCCCTTCTCTCACTATGCCTTCCCTTAACTCCAAAAAAAAAAATTCTTATAAAAAATAAGCCTAGTTGACCAAAGCACATTCCCTTATTGGTCATGTCTAAAAATGTGTGATTTATTCTGCATATTAGGCCATTCCTCTGTATCGGGAGATGGGTAGCATGCTTCCATGTTGTTCCTCTGGACTCAAGGTTGAGTTCTGCAGCAATTCTTGCAATCTTTTCAGAAACCATCTTTTCATTTCTTGTAGTGCAAGAGTTTTTTCATTAACTCATATATGTAATTTTTTTAGCCATTATCTAATTTAGTTGCATCCCCTTAGATTCTGCTTCTCTGCCACCGCAAAAAGAGATGCTCCACATTTTTGTGTATATATAGATATATTCCACATCTGTATACATTATGTATCACATAATTCTTCTTTCTTTGATTTCCTTGAGCTATGAGTCTAATCCTGGTATTGCAGGTTCCACACAGTTCAATAACTGTGAGAGCTTCGCTCCATGGATTGCCTTATAAAATGGTTGGACTAATCCGTGGTTCCACCAGCAGAATTCCATTGTCTTTGTTTGCACACACAGTGCATCCAACAATTGGATTTTTTTCTCTTGAGAACCATCTCAACTATTCCTATTCTTTGACAATTTGTACTTATCATGAAAATGATAATAATAAGACCTTTATATTTGCTCAAAACGTTTTTTTCTTAGCTGTTTTGTTCCTTATCTTAAGTGTTGTGGTTTAGACTCTGCCCACCTGGGAACACCAAAAGCTGTTGCAGTTTTACGATGAGTTGTGGTGGAGCTGTCTCAAAGAATTCCGAGTCAGACCACCTCTAATCCAAGTGTAGGGAGTTATTGAGACTGATGCCTCCCATGAAGCAGCCTAAGTTCCAAGAGGAACCAGTGACTTCGCAGAAAGCAAGATGAACTTTTATAGTGTAAAGATGCAATTACATAACAAATTGTGAGTATTAAAAAGGCAGGAGGGGTGTGTTAAGGGATTAGGTAATAGGGAAGGGGTCCCAACCACAGTTTAACTGCACATGTGATTACCCAAAATGCACACAGAAAAACACAATTGGGGGAGTATGTATGTATGATGATATTATAATAAACCTCATTATTTACTATTAAGTACTCATACGTTTACTCTAGGTCACTTCCTCACTATAACTGCTCAGGTACCTATTTAGGGAAAGTCCCTTCTTTTGTTTTGGTGTCCACATCTTCCTTGAGCATCCTGCTGGTACTGCTTTCTGATTGGCTGACTTGTTGTGGCCCTGTCTAAGGCTAGATGGGTGTGATTGTGGTTGAGTGCATGGATATACCTGCTGTTTTTGTCGGAAATACAAAGAATGTGTCTTGGGGTAGTGGCTGGCTGGAGGCAGTGGCTGAGATCCCATTACATGGACACACCTACTGTTCCTGTGAGAAATATGTTGTTCTAGCAGTCAGGCATATATGAAGAAGTTAGTATATTGAGTGTGTGTGATGGGGGCAGGCAGGAGGGCTGAGTGGCCCCAGGTAGGGGCACTACCTGCTGTTCAGTGAGGCCTGTAAGGAAGTTAGAATATTAGGGCTGGGGGCAACTTTATTAAGATTCCATCATTAAGGATATTAGATCTTTCTGTACAAAAATTTTTACATTTTACCTCATTAAAATTTTCCATTTTGTATTCTAGGATCCTCTCTGATATTTGTTCATGAATTTTTTCCCCTCTCTATAGTTCTCTGAAGGATACTTTTTCATTATTTCTAATTTGTGATATGACCTTTTATGCCTAGGACATTTGGTGTGAGGTACTTGTCTAAACCTAATTTCTCTTATACTGTTGTCTAGTTCCCCCAAACGTTTTTGTTTTGTTTTGTTTACCTGGAACGTGCTAGATTATTGAACACTAGGTTACCAAGTTAATTTGGTTTGTTGTATACCTAATCTGTTCCACTGATATTACTCTTTAGTACCAAATCATTTTGATGACTTTTTTGTAGAATATAGTTTAAAATCTGGTATTGCTAAGCTCCCTTCTTAACCATTTTTTTTTTTACTATTTCTCTTGAGATTCTTTGCATTTTTTTCTACAGATAAATTTATTTTTTTTCTTAAAATAAATTTATTTATTTAACTTTTTACATTCATTTTCACAAGATTTTGGGTTCCAAATTTTCTCCCATTTATCCCCTCCCTCACCCCAATACACCAAGCATTCTAATTTTCCCTACCACCAATCTGCCCTCCCTTCTATCATCCCCACCTTCTCTTCTGTCCTGTAGGGTCAGACGACTTTCTATTCCCCATTAACTGTATTTCTTATTTCCTAGTAGCAACAACAGTAATCAACAGTTGTTCCTAAAACTTTGAGATCCAAATTCTCGCCAACCCTCCCTCCCCACCCATTCCCTTTGGGAAGGCAGGCAATTCAATATAGGCCATATCTGTGTAGTTTTGCAAATGACTTTGATAACAGTCCTGTTGTGTAAGACTAACTGTATTTCCCTCCATCCTCTCCTGCCCCCCACTGTTTCTATTCTGTCTTTTGATCCTGTCCCTCCCTAAGAGTGTTGACTTCAAATTGCTCCCTCCTCCCATTGCCCTCCCTTCCATCATCCCCCGCACCCTGCTTATCTCCTTCTCCCCCACTTTCCTGTATTGTAAGATAGGTTTTCATACCAAAATGAGTGTGCATTTTATTCCTTCCTTTAGTTGAATGTGATGAGGGTAAACTTCATGTTTTTTTCTCAGCCCTCCTCTTTTTCCGTCCACTAAAAAGTCTCCTGCTTGCCTCTTCAATGAGAGATAATTTACCCTAATCCATTTCATCCTCTCTCCTCCCACTACATTTCTCACTCACCATTTACCTTAATTTCTTTTAAGATATGGTCCCATCCTGTTCAATTCACTATGTGCTCTCTGTCTCTGTATGTGTGTGCATGTGTGTCAGTGTGCACACATACATGAACATGTGTGTGTGTATGTGTGTGGTCCCACCAACTACCCAGATGCTGAAAAGTTTTAAAAGTTACAAATATTGTCTTTCCATGTAGGAATGTAAACAGTTCACTTTTGGTAAGTCCCTTATGACTTCTCTTTGCTGTTTACTTTTTCATGCTTCTTCTCATTCTTGTGTTTGAAAGTCAAATTTTCTTTTCAATTCTGGTCTTTTCATCAAGAATGCTTGGAAGTCCTCTGTTTCATTGAAAGACCATATTTTCCCCTGCAGTATTATACTCAGTTTTGCTGGGTAGGTGATTCTTGGTTTGAGTCCTAGTTCCTTTGACTTCTGGAATATCCTATTCCACACCCTTTGATCCCTTAATATAGAAGCTGCTAGATCTTGTGTTATCCTGATTTTATTTCCACAATACTGGAATTGTTTCTTTCTAACTGCTTGAAATATTTTCTCCTTCACCTGGGAATTCTGGAATTTGACCACAATGTTCCTAGGAGTTTCTCTTTTTGGATCTCTTCCAGGCAGTGATCGATGGATTCCTTCAATACTTATTTTGCCCTCTGGTTCTAAAATATCAGGGCAGTTTTCCTTGATAATTTCATGAAAGATGATATCTAGGCTCTTTTTTTGATCATAGCTTTCAGGTAGTCCCGTAATTTTTAAATTGTCTCTCCTGGATCTATTTTCCAGGTCAGTTGTTTTTCCTATGACATATTTCACATTCTCTTCCATTTTTTCATTCTTTTGGTTTTGTTTGGTGATTTCTTGGTTTCTCATAAAGTCATTAGCCTCCATCTGTTCCATTCTAATTTTGAGAGAACTATTCTCTTCAGTGAGCTTTTGAACCTCTTTTTTCCATTTGGCTAATTCTGCTTTTGAAAGCATTCTTCTCCTCATTGGCTTTTTGAACCTCTTTTGCCAATTGAGTGAGCCTATTTTTCAAGGTGTTATTTTCTTGAGCATTTTTTTTGGGTCTCCTTTACCAAAGTATTGACCCATTTTTCATGCTTTTCTTGCATCTCTCTCATTTCTCTTCCCAGTTTTTCCTCCACCTGTCTAACTTGATTTTCAAAATCCTTTTTGAGCTCTTTCATGGCCTGAGTCCACTGGACATCCACCTTGGATGTTTGGGATACAGAGACCCCGACTTCCACGTCTTTCCCTGATGGTAAGCATTGTTCCTCCTCAACTTTCTGTGGTCTTATTTTTCTTCCCTTTTCTTGGCATTTTCCCAGCCACTTACTTGACTTCTGAGATTCCTGTCCACTCCCGCCTAGATCTGCCCAGCTAGTGCTTGGGATCTGAGATTCAAATGCTGCTCCCCAGCATCAGGGCTTTCCGCAGCGGGCATGGCTGCTATTCAGTTTGAGCTTAAATTCTTGTGCTCAGGTCGGGGCAGGGCCGCCTCCCAGGCTCAGTTCCCTCAGGGGGTTTATGCAGAGATCTTCAGTAATGGCCCTGAGCTCCTATCTGCCCCAGAAGTCCCGGGCCACCACTGCCTCTGCTGCTGCCTCTGCTGCTACCTCCCGAGGGGACCTGAGTTATGGAGACACCCCGCTCGCCTCTCGGCCAGCCCAGAAGTCTCTCTCACTGACCTGTAGCTCCTGTGGGTGGAGGGACCTTCGTGGCCGCCGGAGATTCCGTCACTGAAGCCTGCTTGGATCTGCTTCTCTCGGGCCGCGCGGCCAGGGCAGTGGCTCTGCTCCACGTCTGGTGCACGATGGACCTTTGGGGTCAGTTTTTCAGGGCTCTCTGGAATGGAAATCTCCTCCACTGCATTGCTGCGTGGCTTCCACTGCTCCAGAATTTGTGGGGAGTTCTTTTTACAGGAAATTTATGGGTTGTGGGTTCCGGAGCTAGCATATGTGAGTCTTTCTACTCCACCATCTTGATTCTGCCCCCTCATAAATTTAATTTATTAAAAAAGTTTTATAAAATTAATCCTTTGGTAGTGATTAAATAAATTTGAATAATAGCATATTTCTTATATTGAATCCAGTTATTTATGACTATAATTACTTTAATATATTTTGTTTTTTCTCCAAATTGCATGTTAAAACAATTTTTAACATTTAAAAAAATTTTTGAGTTCTAAATTTTATCCCTTTCTCCCCTTGCACCTCCCCTCTCCCAGAGATTGGATATAGGTTATACATGTGCAGTGGTGTAAATCATTTCCGTATTAATCATTTTGTATAAGAAGATTTGAATGAAAGAAAGTGAGAAATAGCATTCTTCAATCTGTATTCAAACAATATCAGTTCTTTCTCTGGGGTTGGATAGTATGCTGTATCATTCATTAGTCCATTTGGGATTGTCTTAGATCACTGTGTTGGTGAGAATAGCTAAGTCATTCGTAGTTCTTCATGATACAATTTTGCTGTTACTCTCTACAGTGTCCTCCTGGTTCTGCTCACTTCATTTTCATCTGTTCATGTAACTATTCCCCGATTTTTCTGAAATCATCCTGCTTCTCAGATTATAATTATTTTTATAAACTGTTTTGTAGTTTTATTCATGTAATTCCTGTGTGTATCTTGAAAGGTAAGACTCCCAATCTCTGTGATAATTTTAAATAGATTTTCTCTATTTCCTCTGGCAGGGTTTGGTTGGTACTATTTTCTGCAACTTTTTTAAAAGAATTTCTTTCCATCCTTCTGTTAATTATTTATCTTCCCTTTTTATTCCAGACTCACTCAACTAATTCACACATTGATAATATATTGTGGTAGATTGTCTTTACAAAATTGTTCCTGAGACTTTGTGGGAACTCTTTAAACAGGAAAGTTGCCACATCTTTCCAATGCTGAGAATGAAGCGGCTGTCCATTGATGTGCTGACATATGCCTCTCATGAACAAGATTTCACAGCAGAAATCTGTCACAAAGTTTGACAGTTTTTATTTCTTCCATCATTTTTATGTGTTTATTTCTTTCATCATTTTTATGATCTAAACTTGTAGTAGGTTTTAAACTTCTTTCGCCTTCTCTCTGTCAAGAGATGTACTGTCTGTGGATTTCTAGTCTCTCCACCTTCAAAGACTCCAAAACACAAGTCAGTAAATAGGTATGGCTAGCATCCATATAAGAGCCAGTGGCATTATTTCTACTAGAGTTGTGTGTACACACCAGAAAACCTACATTCTGACTCCACTGAGATTTTTGCTCTAGTCTCAGTATAGGTAACATGTTTATCAGTGTATGAATAAGTGTTCAGTTTGTTGACACACAGAGTGGAACATAAAAAGGAGCTGAAAATCAAGGAAGGTAAAGGAACAAGTGGTGCAGGTGTGTGGTGTTGAAGTCCAGAAAGTCAGAAATACAGCCATGAGCAAAACAAAGGTTGGCCAGGCTGGGCCACTCCCTCAAATGGAGACACTGGAAGGAATTCACCAGAGAGAGGAGATCAGTATGGTGGAATGATGTGCCAGGGTGAGAAGGCAACACTTGCTGAGGGAAGTTATGGTTTTGAAGTCCAGAAAGTCAGAAACTTGACTGACAGGGAAATGAAAGATGCCTGGCCTGGGCCTTTCCCCAAAATGGAGGCTCTAGGAGCAACTCACTAATGGTAGAAGGATATTCCAGGGTGAAATGGCTGGAGGAGAACATGGATAAGGCACTATCCAAAGGTACTTGTTTCTGTGTGACCCACTCTGCTTCTGCAGGAATGGTGGTAGCGTAGGGGCAAATGACAAATCATGTTTAAAACATGTAAAAACTTTAACTTTGTTATTGGCATGTCATATGTGAGATTCCTGTCAAGGTATTGAATTGATACTGGTACAACTGAATACTATTAGGAGAGTTGGAACCTGGTCAGTCTTGATGTTCTTGCTTCAAACAAAAAGAATGAGACAAAAGTTACAGCTTAATGGCTCCTAGGTTCTCCTTAGAAGAGCAATTAAAGAAATTGGAGGAGGTGGTTTTATGTACCTAATGACAACAAGAAACGTTTCATGGGCCTTTTTGACATCTTGAGCCTCATAGCTTTTCAAGACTCAGAATCCCATTCATATCTGCATTTTCTGGTGAGTACAAAAGAGTCCTGTGTTAATTCAAATTTTCTTTCCTTTGAAGATTTTTTTTTCTGACTACCTGCAGAATTTGTTGATTCTCAGTGGAATTGTTAAATTTGACCACTGTATGTGTTAGTATTTGCATCCTTGGGTTCATTTTTTTGGAGGTCATCTATAGATTTGTTCTGGACAGTTTTGTTGCATTGTAGTGTTCAGATTTTGTTTCATTATGTTCTGGGAGACTTAGGATTCTCAGGTTGTGTCTATGTTTTACTTGTATGGAAGGTGTATTTGCTTTTTTATTGTGTCCTGAATTGGCCTGTGTATTTGCATTCCCCCAGTCATTTGTCTTCTGTTTCTTTGGTGAAATCTAGCATTCTGCCAATTATGTCCCCTGGGCAGGTTATAAATTCTGCTCTCATAATTCTCTTTTGTCTTTTAAGTCACTCAGGAACAGCATGACCTATGTCCTTCTCAAGATCCAGGATTTTGTATTATTTAGAAATGAAGACCATTATTTTCTTCTGCTATTAATGTCTTTTGTTGTTGGTTTATCTATTTTGCTTAAAAGTCTTTCTCCTGAGAGCCTTAGTAATTTCAGGTTTTTCCCCCTTATTTTCCCCTATTGCTCACTTTCTTATTCCCTCCCACACTGGCACTCTAAGTCCCCAAGCAAGTTCTGGGGAAACAGAACTGATCCAGCCCATGCCCGCTGGGAGTGCTAAAAAGCCCTCCATTTACAGTATCCTGCCCCGATCCCTCTTTTTCTCAGTTTTCTAGATAATGCTGTGATTATTGCAACCTGGGCAAGTTTCTCACATTTGGAGTTCGAATATTGGGGTAACTGGGAGAAAGGGAGGAGTCAAAGTTTAGAATTCTGTGCTCAGACATGGGTCCTGCCTCGTTCCTTTTGTTCCTTTGTTCTTTTGCAGAGTTCTGTTGAAGTGTAAAGTGCTTATGTGGTACTGGCTATTGAGGTCTTGGCAAATTAATGCAGTTTGGTGTTAGGATCTACAGGGCACTGGAAAGGGGGTGAGGTATCAGGGTATGGGGTTATATTCTGTCGCATTACATTGGGTCAGGTCTAGCTGCTATGAGTGGTGGGTGTAGAGGAGAGTGGAGATGCATTGAGGGAGGCATCTTGATTTCAGTGTTCATGATCAGTATTTGCAAAAAGGCTACCATGAAAATAATTAGTTTATGCACTAATATCTTTTGAAGATTGAGAAATTATTTGACCTCAAGAAAACTCTCCAAGTTAAACCAGAATTTTGCTGCTCAATGAATTGCGTGCAGAGGTGGCAATGGGGGTAGGACATGCACTGGCACATAAGAATGAAGAGTAAGGAATGATAGAAACCACTAATGTATAGAATGCAGAGAAACCTCATTCATATACATCATTAATACTTTACTCAAGAATGAGGAAGTATGGGACATAATTGGGGCCAAATAATGTAAGAATGAAGTTAACCATATTTTAAGAGACAGTACTTGGTACTGAGGTGGAGTCATTCTTGAATCAGATACCCATAGAAAGTCAGGACACCAATCTCTCGTTGCAAAGATCAAACTTAGTACACATCTAGAAGAATTAAAACATTTTCAAAAGAGGATGGTGTGTAATTAAAACTACTCCAACTTGATCTATTTGAGTGTTTCAGATTCATTATGGATGGAAGAAAAAAGGCACTGATTTCATAATTTCATGTAGAAGTTTAATTGAGGTAAATACATTGCCATAATGAATACATTAAAAAACTTAAAATGTACTTTTGTTAGTACTTGCCAAGAAGACGGATTTTGGCAGTCAAGGGCAACACCAGTTGAGAATATAAACTCATTTATAAAAGCTTACAGAGAAGCATATTGGAAGATTATAAGCAGTGTAAAAGATCATAAAAACACAAGACAGACAGAAATATCTGAAAAGATTTTCATGTATTTATATACAGACTTTTTACCATCAAGGAAAGTGGAGTCATTGCACTTGGTCGTTAACTCTTAGTTCTTCTTATAGAGCAGGTAGAAAGGGTACTGAAGAGGACAGAGGAAGGAAAAGCAGCTGGGTTAGAGCAGTTGTATATAGAAGAGATCTGTTATAAATAAAAGAGAAAGCATTTACATCCAAATACCATCCTCTGTGCTGGGGATACAATTCAAGCAAACGAAAACTGTCCTTTCTTTCAAGGAGATAATATTCCAATAGAAGACAACACAGACAGTTGGAAAAGGAATATAGGAAGACCGTGTGTGGTGACAGGATTTGGAAATGACTAAAGAAGGATGCCTGGAATCTGGGAAAGAGAAGACAAAAACTTATTAGATCCCAGGGTCTGAGTCCAAATGGTTGGATGTAGAAAGTATTGTTTAGAAATACCAAAGAAGTATACATAGAGGAAATCAGTGCTGAAAGTGACACATTGAGATGTCACTGAGGGCTGAATTTATGAGTTATCTGAAGGAGAAGATGACACTAGATATGGGAAAAAATATCTTAAACCTTATCAATATCCAAACGAGGAGGTCAAGTGAATGTCAACAATTACTAATTTACGTAACAACTTTGAGGAGGGTAGGGAGCAAGTAGACTTTCATAAGCAATATTCTGCTGTAGACCACATTCTTACCATCACACAGGTGACCGAAAGATGCAGGCAGATCTCGCTATTTGTTGACTATCAAAAGCTTTTGATTTAATAAGAAAAATTCTACTAAAGACTGTTGCAACAAAGGTGTTTCCTGTGTACACGCTGAACTTATATAAGATTCCTTGAAAAGTATGGTAACAGAGTTCTATAACCTTGATCATAAATCTCAAAAGAAGCATAAAACATGGAGACAAACATTCCTCAAAGGTATTTCAACTGTTGTCAAGGGGAACCTGTTCAGAGTCCAAGGGTTGGACTCCCTGTTCAGGGCTTCTTCATCTTTTCTATATCATGGGCCTCCTTTGGGAGTCTGAGAGAATCTATGGACCCTTTCTCAGAATGTTTTTAAGTACTTAACAAAATACATAGAATTATTACAGAGGAAAACAATTACGTTGAAATGAAGTTATGAAAATATTTTTTAAAAAGTTCACTAGTTCTGGGTTGAGTCCTTGATCTATAGATGGTGAGGAATTTCACTTCTTTTGTGTGGTGATTGCATTGAGTTCTGGAGAGATTTTTGGATCAGATCCCCCCAAAAAACACGTAGAAAGGTTTGGCTTAATTATTCACAGAGGAAAAATAAAAACAATGCCCATTGTCCAGATTATAATATGAAATTGGGTGGAAAAACCTTCCAAGATCCATATATGTTTCTTGGATGAACACTGCAAATAGACCAGTTGGGTACACTAAGAGGAGGGTAACAAATGGCTGAAAATTTCCTTTGATAACACCGCATTGTTCGTTTTCCATGGAAGAAATTAACTTCCTAATAGGAGATTCTTCCAGTGATGTTGTATGACTGTGAGTCATGGAAGACTACAGTTCCTGAAGAATTGAAAATTGACATTGCTTAGAGATCAATGGAAAGTGAAGGACTAGGTTAAAATGCATAAGAAACAGGGAACTATAAAAGTAAAACTGAAGTCAAGGGTGTCATGAGAGAAATGTATCATTAAAAAAAGATATATCCTATGTTGAGAATGAGGGACAACTGATGGACAGGATATATACGTGTATGTGTGTGTGTGTGTGTGTGTATGTATGTATGTATCCTTGAAATCTTAATAAAAATCAAATGCCTCCAGCATATTGGATAAGACCATTTGGAGGTAAATTTGGAGAATGTGGACAAGAATCTCATGGGTTAGGTGATGGGTTAAAATCTGTATCAATGTAAAGAGCATAAGCACTGATCCATTTGAGAGAGAGACAGACAGACAGACAGGGATAGACAGAGAGACAGACAGAGAGAATACTTCTGAGATGCTTAGATGTACGTATCTTCTGTAGTTAACTACAGATCCTTTATGAATCTTGCTTAGTGTTAATCTTCCTTAGGTGCTCCACCCATGGATTTGAAGGAGAATTGTGGGATGGAGTCAATGCTAGGGGCAGGAAAAAAGGCAGAGATCAGAGGTTCTGAAACTTTGTGACATAAGGGCTCATTTGCACTCTTAAAAATCATTGAGAACCTCTCCTCAGAGAGTTTTCATTTATGTGGGTTATATCTATTGATATTTGCCATATTACAAATTAAAATATCTTAGCTTTGATTTCATGGACCCTCTGAAAGGGTCTCAGGGCCATGGACCCAGACGTTAAAGTTGAGGATAGCACCCCCATCCTTTCAGTCACCCCAATTTGACCCTGTTACTCTCATACCTACACACCCAGTCAGTTGTCAACCCCCTGATTCTATCTCCACAACATTTTTTTAAAAGTCATAATTTTAATAACTTTATGTAATTTCACTTGGATTAAAATGTGAGAGTATAATTGCAATGAACATTCAGTACAATTCTATAAATATTTTTAAACTAAATTGTTTTGTTTTCAGTGTTCGACAGTCACTTCCACATCTTAGATTTTTTTCCACTCCTTCCCTCTCATTTCCCCCCTGCCTCCCTACTCCCTCCTTGAGATGGCATACAATATACAATATAGCTTCTACACATACATGCCTATTAAATGCTTGTTGCAAAGAAGAATTGAAATGAGTGGGAGAAACGATAAAACAATACAAAAGAAAATTGTCTATTTCTACCTGCGATCCAATTCCATAGTTGCTTTCTCTGGATATGGAAGGCTTCTTGTCTTGAGTGCATTAGAAATTTTTTAAATTCTTGCATTTAAAAAAAAAATTGAGTAAAATGAATGAGTTTTTATTTGATGAGGTTTTACATCCATAGGTACAAGAATTTTGTGATATGCATTTTGACTGCAGAGAGATATTTCTACTTTCTTGCTAGTCTCAGCTTTATACTGGATGCCTAATTTTTTTTCAAATTTATTTATTTGGTTTTAGTTTTCAACATTCATTTCCACAAGATCTTGAGTTTCAATTTTTCTCCCTATCTCTCCCCTCCCCTAGCCCAAAACACCATGCATTCTGATTACCCCTTCCCCAAGTCTACCCTCCCTTCTGTTAAACCCTTCTCTTCCCTTATTCCCATCTTCTCTCTTTTCTTGTAGGGAAAGATAGATTTCTATACCGCATTACCTGTATTTTCTATTTCCCAGTTACATGCAAAAACAATTCTCAACATTTGTTCTTAAAATTTGAGTTCTAAATTCTCTCCCTTCCTTCCTCCACACACATTCCTACAGAGAAGGCAAGCAATTCAGTATATGCTATATATGTGTAGTTGCAAACTACTTCCATAATAGTCATGTTGTGAAAGATTAGCTATATTGCCCTCCATCCTATCCTGCCCCCCATTTACTTTATTCTATTTTTTGACCTTATCTCTCCCCAAAAGTGTTTACTTCTAATTATCCCACTCTTGTCATTTGCCCTGCCTTCTATCATCCTCCCCACACCCACTTATCCCCTTCTCCCCTACTTTCCTGTAGTGTAAGATAGATTTTCATACCAAATTGAGTGTACATGTTGTTCCCTCCTTAAGCCTAATGTGATAAGAGTAAGCTTCACTTTTTTCCCTCTCACCTCCTCCTTTTCCAAACCCTCTATTGAAAAAGATTTTTCTTGTCCTTTTAATGAGAGATAATTTGCTCCATTCCATTTCTCCCTTTCTCCTCCCAGTATATTCCTTCCTCATCCCTTAATTTTACTTTTTTTGCATATCATTCCTTCCTAATCAACTCACCCTGTGCCCTCTGTCTACGTGTGTGTGTGTGTGTGTGTGTGTGTGTGTGTGTGTAATCCCTCCAACTACCCAAATACTGAGAAAAGTTTCAAGAGTTAGAAACGTTATCCTTCCATGTAGGAATGTATTCTTCTCTTCATTCTTATGTCTGAAATTCACATTTTCTATTCAGCTCTAGTCTTTTCCTCAAGAATGCTTGAAAGTCCTCTATGTCATTGAATGACCATTTTTTTCCCCTGAAGTATTATACTCAGTTTTGCTGAGTAGGTAATTCTTGGTTTTAGTCCTAGTTCCTTTGATTTCTGGAATATCATACTCCAAGCCCTTCAATCTCTTAAGGTAGAAGCTGCCAGAGCCTCTGTTATCCTGATTGTATTTCTACAATACTTGAATTGTTTCTGTCTGCTTGCAATATTTTCTCCTTGACCTGGGAACTCTGAAATGTAACTATAATATTCCTAGGAATTTTTCTTTTCAGATCTCTTTCAGGAGGTGATCAGTGAATCCTTTTAATATTTATTTTACCTTCTCATTTCAGAATATCAGGGCAGTTTTCCTTGGTAATGAAAGATGATGTCTAGGCTCTTTTTTGATCATGACTTTCAAGTAGTCCCATAATTTTTAAATTGTCTCTCCTGGATCTGTTTTCCAGGTCAGTTGTTTTTCCAGTGAGATATTTCACATTCTCTTCTATTTTTTCATTCTTTTGGTTTTGTTTTGTAATTTCTTGGTTTCTCATAAAGCCATTAGCTTCCATTGCTCCATTCTAATTTTTAAGGAACTATTTTCTTCAGTGAGCTTTTGAACCTCCTTTTCCATTTGGCTAATTCTTGTTAAAGCACTCTTCTCCTCATTGGCTTTTTGGGCCTCTTTTGCCATTTGAAAGGTGTTAATTTTTTCAGCATTTTTTTCAGTCTCCTTTAGCAAACTGTTGACTTGCTTTTCATAATTTTCATGTTCATTTCTCTTCCCAATTTTTCCTCTACCTCTGACTTGATTTTCAAAATCCTTTTTGAGCTGTTCAATATCCTGAGACCATTGCATATTTATTTTGGAGGTTTTGGCTGCAGAAGCTTTGACTTTTAAGTCTTCCTTTGAAGACCTAAATTGTTCCTCCTCACCTGAAAGGATGGAGAAAAATACCAGCTCACCAAGAAAGTAACCTTCTACTGTCTTATTCTTTTTCCCTTTTTGAGGCATTTTCCCAATTGGTTACTTGACTTTTGAGTTCTTTGTCAAGAGGAGGGTATCCTCTGGGGACCTGTAAGTTCTCAGTTCCTCCAAGGTGGCACAATGAAGGAATGGTGCACAAGCATGTACTCTGGTCTGTGAGCAGGATTGCCTCTCCAGAGACTCAACCAACTTCACAACACCAGCACTCTTCCTCACCCCTGGGCCACCACTCAGGGCTGAGATCCAGACCAGCTAGCTGCTCAATTCCCCCATAGTCTTTAGGCCAGGGTTCCAGCAATGGAAGCTGCAGCTGTCTGGGGCTGGGGTTAGACTTGCTGTGTTCCCTTCTCACTCATGGGAAAGAGCTTTTTCACTGACCTTTGAAGCTGTCTTTGGCATTTGTGAATTGAGGAATCTGGGGCCCGCAGCTGCTGCCGGTGGCACCTTGAAGCCTGTTCCAGTCCTGTCCTTGCCATGGGAGGTGGGCTGCGCTCCACTCCACACCCAGTGAAATAGACCTTTCCTGTTGGCCTTCCAGGCTGCCTTAGGCTGGAAATCTCTTTCACGCAGTCGTTTTGTGGCTTCTGCTGCTCTAGAATTTGCTTAGAGGCATTTTTTTACAGGTATTTTATGGGCTGTGGGAAGAGAGCTTCTAGAGTCCTTCTACTCTGCTCCACAACATCTTTTGTGTATGTCCCCACCTGCTTACTCATACAGCCATTACCCTCATTTTGACCCTCCCCTAGTCATCTCTTATGTGTACTATTGCCAGAGACTTCTTGGTCTGATTGCCTCAGGCCTCTCCTCGCCAGATTATATTAGGAAAATCATGTTCTGGTCTAAACTCTTTCACACTGAAAGCTCTCCACAGCCTGTCCGTTCCCTTTTCACCTTTCCAATCTTCTTATACTTGACTCCCCTTCTCCCACTCTGCAGTCTAGCCAGACTGACCCTTCCATCCCCTTTTTCACACACACCATGCTCCATATCCTTTCTGGGTGCCTTTGTACTGTCTCCCATGTCTACAATGCACTCTTATCTTACCTTCTGCATGAAGCCATTCCTGGCCCTTTTAGCATCCTTCCCGCAGAAACCTTGTGTATTTTTTATAATTTCTGTATATATTTGCATGTGTGTGTTGTCTGTCCCTTTTAGAATGCTAGTGTCTTGTTGGCAGGAACTGTCCAACTTTTATCTTTTTATTCCCAGTGCATAGCACAGTGCCTGATAAGAAATAATGACTTAATGTTTGCTCGTTAAATAATGAGGAACAAAGGAATTCAAAAAACTTTTTTTTTTGTTATTCTTTACTTGACAGAAATCAGTTAACTTGATCCTTTCCATATGTAAAAAATATCCACCCAAACAGAAAAGGCTTGTAAGCAAAACTTCAAGTCTATATTACATATATAATTTGTCCACTCTCTCCTTTATTTTAAGAAGCATATAATGCTGCCCCACTCAAGCCATCATCTCCACCTCCTCCCCCACCAGAAATCAGAAGATAGGAATTCTAATGTATGGCAAGTGGAGCTGTGAGATGGTCCAGTCTTTGTGGAGACCAGTTCTGAACTATGTTCAACATGTACTGATCCAGCAATGCCACTGCTAGGCTTCTACCCTAATCAAAGATTAAGGAAAAGGACCCATGTATGGGAAAAGAACAACAAACACTGGGAACTAAAGGGATGCCTGCCCATAGGGAAGCAAATGATGGGCAGATGATGGCATGTAGCTAAAATGGCAAATTATTTCACCGTAAGAAATTACCATAGGGATTCGAAAACAAGGGAAGACATGAACAGACACAAAGTGGGCTCTTGAGTATTTGCCATCCTTCATTGCAATGTTGTAGTTTTGTTCACTTTTGAGCTACTTTATATATCTTCCTGTTTTTCTGAATCCCTTTGGTAATTTCTTACGGTGAAATAATTTCCCATTATGACTATATGCCATCATTTGTTCTGTCACTTCCCTATTGGTGGCTATCCCTTTAGTTCCCAGCTGTTCACTTCAATAAAAGTGCTGTAAGTTTGTTGTTGTTTTGCATATATAGGTCCTTTCCCTTTGTCTTTGGTCTCTTTAGGGTAGAAGCCTAGTAATCAAAATATGTTGAAAATAGTTCAGAGTTGACCTCTGCCAATACTGGATCCTGTTACAGCTCCACCAACAGTGCATTGGTCTTCCTATCCTTCTAGTTCCTATTGTCATTTTTCTTTTTTCCTACTCTTTGCCAATCTTATGGATGTAAGGTGGAATCTCAAGAGTCATTTGCATTTGTATTTCTGTAATTATTAGTGATTTGGAACTTTTAAAAACATGGCAGTGAATTTGTAAAGCCATAAAATTATACTCCCAGATGTTTCTCTGAATCCTCAAAGCCTCTCTAGTTAGGGGACAATTGTCTAATCTTTGTCTTGTCTGCAGGAAGGAGGGGATTCATTGTAGTGATATCCCTAATCTTTAGATGTCTTTTTCCTCCTGGCAAAATTCTTGTAGGCCTCTTCAAACCATTGGGATGCAAATTACTGCCCTTGACCACTGTGCTTAAAAATGTTCCTGGGGGAATAATTTGTAGAGTATTTTCCTGATAGAGAGATTCTTAGTAGAACCATCAACAAATAGATTTCACATCAAGATGCAGAGATTGGGTGGAGGATGACCCCAAGGGACCTTTGAAATTCTTTTCTCCCTTCTCATCACCTTCATATCAGAAAGAAATGGAGTGTCCCTGAAAGTCTGATAGGGGTGGCACTGAGATTCTCTCACAGGTTTTAAATAAGAGATTAATCTAGTATTCTCTCTTGGCTCACAAGAAGGCAGGAGCTGGTCTGGTTCTAGACCTGGAGAGATAGGGGTGCTAATTCAAGGAGTCTTTTTGCTCCTCCCTTCAGCAGTTTTGCTGAGCTTCCCCCCCCATCAAAGCTCCCCTTCCTTCCTTCCTTCCTTCCTTCCTTCCTTCCTTCCTTCCTTCCTTCCTTCCTTCCTTCCTTCCTTCCTTCCTTCCTTCCTTCCTTCCTTCCTTCCTTCCTTCCTTCCTTCCTTCCCTCCCTCCCTCCCTCCCTTCCTCCAGAATGCATATGTAGAGAAGAAATAGATGTTTGCTAGGAGAGACAGACTAAAGTGTGAATATTCTAGAGCAACATGGGAGAGTAGAGATGACTATGAATATATTTGTACTTTAGAAAAAAATATAAATGTATCTACTGCTGGGCGTAAGCATTTTTTCTCTGCTGTCTTGCTGATGATTCTTGTTAATGTCATAGTTGCTCTCCCACCTTTTATTGGAGAAAAAGCAGCTTCATGTATTTTCCCCCTGTGGCTAACAGAGGATCTCAGAAGACCCTCCAAATACCGCCACCACTCTTACAACATTTTGAAAGGACTGAGTGACTCAAAAGTTCTCTTGATTTCTCTACCTCCCCACATTCTGTTTGTACTCCACGTATTCAGTCTGTTTACCCAGTCTTTACATCTCCCAGATGCGTTCCCTTCTCTCCACTCACACAGCCGCTCTCTCTATTTTGTTGTTGGTTAGTCATTCTCAGTCATGTCCAACTCTTCTTGACCCCATGTGGGGTTTTCTTGGCAAAGATACTGGGCTAGTTTTTAGTTTCCTTCTCCAGCTCATTTTGCAGGTGAGGAAGCCATCCTTGTACTGGTCCCTGTCTCTCATCTGGATGATGTCGTAGCATCCTAACTGATCTTGCTTCATTCCATCTATCTACCTGGTGGCTGCCAAAATGATTTTCCTAAAGTGCAGTTCTAAACATGTCACCCTCCTACTTTGTAAACTCTAGAGGCTCCCTATTACTTTTAAGATCAAATATAGAACCCTGTTTGCATTTAGAGCCCTTCACAACCTCTACTGGCCCACTTGATGTAGAACAGTATACTCCATGTCCCAGCCCAGAGCACTTGCTCTGGCTGTGCTCCCATGACTGGAATACTCCCTCCCTTCTTGCCAGCCTAACTTTCTAGCTTCCCTGTTTACTTTCAAAACTCAACTCAAATCTCATCTTCATCAGGAGGCCTTTCCTACTCCCACCCTCACCTCTCAACTCCCTTTGAAATTATCTTCCATTTATATTACAAATATCTTGAAGGCACATAGTTTTTTGCAAGTTGTTCCCTCCCCACAATATATTGTGATCTCCTTGACTGTAGTATGTAGTAACTATTCCCCCTTCTCCTCCTTTTCTTGGGACTCTTGCATATAATGCATAGCAACACTTAGTAAATGTTTGCTGACTGACTTATTGACCAAGAGCTCCAGCACATCCAGCACAATTCAGTGGGATGTTGAAGGAGGGATCTCAATTGCTTATCTCCATCTTCTTATCTTATTCTCTTGTTTCTCTCTGTCTTCCCAGGGGCAATTTCAGCATAAACTACAGTTCCAGGTGTTTCCAAGCTATTTCTGGATCCAGGTGTGTGTCTGTGGTTTGTCAGTGTATGTGTGTGTCTATGTATAGTTCACCCCTGTTCGTATCTTTTCTTTGTGTGGATCTTCCCTGTCTGTGGAATTTGTGATCTACTCTCAGAAGTTGTTAAGCCTGGGGGGTGGAGCCAAGATGGCAGAGTGAAGGACACACATTTATGAGCTCCGAGCCCACAACCCATGGAATTGAGGTAAAAAGAGATCCCCATAAACTCTGAATCACGGCAGGGGGTGCATAAACATAGGGGAAGAGATTTCCGTTCCACTGAGCCCTGGAGAGCTGTACCCGGGGTCCATCGCGCCCCGGAAAGCGGACCCCACCCCCAGCGCTGCCCTGGCCGTGGCCCCAGAGAAGCTGACCCGAGCAGGCTTCAGAGAGGGAAGCTCTGGCAGCCAGGAAAGTCCCTCCGCCCACAGAAGCTACAGGTCAGTGAGAAAGAAGGCTGGGCTACGGGAGGGGAGCAGAGCGTCTCCGTGACTCAGGCCTCCTCGGGAGGAAGCAGCGGTGGCAGAGACAGGGGCAGGAAGTGGCGGAGGCAGAGGCTTGGGCAGCGGCTGAGGCGCAGCGGCCCAGGACTCAGGAATCCCCCAGCAGCAGGCAGGATCTTCAATACTGAAGGTCTTTCCAACCTGAGGGAGCTGAGCCTGGGAGACGGCCCTGCCCCCACCCCGCTCTATTACTGAAGGCCTCTGAATAAAACCCCTGTGGGAGCTGAGCATAGGAGGCGGGTCCCCCACCCTGCCCCCACCCGCTCCGTTCCTGAAAGTCTCTACAGAAAGCCCCTGAGGGACCGAGCTTGGGAGGCGGCCCGGCCCCCACCTCTGCGCCAGAACTAAAGCTTGCCGCGGAAAGCGCATTTGAATCTCAGAGGCCAAGCACTAGCTGGGTGGATCCAGGCGGAGGTGGAAAGGAATCTCAGAAGCCAAGTAACTGGCTGGGAAAATGCCTAGAAAAGGGAAAAAAAATAAGACTATAGAGAGTTTTTTCCAACAAGTGCAAATGATCCTGACCTTCGGATCTGATGGCTAGGACGAGAACGTATTCTTGACATCAGGGAAAGATGTGGAGGGTGGGGCCTCAATACCCCAGACACCCCAGGGGGGTGTCGGGTGGGCTCAGGCCTTGGAAGAGCTTAAAAAGGATTTTGAAAAGCAAGTTAGACAGGTGGAGGAAAGACTGGGAAGAGAAATGACAAAGATGCAAGAAAAGTATGAAAAACAGGTCAATACCTTGGTAAAGGAGACCCAAAAAAAATGCTGAGGAAATTAACACGTTGAAAAATAGGCTCACTCAATTGGCAAAAGAGGTTCAAAAAGCCAATGAGGAGAAGAATGCATTCAAAAGCAGAATGAGCCAAATGGAAAAAGAGGCTCAAAAGCTCACTGAATTTAATAGTTCTCTCAAAATTAGAATGGAACAGATGGAGTCTAATGACTTTCTGAGAAACCAAGAAATCACCAAACAAAACCAAAAGAACGAAAAAATGGAAGAGAATGTGAAATATCTCATGAGAAAAACAACTGACCTGGAAAATAGATCCAGGAGAGACAATTTAAAAATTATGGGACTACCTGAAAGCCATGATCAAAAAAAGAGCCTAGACATCATCTTCCATGAAATTATCAAGGCAAACTGCCCTGACATTCTAGAACCAGAGGGCAAAATAAGTATTGAAAGAATCCATCGATCACCACCTGAAAGAGATCCAAAAAGAGAAACTCCTAGGAACACTGTGGCCAAATTCCAGAACTCCCAGCTCAAGGAAAAAATCTTGCAAGCAGCTAGAAAGAAACAATTCCAGTACTGTGGAAATACAATCAGGATAACTCAAGATCTAGCAGCTTCTACATTAAGGGATCGAAGGGCGTGGAATAGGATATTCCAGAAGGCAAAGGAACTAGGACTCAAACCAAGAATCACCTACCGAGCTAAACTGAGTATAATACTTCAAGGGAAAATATGGTCTTTCAATGAAACAGAGGACTTTCAATCATTCTTAATGAAAAGACCAGAGCTGAAAAGAAAATTTGACTTTCAAACACAAGAATGAGAAGAAGCATGAAAAAGGAAACAGCAAAGAGAAGTATTAAGGGACTTACCAGAAATGAACTGTTCACATTCCTACAGGGAAAGACAATATTTCTAACTCTTAAAACTTTTCACTATCTGGGTAGTTGGTGGGACCACACATACACATGTACACACGTACACACATGCATTCACATGCAGAGACAGAGAGCACAGATTGAACTGAATAGGATGGGACCATACTTTAAAAGAAATTAAGGTAAATGGTGAGAGCGAAATGTAGTGGGAGGAAAGAGGGGGAAATGGAAGGGGGTAACTATATGTCATTTAAGAGGCAAGCAGGAGATTTTTTTAGTGGAGGGAAAAAGAGGAGAGCTGAGGGAAAAAAAACATAAAACAAAAAAAAACCAAGAAGTTTACCCTCATCACATTTGACTAAACGAAGGAGTGAAATGCACACTCATTTTGGTATGTAAACCTGTCTTACAGTATAAGAAAGCGGGGGAGAAGGAGATATTGGTGGGGGGGGATGATGGAAGGGAGGGCAAAGGGAGGAGGGAGTAATTGAAAGTCAACACTTGGGGAGGGACAGGATCAAAAGACAGAAGAGAAACAATGAGGGGCAGGTTAGGAGGGATGGTAATCCAGTTAGTCTTACACAACACGACTATCAGGAAGGTCATTTGCAAAGCTACACAGATATGGCCTATAATGAATTGCCTGCCTTCCCAAAGGGAATGGGTGGGGAGGGAGGGATGGGGAGAATTTGGAACTCAAAGTTTTAGGAACAATTGTTTAGTATTGTTGTTGCAACTAGGAAAGAAGACATACAGTTAATGAGGAATAGAAAATCATCTGGCCCTACAGGAGAAAAGAGAAGATGGAGACAAGAGAAGGGAGGGATGACAGAAGAGAGGACAGATTGGAGATAGGGAAAATTAGATTGCTTGGGGTATTGGGGTGGGGGGAGGGGATAAAAGGGGGGAAAATTTGGAACCCAAAAATTTGTGAAAATGAATGTAAAAAGTTAAATAAAAAAAAAAAAAGAAGTTGTTAAGCCTGTGGTCCTAATGCAGTATTATCTTTTAACTGAGCAGATCTTCATTGTCATGAAGTGATATGTTTGTGAGCTATTTTCCCTGTGTAATTAATATATATTTAATTTTATTATAAGCTTAGCCAATTCCCATTTTCAGGGAACAGCTTGTGAAAGTACATCATCAGAAAGCACCATGGAAAGAGGGGTGGAGGTCCAAGATCAAATCTCGGTTCTGCCACTTCCTACCTGGGTGGCCCAGGACCTAAGGGTTGCATAATGACTTAGAAAATCTTATGTCAACATCATCTGTGTTGTTATATTTTAAATTTGTTAAATATTGTCCCATTTACATTTTAATCTGCTTTGGACCCAACGTGTTCTGATACATTTAGCTTAACCCCTCTGGGCCTCATTTTCCTCAGCTGTAAGGTAAAGGGGAATAAGAGTTGTACCAGATGGCCTTTTGAATCTCTTCTGGATCCAAATCTGTTCTTTGATTTTATGCCACTGTGCAACTGTTGTCAAAATTAAAGGATGTCAAGTTCAGTAGATTCTACTAGTATGTGTAAAAGAGGCATGAATGCAAGAAAAATCTTCCTAACAGTATTGACGAATCAGGAAAGGCAAATTACAGGTATGCTCATCCCTATCTATGTACAAATGTGTCAATATATAATGACTATCAAATAACTTTCTAGAAGAACATGGTAATGGTGTGAGAGGCACCAAATGCCCTGTGAGAACAGAAGTAGGTAAAACAATTTAATGCCACTGGAATCAGGAAAGTTTTCTTGGAGGTGACATTTGAAGCCTTTCCCTATTGGATATAATTCTTCAGTATTCACTCCTGTTACAAACTTCTCTTCTACAAACAAAATGAATCCCAAGGTTGTGAAGCATAGTAGACACAGAGCTGGCCTGGCTTACATAACTTCATGGCCCTCCTCTTGCAATCTGTTATGTCACCCTACAACAGGTAGGCTATAAAGTATTTTTAATTAAGGTATGTTCGTTTTTTTAGACATAATGCTATTATTGCACATTTAAAATATAGTATAAATATAATTTTTATATGCACTAGAAAACAAAAAAATTAATGTGACCCACTTTGTGATATATGCTTTTTTGCTGTGTCCTGGAGGTGTACTTATATATTGTATTTATATTCTTGAGTTTATAGAATATGAGACTTGGGAGTTTGATTAAATTTACTTCTTGCTCATGTAGTCTGTTCTGTGAATCCAATTTTCTATTTTTTAAGCCATTGCTAAAGCTTTGATGATTACTGCTTAATATTACACAGGGTGGCTAGATGGTTCAGTAGCCTGGAGTCGGAAAGACCGAAGTTCAAATCCAACCTCAGACACTTACTAGCTGTGTGACCATGGGCAAGTCCCCTTTGCTTTGGTTTCCTTACCTGTAAAATAAGCTGGAGAAGGAAATGACAAGTAACTCTGCTAAAAAAACCCCAAATGGGGTCAGAAGAGTGGGATGTGACTGAAAAATGACTGAATAACAAGGCTTTATAATATACTTTGAGATCTAGAAGTGCCGTTCTTTCATTCCTGCCCTGGGACTCTGATCTTCTGATTCTTGGGAGTCCTCCATAGTTAGACAAACTCAGCCTCACCCCTCCCTGCTTTCTGACCATCTTCATCTTTGTACTATGACACCTTGATCCCTTCTGCCCTTGCCACCTTGTCCTCCCCAACTTTCCATCATTAATTCTAAATTGCATTATGGCTGCATTCACCATCCTTGTTACTTTCCAAATCAAATCATACACTTCCTGGCTGCCATTACACACTGTATGTTTTGAACTCCCCTGTTAGAATATATGTTCCTGTATGTCCCTGTGTATCCCCCAGAGCTTCTTACGATGCCTCACACAGTGTCCTATTAATGCCTTTTTCATTTGTTTATTCATTCTACATTTTACATTGTTTTCCTTGGCTGTAGATCTTATTCTTTCAAATAAATTAGTTTTTCACGTTCTCTAAAATAATCTCTTAGCAATTTCAGTGGTATAGAAATAAATCTGTAAATTAGTTTACATAGTACTGTCATTTTTATTACACTGGCATCATTCAGTCAAGGGCAAAGAATATCTAATTTTTTAAGTTTTATTAACTCTAGTGAGAGTCCTCCAAATCTAACCTGACCTAGAAAGTACCACCTATCTTCTATTACGTCTTCTTGCTCCATATTCTGCCTCTGACTCTACTTCCTGCCCCAGGTCCCTGGGCTCTGGAATGGATTATCTAGCCTATGCCAGGCCTATAACTCACCCATGTAATTCTTCTCACTAGAGAAAGAAAGTTCATTGAGGACAGAGCCTATCTTAATTATGGTATTTGTATCCTGTACATTTAGCAAAGTACCTGGTATTTATAAAGATTTTTTAATTCATTTATTTCTGAAATTGTATTTGTGTTTTTTGTAATTATACTCTGTTCTATGATTGTATTTATATGTCTTGAGTTACCTTAGCAGACCATCTCCCAAATACAAGTTTGCAATAGGCTCATGTAAAGCAGAAACTCCTCTTTTGTCTGTTTTAGATCTACTTTGAATATACCATTTCCATGTAGCTAACTCATTAGCTACTGCCCCTGAATCAGAGAGCATGTGACCCTATCCTCCTTGTTCTGTTTTGATAGCTTGATGTACTGCCCTAAGTTCAGCATATTCACTGTTCCCATCTATCCTCGCATTTTCCAAAGTCCACCTAGGACATGGGTTCTAGGCTACCGCTTTCCAGTGTCTTTTGTGGCCCAAGTATTTTGCTGTCCCATTAGTAAACTATGCACCTCTCTTTTGTTCTTCACTTAATCCATCATATCCCTCATCCCTCCTTCAATTTTACCAGGGACTGTACCAACTGCTGCTTTGGTTTAGGGGTGTATCGTTTCCCCCAGTCTCTGTTGGCTATAGATTCATGTAAAGTGGAAGCTCCACTTTTGCCTGCTTTAGATCTATTCTGAATATACCATTCCCATTTAATTATGCTAGCCTCTTGAGCATGTTCAGTTCTGTGAGCACATGGGATCCGCATTACCCAGGTCATAAGTGGGATTCCAGGTCTTAATATTACCCCCTGGCCCAGCCTCTGCCAAAGCCCAATATGCACTAACAGCTGCTTTTCAAAAGGGCTGCATTGAATTCCAGATGGACTTTCCTAGACCAGAACCCACAGGGCACATTCCGCTTTGTTGTTTTCGTCATAACCTCCAGGTTGCATGTTTACTATCACTTGTAATTCCCCTGGGCACCTTGCACAGGCATAAATCTTAACAGCCTTTGCTTCTTCAAAAGTTTTTACTCTGCTCGAGTCTCCAATCAAATTCTTATTTTCTTCCTAGTAATTTTATATAAGGGTTTCAAAATTTGTCCTAGATGCAGCATGTGATGTTGCCAATGTTCAAATAATCCTATAAACTCTTGGGCCTGTTATTGGTGGGGATAGGACAATCCTGAATCTTTTGTCAGGTTTGTGGGAGAATGTCCTACATCCCTGTATTCCATTATATACCCCAAAATTTTATGGTTTGACTCTTTGCAGGGCTAATTCCCCACCCTTTGTTATTTCGTATGCTCAATTAAAAGCATCAAAGTCTTTTTCACATCTTTTACATTCTTTCCCTGTATCATATCGTCTATGTAGAGGGTAAACTGTATACCAGGTAGCTCTAATTCATCTAAATGTTCGGTCACCATCCCACAATAAATAGTAGGGCTATACGGATATCCTTGTGGCAAGTGTTTAAAAATATATTGTCAGCCCTACCAAGGCTGCAATTGGCCCCATTGTTTGGAATCTATTGGAATGGTAAACGAAGCATTGGGTAAATTAATAACTGCATACCAAGTTCTCTCATATTTCTGGACCCTTTTTGTTAAGGTAATGGTATCTGGAATAGCACATACAAGGGAGAAGTCACCTTATTCAATTGTCTATAATCCATTGTCATCTTCCATGTCCCATCTGACTGGCCAGACAGGATTATTCCATTGGTGGTAGAGACTAAACACTCTTGCCTCAACATACTCCTTTATAGTATTGGTGATTTCATCTTGCCCATTTGGCACATGATACTACTTTAATTTACTTCAGAAGGTTCAGGTAAAGTAATTGGGTCCATTTTTTATTTTACCCACTAAAACTGTATGAATTCCTATCTTCCTTACTGCAAATTGGTATCAAATGAACTTAAAGTCATACCTCAGTATACCTGTTCGAATGCTGTATTCAGGAATGGGTACAATTACCACGGTACATTCTTTCTTAGGTAATTGTCCAATTTTCATCATTAATTTGACTCATCTAGCTGATATTTCAGCCTCTCCCCATCTTATGATGTTTATAAGAGTTCCATGTTTAAACTTATCAGGGTTTCCATAAAAAAGGGAGGCCTCTGCCCCACTATCTAATAATGCCCTAGTTATATTATTTTATCCATTTTTCCAGTCTGTGGCCAGATTGATATGGGATCTGTAATTCCATCTGAGCTGGGGCTTGGCCAAAGTTCTATTCTCCCTGAAGGTGTGACAAACTTGGATACAAGGGTTCAGGAGGACCCGTAGGGGCAGCTCTTACTTTTCTATTCTTGTCTAGTTATCAGGCCCCTTTTCTTGATACATTTCGTTATTCCAGAATCTACCCCTGCTCTCAATAAAGCAGTAAACAGTTCTTGTCAGTCTATTCTGACTTTGAATCTACTGGCTATTTAAATCTTCTCTCTCAAGGAAATTTATCTTTCCCCCAGTCTCCTAAGTCACTTAACTGTGAAATCTTGTCCTGCACCTCTGAAAGAGGGTGCCCTATTTCCCCAATTATTGGAGTCAAAACCAGGTATTTGTAAGCAGGAGGCACTGTCTTCCCTCTTATATTCCTATGGGAAACTGCTGAGGGGGTATCATAGTACGCATCCGAGTTTCTGATCATCATGGCAGTCTTCGTTACATCCTCTAACTTTCTTATACAGTCCCTAAGTGAATACCAACCACAGTTTATCTCCACGGGGCCCCCTGGAGTCAGTAGGACACTGCTTACTGCACCCTTCTGCAGCCAAAACTAGCGATTAGTTGTGTCATTACCTCCTTTCATACAGTGATCTCTAAAAGCTTGCTGTGCAGAGGGATTCTGATACCTACGAATTTCAAGAAACCCATGCTATCTTATACTCCTCCAACCACTTCCATCACTGATTCTCACTGCCCGAGATATTAACGATTCTCCTGTCCTTTGGGAGAACTGACTCAAAATATCTGTTGCTCCCCTGGTTCTCCTGTTTCCACATTAGTATTTGCTGTGCTTCTGCCAGAGAAAATTCTCCCTGAAACATTGTTTCATTTTCCCACTCTGACTTGTTACATTTTCCTCCCATACACTCTCCTGGCAGTTGTTGCTGTGGTATAGACTGAGTCTATACAAAGGTTGTATACATACTTCTTTTGCAGCTTTTCTTTTTTTTTCTGAGCTAAATGAAGTTTTTTCTTCTACCACCTGAGACCCTCCAGCTTGTTCTTTTAAAGCACAGCCAAAATACTGAGAATTTCCATGCAAACTAGCTAAATCTTTTACCATCTGAATTTTTTCCTTCAGCAGCTCATCTCTGCTTTTACACATAATACGGTAACCAGTTAGTAAAATCCAGCCTCTCCTACACACCCCTGCCAGCTCTTTCCCTGTTTTTATTGGTATTCCTTGCAAATAGCTTTCCAAATCTTTAGGTCCCCCCTCCTGTAACCTTGGTTTCCAGTTTTCACGGGGTCCAGTGCTTTTAGCTCATCTCCTTGCTAGGGAGGAATTAAGTAAACCCTCCCATTCTGAGATATGCGTTTCTCTCTCTAAAGCCTTTCTTGCCTCCAAATAAGAGGTCTGATATTTCACCATCCCATCCTAATCACCAGATGTAGTGCTTGTGAGATATTCACAGTGCCTATGGAAGCCATGAATATGCCAGCACTGTTCTGAATCACAAAATACAACAGACTCTCCACATGGAAGACAGAACCAAAACATTTATTCAGGCACCAGAAAGCCAAATTCATCATAGTAACCAAGAAATCAATACACATTAGCACTGCAGGGGATAAAGCCATTCCCAAGGCTTCCCACTGGGGCCTTCCCCCAAACTCTCACAAGACTAGCTCTCTGTCTGCTTGACTGTCCTCTCTCCTCCCTCCACTCTTAATTCTTCTTGCCAACTTCCTCCCTGTTCTGCCCAACCTTTTCTGTTCCACCCATTCAGCAAGCTCCTCTCACCACATATGACTTAGGTTTCCATGTGATTTAAGCAGGTCACATGGGCCTATTAATGCATGAGAAAGATCTCACCGTTTAAATTACCATTACACCCGGTTATGGTGCACCCAATTGACAAAGAAAATAAAATAGATCATATTTTTGTGGTATTGATTTGCTTCTGATGATGATATGGAAAAACCTTTTAATTTGTAGTTAAGTTTTGGCTATGGAGAGCTCCTTATAAATGTGTAATAAAGTTATTGTGGAAATTTCTTTTTTCCTTTTTTTCTTTTTCTTCCCTCCCTCTATCCTATAAATGACTACCATTAGACAAAAATAGATATACAGATATATAAAATTATTCCATACATACTTCTACTTTATCACTTCTTTCTCTGGATGCAGATAGCATCTTTCTTCATATGACATTTGTACTTAACTTGGATAGTCATAATAGTGAAAGGGATTTTTTTGCTCAAAATCATTCTTAAAATAATTTTGCTGCTGCTGTATGCAATGATCTCTTGGTTCTTCATTATTTCATACAAGTCTTTACATGTTCTAAGATAATTGAACTCATTTTTTCTTTTCATTTTCAGTTTTTAAAATGTTTTTAGTTTTCAACATTCACTTCCACATGATTTTGAGTTCCAAATTTTCTCCCCATCTCTCCCCTCCTCCCACTCCAAGACAGCATGTATTCTCATTACCATTTCTCCCAATCTGCTCTCCCTTCTATCTCACCCCTCCCTTCTCTTATCCCCATCCTCTCTATTTTCTTGTAGGGCAAGATAGATGTCTATATCCCATCGCCTGTTATTATTTTTCTCTTATTAACATCTTATTTCTCAGTTGCATGTAAAAACAGTTTTTAACCTTCATTTTTGTTGCATATTATTATTAATTGCATATTATTATTAACATCTTATTTCTCAGTTGCATGTAAAAACAGTTTTTAACATTCATTTTTAAAACTTTGAGTTCCAACTTCTCTCCCTTCCTCCCTCCCCACCCATCCCCACTGAGAAGGCAAGAATTCGATATAGGTTATACATGTGTAGTTATGCAAAACACTTCCATGACAACCATGTTGTGAAAGACTTAACTATATTTCCCTCCATTCTATCCCCATTTATTCTTTTGACCCTACCCCTCCTCCCATTTGCCCTCCCTTCTGTCATCCCCCACCCTGCTTATCCCCTTCCCCCCCTTTCTTATAATGTAAGATAGATTTTCATTTCACAAATTGTGCGTGTTATTCCCTCCTTAAGGCAAAAGCAATGAGAGTAAGGTTCACTATTTCCCTCTTATCTCTCCCCTCTTCCCCTCCATTGCAAAAGCTTTTTCTTGCTTCTTTTATGTGAGATAATTTGCCCCATTCTATTTCTCCCTTTTTCCTTTGACCTATAATTCTCCTCTCACCCCTTATTTTTTTAGATATCATCCCTTCATATTCAACTCACTCTGTGCCCTCTGTATAATCCCTCCAACTACCCTAATACTGAGAAGTCTCAAGAGTTACAAATATGATCCTTCCATGAAAAGAATGTAAACAATTCAACTTTAGAAAGTTCCTTATGACTTCTCCCTCCTGTTTACCCCTTCATGCCTCTCTTGATTCTTGTGTTTGAAAGTCAAATTTTATTATTCAGCTCCAGTCATTTGAACAAGAATGTTTGAAAGTCTTCTGCTTCATTGAATGACCATTGTTTCCCCTGAAGTATTATACTCAGTTTGGCTGGGTAGGTGATTTCCGGTTCCAATCCTAGCTCCTTGACTTTTGGAATATCAAACTCTAAGCCCTGCAGTCCCTTAATGTAGAAATTGCCAGATCCTGTGCCATCCTGACTGCATTTCCATAATACTATAACTGCTTCCCTCTGACTGCCTGGAAAATATTCTCTTTGACCTGACAGCTCCAGAATCTGGCTATAACATTCCCAGGAATTTTCCTTTTGGGATGTCTCTCAGGAGGTGATGGGTGGATTTTTTCAGTATCTATTTTACCCTCTAGTTCTAAGAGTGTCAAGGCAGTTTTCCTTGACAGTTTCTTGAAAGATAATGTCTAGGTTCTTTTTTTGATCATGGCTGTCAGTTCAAATATTTTTTAATTTTTAAATTGTCTCTCCTGGGTCTGTTTTCCAGGTCAGTTGTTTTTCCAGTGAGATATTTTACATTGGCTGATATTTTTTCATTCCTTTGGCTTTGTTTTATAATTTCTTGATTTTTGATAAAGTCATTACCTTCCATCTGGTGTATTCCAATCTTTAAGGAATTATTTTCTTCAGGAAACCCTTGAACCTCCTTTTCCATCTGACCAATTCTGCTTTTTAGGGCATTCTTGTCATCATTGGCTCCTTAAATCTCTTTTGCTATTTGGATTAGTCTTTTTCTTCAACACTTTTTTGGATCTCCCCTAGCAAGCAGCTGACCCGTTTTTCATGATTTTCTTGCATCATTCTCATTTCTCTTGCCGATTTTTGCTCTACTTCTCTTACTTGATTTTCAGACTTCCTCTTGAGCTCTTCCATGGCCTGAGACCAATTATTATTTTTCTTGGAGTCTTTGGATGTAGGAACTTTGACTTAGTTGTCTTCTCTTTGTATACTTTGTTCTTCCTTGTCACCAAAGTAAGATTCTGTCGTCAGTTTCTTTTTCCAGTTTTTGCTCATTTTCCCAGCTATTTGCTTTTGAGCTCTTTGGTAAGGTAGTTCTTTGCTTCCAGTGAGGGTGGGAGGTATACTAATAGCTGCTGGATACCCTCACAACCTGTTGTCCTAGAGTTCCAGAAACAGCCGCTGCTGCTACTGTTGCCCCTGCACCTGCTGCCACCTCCTCTGCAGACAGGCTCTTCCACCCCTCTGCTGCCCTGGCACTAGGGCCCGACCACTCTGCTCTCTCACACAAGTTCCACAGATCTTTTCCACTGGCCTTCCTTGTCCTTAGCATTTTGTGGTTGTGAAGTCTGAAAACCACCACAGGTACCCAAGATTCAGACCCCCCCAAGACCTGCTCTGGTCCCGTCTGTTACAGCGTGGCCCAAATTGGACTGTGATATGCTCCCAGTGTGGTGCCATAGACACTTCCTGGTGACTTTCCAGGATGTCTTGGGCTGGAGATTTACTTCACTCTGTCATTCTGTGAGTTCTGCAGCTCCAGAATTTGTTCAGAGTCATTTTTTACAGGTGTTTGACTGGATTTGTGGGGAGAGGGCTAGCAAGTCCATGCTGTTACTCCTCTATCTTGGTTCTGCCTCCTAAAATGACATCTTGATACTAAGCATACACAAAGCAGTATTTTGAATGACTTTTAAAATCTTCGAATAAAGACAAAGTGTTTTGAGAAATTTGTTGCTGTCAACAAAAAGTATTGACTTGCATCTAACAAAACTTATTTAATTGCAGAAAGTAAAAAGCCCTATGTGATAATAGAAGATCTCATGTTACCTGCTGCTATTAAAATGTCAGAAATAGTCCATTGGAAAAAATATGGGCATGAAATTCATGAAGTTCCTTTATTGAATGATACTGTTTCCAAAAGAATTTCTGAAATTAGGAATGATCAATTACAGCAGCTTTGAGCACACTCAAAAGTTTTCAACTCAGTTAGATGAAACAACTGATATTTCTAAAATGGCACAGTTATTACTTTAGGTGAGATACGTTTATAAAGGAAGCATATATGAAGAATTTTTGTTTTGTTGCCCTTTGGAAGGGCACAGAAGAGGGGAAAATATATATATCTTTAAAATTGAAGAATTTTTCACAAATGGAAGTTTACAGGAAAAAAATTATTGGAGTCTGTCCAGACTATACCGGAGCAATGATGAGCAAAAATGTTGCATTTGTAGCAAAAGTTAGAGCTGGTAGCAGTGAACATCACTTTTACTCACTGCTTGATCCATCAGGAAGCACTTGCAGCCATCACATTATCACCTGAGTTAGATGCTATGCCTCACAGTACTATCAAAATCATTTACTTCATTAGAAGCCATGCCCTTAACAGCTGTTTGTTTTCAAACCTTTGGAAAGACCGGCTCCAATTACAAAAGCTCCTCACTTCATGCAGAGGTAAAGTGGCTCTCAAGAGGGTCAAGTTTAAGCAGATTATTGAAGTTGAAAGATGAAGTTGTGATATTTTTGATTGAGCAGAAATCTGATTTTTTTGTGATCTTTTTTTTTTTTCATCCTGACTTTTCTAGCTTTGAAAATGTATTTGTCAGATATTTTCAAAAAATGATTTAAACATATTACTTGAAGGGAAAGATTGTAACATTTATGTTAAAAGATAAAACAAAAAGTTTTACTTAAAGTTAACATATGGAAGAATAGAGTGGAAAATGATTCTTTTGAAATGTTCACAGCTATATGTGTGATTTTATAATTGAAAATAACTTCCCCAAAGATTTAATTGTAGGTTATAATTGATCATCTGAAATGCCTGGAGACACCTTTTCAGAAATACTTCCCTTCAAATTTTGATTCTAAGAAACTAAGTTAGGTTCATACTCAATTGAAAATAAAAAATGTCATATTTTTTTAAAAGAAGTTCTAGAAGAATTTGTTATCAAATGACACAGGTTTAAAAAAATTGTGAAATGAATTTTGGCAGGAGATTGGGACCAAATTTCCAACAATTTTTGAAATGGCCCTAAAAATACTTATGCCATTTTGTACCAGTTAGAAGTGGTGTTCTCAGCATTGATGATAAAAATCAAAATACTGATCAACTCTGGAAAACATTGAAGATGCTCTGAGTCTTGCAGTATTATTCTGCCAAAATTTAATCATGTAATAATAAAAAAGTACATCCATCTCATTAGTATGTAAATTTGCTTTTATCTTTAATAAATGGTAAAAATTATATGTATATCAAGGAATTGTTTTAAAATAAATTTAAATAATGTGTATCACTATTTTATACAACTATCTACCCAGGGTTACGTAAAAATTTCTCAGGTGCAAAGGGGTAGCGAATAGAAAAAAGTTTAAGAAGTCTCCATTTAAGTCACCAGTAACTCAGGTTCATAACTATATTGTTATCTTAAAGTCTTCTCCCACTCCACATAGAAATCCTAAGTAAAGCATATGCCCCCTTCTGTTCAGTCATACAGATATATACTAGTTCAGTCCCTTATTACTTCTCACATGGACTATTTGAATTGATCTTCCTGCCTCAGTTGTCTCCTCACTCCAATATATTCTCCACTTAGCAGCCACAGTGATTTGCCTAAAGGTGACCATTTAACTCCCTTACTCACAAACCCCAGTGGTATTCTGTTTGACATTGAAAGTTCTTCAAAACTGGTCCTTTCCCATATCTTCACTTTTCTTGCACATTATTCTTTTCTGTATGTTCCACAGACAGGCTCTCACTGGTCTACATTCTAATCTTTTCATGTGACATGCCATGTGCACTGTGACTGTGTGCACCTCATTCCTGAAAGGCTCAGTCTCCTCACCTTGGCTCCTTAGTTTTCTTGGTTTCTTTAGAGGCTCAGCTCAAATCCCACCTGATGCAGGTCATGTCTCTTGGTCCCCCTGAGGTTCCCTTTTCAATTTATCTTTCCTGTATTTTGTATATATCATGTATGTAAGTGTCTATATAAAATCTCTCCCATTTGATTATGAGGATTCTTAAAAACCAAGACTTTTTGTCTTTGTATGTGTGCAGTGCCTAAACACTTAGTAAGCACTTAATACCTGTCTTAATGTCTTATCACACAGGTGCTTCCCTCTTGATCCCATTTCTGTGTTGTACAGAGTAGATTTGTAGATTTCCTTCTCCATCTCAATCCTACCCTTCCTTCCCCTCTCCTCTCTTTAGGCCTTTTTTTCTTGTCCTTTGCTACTATAACTATCAAAACATTCAGGAAGCAGTAAAGTAATGTCCGTATCCCAAGTCTTTATCCTTATCCTTTATCCTTACTATGATAAATTTCCCATCCTATGGCTAGTATATTCTATTGTGGATCTATGATCCTCTGTCACTTGAGTACTGGAGATCTCTGGGGAGCCAGTCACATATCTCTGTGGTAGAGTGGGATGCTTAGAAAAGGTATTCTCCTAACCTGCCCATTCCCCAAAGGGGAAAAGCTAATAAACTGCAATAGGAGATTTTTGCCCTGAACCACAAAGATAGGATCATGGGATCGTAGATTCAGATAGGGAAGGGACTTTAGAATTCATCGAATCCAACCACCTCAATTTATACATAGGGAAACAGAGGTCACATGTGATTAATTGAATTTCCTAAGGTAATAGGTATAAACACTGTCCAGCCTGGAATTTGAACTCAAGTCCTCTGATGACATTTATTCTCCCCCACTATGAGAATGTTCATTTTTTAAAATTTTATTTTAGATTTCAATGCCAGAACACGAATAGAGAAAAGAAACAAAAACATATCATAAACTTTAATATTGGAACTTAAATACAAAGTTAGAAAGAAAAAAAGCATGTCATGTGAATAGCATGACCAGAGAGGATTCAAAATATGTAACAATTTTCATTTCAAGAAAGCCTGTGTGGTAAATAATCATGCTTAGAATTGTCCAGGCTTTCTTTGCTTCCTTGTGAGTTTTCTTTTCTCTGCTTTGCCCTTTTTTACTTCGTTCTTTTGTTACCCTCCCTTACCTCTCCAGAAGGCTATGATAAAGTATCACATATACATACATATAGATATGTTATTTCCCCAAAATATTCTACTCCTGATCTTTGTTTATGTTAGGGCCTATCTCTTGTTTCCTATCCCTCCTGCCTCCTCTACTTTACTTCTAACCCATTACCTTGCCCTCCTATTACTTGCCTGTCCCCCGTGCCCAAGGATCCCTCCCTATCCTCCCATTTCCATAAATTTAAACACCCTTCTATATTCCCTTTTCATCTATTCCCTCATTCTCCCCTCTGAAGATCCCTCCCTTGTCCTCTCCCTCCCTATTCATCTACCATTTTATTCTGAATTTAGAAGACTTTTAAGCTCTTCTAAATATATATGTATTGTTCCTTCTTAAACCTATTCCCCATGAAAGTAGGTTACCACAACCACCAGCCCTCCTCCCCCATCTAATTCCTTCGTATCCATTCTTGCTCTTATACCTCATTTGTATAATTACTCAAACTCTTCCTAAGTGGTTTTACTTTAAAAATTTATATCATATTCAGGTTTACTCTAGTCTTTCTTATGAGTTACCCAGTAAGAATCTTAGATATACACTTCACATTATGTATGTATGTGTATAAATATAAATAGATGTATATATATATATATATATATATATATATATATGCTGTCTGTCCTTATGAATCCCTTATATTCAGTCTTGATATGTACCTTAATTTCTCTTGGTTCTTTTATGTCGAATCTTCTATTAAGTTAGAATTTTTTAAATAATATCATGGAAGTCAGAGTTTTATCAAATATCCATTTTTTTCATTCAGTGTAGAACTTAACTTTGCAGGGTATGATATTTTGGGCCAGAGCCCCAGTTCCTTGGCTCTTCAGTATATGTGTTCCAAGACCTGTGGTTTTTTAGTGTCTTTGCAGGTAGATCTTGTGTGAGTCTAATTGTGGCCCCACCATATTTAAATTGTTTTAATCTTGATGCTCTTAATATTTTTTATATTTGAGCTGGGGGTTTCAGAATTTGACGATGATATTCCTGTGGGTTTTCTTCATAGGATCTCTGAAGTGATGATCAATGGATTTTTTTCTGTTTCTATTTTCTCCCCTTGTTCTAATAGACATTATCTCTTGACTTGTTGAATCAAAATTCTTTTTTTGATCATAACTTTCAGTTAGTCTGATTACTTTTATATTTTCTTTTCTTGATCTGTTCTCCAAATCTGTTATTTTTATATTTCACTTTCTCTTCTATTTTTTTTTATTTTTCATATTTTGATTAATTATTTCTTGATCTGGAATAATTTTACTGGCTTCACTTTCCCCAATTCTAATTTTCAAGGTGTCACTTTCTTCTTTAAGATTCTGGATCTCCTTTTCTAATTGGTTGACTTTCCTTTCATATTCTTCATGTTTTTCTTGGATTCTTTTTTTATTTTTCCTCCATCTCTGTCATTTGATTTTTAAAGTCTTTTTAAAGATCTTCTATGAATTCTTTTTGAGCAACTGACCATTTGTTGGTACTCTTTGGGGGGTTTCCTTACTTCAGTATCCTCCTCTGAAAGTGAACACTGGTCATATCTATTCCCATAATAGCTTTCTGTGGTTGTATTCTTCTTTGCCTCTCCATTTTTTTTGTGGTAATAGCTTAATATTTGGTAATCACCACTAGCCTGTGGGGTGTGGGATCTTCAGTTCTCCAGTCCACACTTGAACCATTCAAGTCAAACCTCCAGCCTCCTGTACGTGCCTGCAGCCAGAGGCTTTCTGCCCCACTTCTGCACTCACTGGGCCTGTGCTGCTTTCTTCTTCCTCAGGCAACTCCCTGCAGGGTCTGGCATTCCTTATCAGCGGAGGTTCCCTCAGTGTTCCCAGGTTGATATGCCTCCCCTCATTTGGCTGGGGCCAAGGCAGCCTCTCAAACCAACTAACCCCAGGACTTGCCACTTGTTAAACTGTAACGTAGCCTGGAGGTGTTTTCTCTTCACAGGGTTCAGACCACATCCTGGGATTTTTCTTCCAATCTTCTCAGATTGTCACAGGGAGACCCAGGTTGTGCCCCTATTCTTAATTTATCTCCACCCACATTTTGTTAACCCTATGATGTTATTTAATTCTTTTGTGGGGGAAAATCTTGGGAACTTGGAATTTTCTGACTTACTCCTCCATCTTCTCAGAATTCTCTTGAGAATATTCTTTAGTGGTGTCATTTCACTTTAAGGTGAAGGCTCTTTCCAGTTATTTCCCTATATAATGGTTCCTGTCTCCTTCACCATTATTCTACACTCCCACAGCTTCCCAACCTTTTTGAGATACTCAAGAAAATCCTGCCCCCATCCTTGCTAATCTACAGGCACATGACGGGCACACATCCAGCTGCCCCATGTCTCTTGCTTTCCCTTTCCTGACATTTCAACACCTCCCACCCCACTCCAGCCAATCCGGATTAATTTAAGTGGAGCACAAGATTTGGTCCACAGAATATTAGTATGAATTCAAATTCTTCCTTTTCTTTACTTGACTAAGCTGACTTTCAACCTATTAACCTCTTAGCTTTTGTCTTTGAGATCAGAGCTCTATTTATTCTGATTGAGTTGCTGAGTCTTTTCTTATTACTATCTTCCCTGCAAAAATGCCTCAAATGCCTCTTAACTCTTTCTTTTCCATCCACTGATGAGTAGGTTCATCTTCACAAGTTTTAGTATTTTGATATCAGTTTTCAGATCCTTTGTTTTTCAAAATATCTTATTTCCAGTCTTTTCTCTGAGTTTTCTAGCTTAGTCATCCTGGGTTATCTGAATGAGCATTTTCTTCACAGTTAATCCTTGTGGTTTACAAAGTAAGTTGGTTGACTTTGAACTTAGGAACTGTAATCGCTACGTGCCTCAAGTTGAGCATTCTTGTCTGGAAGTAATCTTTGTATTCAATCAGTCACTGTTTTGCTTTTTGTATTCAAAGATCCTAGTCAGTTTCTTGTGTCATTTCCAGCAGTATGTTATTAACATTTACAAATATGTATCATAGTCCCCCCCTTCTCTGCCGTGTGATGATCCCCACATTGCTTCTGTGTATCTTGTCTTCAAAGTCAGTTTTGGTTTCTGTAGAATCACCTGCTCTTCAAAGTTGTCTTTTGCTTCTCTTCTTTCTATTACTTTGGATAGATGCTTCAAGATAAGCTGTCTACTCTTTTTTCTGCTGTTAGAACTCTGGAACCATTCTGAATTTTTTTCTATTTTTCCCTTATCTAATCTGCAGATTTTTTTTTCTTCAGTTTCTTAATAGTTTTAGAATTCTTACTCATTTGTCCTTTCTCCTTTGAGTCTCACTCTAGGTTTTGATTTTGGCAGCTAGGCTTATACTGTGTCTTTTATTTTCTAACATTTCCCACCTTTCCTCCTTCTCCCATTCCCTCAGCTTATCTCTAGGTAGCGTCCTCTCCCATCCCACTTCTTTTCACTGCTGTGGGTACACACAGCCTGAATTTTACCTAGAGAGGCTGGATATACTCTCCACATTTTGGGGGGTGGGGAGTTACTGGGTTAGGACCTGGTTGGGACCATTCCCCTATTAAACTATGTGGAAGAGCCAGATTTCCAGCCTTTTTTTATTTTGGGGATAGAATCCCCTTAGTGCTTAGCCAACTGTCCATAGGGACAGGTCTTCAGTTTCTTCCCAAATTGTACTCCTGCCTTCATCTAGCTAGGCAAAATCAATCTTTCCTATCTTTGCTAGAATGTGGAATGTTTGGATTGAGCCACTACAGGTGGAGGAACTGGACAGAATTCTGGGCACAGAAATACTAGATTTCTGGAAATGTGAAACTCTGTGGTCTGTCGCCTGCGTACAGTGTGAGATAGGAGTGAGGTTGAGAGATAGCTTTTTGGTATTTTAGTTTTTTATGTTATTCCCTTGTTGATGCAGTATTAAGCATTGTAGATTTGTGCATTATTTCCCTCTTTTACATTTGGTTAGATTGGAGGATTGTGCTGCAACAGTTCACCATCTCACAATCCATGTGAGATTTTTTAAGTTACTTAAACCCTAAGATCCTCCTAGTTCAGTGACAAATTAAAAGCAAAAACATTTCATGATGATGGATCTTTGGCCTCTGGGCTTCCATGGTTCAGAGACCTCTTCCTCTTGCAGGGGAAGCCCAGTGGACCTAGCCTTCCTTTCCAGGAGGAGCTAAGTGTGGTCAGTATTTCAAATATTGTAATTTATTGTAAATTGTACAACTTACTGTAAATAAATATTTGCTGAATAAAGTTATCTAACATCTCAACCACACCTCCAGACACCTAGACCTTTCTCAGTTGAAGAATGATTGCTGCAATTTACTAGCTCAAAACAACTTTTTTTGCTGCTCCTGTGTCAGTTTGCCCTGAAACTCCTCCCTGGTCACTCCTTTTACTCCCTTATAAAAATGCATCCTACAGTTTTGTTTTCCTTGTGTAATTTTTCGAATGAATTGTCCTCTTCCAATTTTATCTCTTGTTCCTTGAGGTATTTTCAAGTCCTAATGCCTCTACTTCCCCTGGTAAAGCACTCAACTCAAATCATCCCTCAGGGAGTTAGCATTCCAATTTTAGTGAAGCTTGACTGTTGGTTTATACTGCATATCAAAGATCTCTGGCTAGATTAGTCTCTTCCTAGGAATTAGCCAATGAGGCTCTCCTTTTCCTTGAGAAATGTTTAGAAGTATTAATTGGGACAATATAAACTAATTTTCTACTCTTAAGTACTCTAGTTTAGCTGGATAGAAAATTTTGGGAAAATCTCCACTTTCCACGGAGATTCAATAAATCACACCCCAGTGATATCTGTGGGTGAATAATCTTGTTCAAATCATTAATGTTCCTAGAGATGCAATATGTTTCTCCTTACCTGTTTATGAAAATCATCTCTTTGCTGAAACTAAGGATTCAACAATGCTGTAGAGTAAGTCCAGGTGAATCAAAAACTAACATTGCTGTTGCCACAGCCAATCTATTTATGATGTTATTTCAGTGCTTCTGGGAAATGTTCAACAATTTTCCGAAAATGGTAGTGAGACTTGTTTTCTTTGCATTAGGTGGTCAGTGACTTTGAAATTATCCCTCTTAGCTTTATCACCTAAGTCTGCCAATCTAATTATTATAAGGTTGCAAGATGTTTTCCCTAGTTGATTTATTCTTTGACTTACTGTTGATATCTTTGCTAATTTGCCTTCAAGGATAATTTTTACTTCTAATTGATTTCATGCACTTACTCAAATTTGCTACATATTCCTCTATGCTGCTGATCTTTGTCATCATCTTGTTCTATTTTATTTTAATTTATGTTTGATCTCTTACTGCAAGGGTATCTGTTGACAATGCTTTTTTTTAGGCTGCTTATACTCCACTTGTCTCCTGCTTGGTTCAAAAATCAATTCTTTGGCAATAGTGGGGGTTAATTTGTTGATTCTGTGCTTTAAGAAACCCCAAAAATAGCTAAGGTAGTTGACTCTTTCTGGTTTATTCAAAAAGTAGGTTAAAGGAGTGACTCAGGGCAAGTGTGTGCAGCCAGATGGGATTTTGGATATGAGTGAGCATCTATCTGGTGGCAACTTCATTTGGATATTGAACTAAAAGCAGTATTTTTTATTGTTCTTCATATAAGAACTTTTCAGAATCTTTTAATTGACTATATGTGTCCAACATGATGGGATTCTTTTTTTGTTTGCTCATTATTTTATCCTTCCTATATTCTTATTGGAAAGACACTTTTGAGGTCTTTCACTTGCTCTCTTTAACTTTTGGTCCTTTTCCATTTTTATTTGATTTTAAGTTGTTTCTATTGGATTTGGAGATATGGAGGATCCGGGTCTTTTCACAACCTCCTATTCTTACATCTTTCTAGAAAACCTTTAGAATTGTGAATTAGAGTTAAAAACTTTTAACTGGTGCTGATGGTAGCTTACCATAAATTGATGAAAAATCATAATGTTACATGTTCTTGGTTCAAATGCAGATGAAACTTTAGTGGCCTTCACATTTCAAGAGCTTTCTCTTTTTTGTGTGTTTGCTAATAATTTTCTTAGAAAAACCTCATGTTTTGCAAATGCAAAGAAAAGAATCCTATTTTGAGCATTCTGTGTCACAATGCTACCTACATTTCTCAGTAGATGATTCACTCTATTGCCCAGTAATTCTTTGTCGATATTATTACAAGCAGTTTTACAGATACTCTGAACCATTCTATACAAAGGCCATAACTGATTTTGTAATATTTACATTGTGGGCCAGGAAAGGGAGAAAAAAGTCATACTATTGAGAAGTTTTTTGTTGTGCCATAATTCCTTTCACATGTCTCCCAATCCACATCTCAATTACTCCATTGAATAAATATCCAAAAGAAAAAAAAAATTATCCAAGAGATATCCTTTTTCCTTTACCCTTCTTGGCTGTAAAACCTTCACTTCTTGCTAATGCAGTAAAGGGCAGTATAAAAAGTTGGTCCTTTAGACTGGGAATATAATTTTTTCCTCTTCTCCCTACTAAGTGGGTTCCCACAGCAATGCAGCTGTCTTGACTTCATGATTCTCATCCTATCATTTCAAGGCAAGAGGAGGGGTAGAAAGCATCTAATGCAGAAGAAATAAGCTGATGGGATTTTCATTGGTTTTCCAGAGGCTATTTTTTTAAAGAGGGAACTTCTCCGGCCTGGCTGGAATAACCCATCAATGTCCAGGGACCCCAATAACAAATTTACTCCAGCCCTACTCCTCAAGCTCCTCATATGTAAACTACGAGAAACTCTGAGCCTCATCTAATACCGTTCCTGACTAGGAGAATGAAGATTGGGTAAGTAAACTGTGCATACCACGGCCTTGGCCGTGTAAAATTATTCAGAGGAATTTGGAGGCCTCAGCTTGGATCTTGGCCTATTTGGAAGTAATCTTGGGTCCCCCCACCAGGTGGAGCTATCAAGAAAAGAATTAATGAGGGATTCTTTTCCGAACTTTCCCCCCACCTGAAACATAGTTGAGTTGAACACAGTATACCAAGACACAGAAAAAGAGTCCACTGAAGAGGAACCAGCCCTGTGAGTAGGTCCAAGAGAAGTTAATGCCTGCCCCCTGTCAAAAGGGGGAAGAAGAGGAAACCAGGGCAACAGTTCCATATTGACTGTCTTTAGTTGGGGGCCTCTGGACTCAAGTCTTCAGAGCTCTTGTCTTCACTTGCAGTGTGAAGTGAAGGAAGTTTTCAACATCTGAGTGTTTTATCAAGACCTAGTAGAGATGAGCCACTACTAGGAAAAATAGGAAAAGACCAGGCATCCTCAAGCATAAGTCCTCTTTTCCATCCCTGCCCCCCTGTAAATACAGCTATGGAGAGAGAGGTCTCTATCACAAGAAAAGTGTAGGGGAAAAAAGGACAGAAGTGGTCTTGTCCCCTTGAAGAAACTTGAGTCTACACATTTCAGAAGAACATTGCATTATGATTTCATCTTTTTATAATTTGATTTCTTAAAGAATTCTTCCCCATCTACACTATTTAAAGACAAACTGTTCCATTTCCCCTCATTCTAATGGTGTATGTGACTTGTTATATTTAGATAATTTATCCATTAGGACTACAATAGTATATTGTGTAAAACTTCTCTGAATCTGTTTTTCACAAAACTGCTTTCTAGTTTTCCCAGTATTTTTTTTAAAAAAGATTTTCATTGATATGCTTTGTTTTTACATCACCCATATTTCTCCCTGTAAACCTTTTTGCCTCTCCCTTTTCATTTTTTAAAAAAAGAGAAAAAATTCATCAACAATGTGTTTTAAAAACCTGACATTCCATGTCGTTATTTCACAGCTGTGGATTCCCCACTTCTGCAGAGTACCTAGTCAGTAATTTTTATCGAATAAGAAATCTTTTTCCCACGGTAGGTGGTTTCATTGTTTGGATTGTTGGTCTCATTCATCTAATCTGTTACACAGATCAACTTTTCTATTTTTGGACTCAGTATCACAGTTTTTTTTTTTTATATTCTTGCATTGCAATAAGAGTGCTAGACAGTTTTGATATTTCTCAAATTGTATTAATTGTAATAAAGTAAATGCTGGCAGTAGAACCAAGCTACTATATTTTCTCCCTTTTAAGCATATTTCCCTTGATGTTTGTGAATTTTTGGTTCCTCTTTATGAACTTAGTTATTTTCTTTTAATGCTACAAAGACTGTCTTGCTAAAATGATTACTGTAGCTCTAAATTTACAGTTTGAGAAGTATTGTCATTCCTAATATGTTAGCATAGTTCTCCAACATTGGTTATATCCCAAATTATTATAGTGTAAAATTATTTCTGTTTATTTAAAAAAAACTCCTAAGACCAAAAAAGTGTTAAAAGCCAGTGCTAAGAAGTGGAGAAAGATCACAAACTACTACACAATTTCCAGTTTCCCATAAAGCCCTAAACAAGAACCAACTAATCAGTAAGCAAGGATTTAATAACCATATGATCAACGTGGAGAGAAAAAGTAAAAGGAAACAAGCTCTGTCCTCAGAGAGCTTATTATTGTGATTGTCCTTTATTCCTGAAGAAGACCATGACATCAAGATGACGGCATGACCTGCGGTTGACTTTGATTTGAGTGAGAGGGCTGTGCAAGGTCACCAGCCTCACTTTCTCCTCCAGAGCCAGCTGGGTCCAGTGGCCTGATGTTCATCAGGATGACTGGAGATGACCCAGGATGCAATGGGAGGCTCTAGCCCTTTTAGGCTAAAGTCTTATCACATTCTCACTTTGAGTGAGATACACTTATTCAATGAATCCAAAGACTAGGCCTTAAACCCAGTTCAGATAGCCTATATTCTATCTAGGGAAATAACAGGTAGATATGCAAGTCAATACAAAATACATACTATTACCTATAGCTTTTGCTTGTATACATATCTAACTCAGCACTGTCCCCATCATGCACACACACACATGCACGCATGCACACGCACACACACCTGTCCCCAGTCTCATTGTTTTCTGCTTCTGGTTACATTTAACTTTCTCAAAAATTTTATAAATTGTCTTGTCTTTTAGTCTCTTCTACCTTTTGCTTAGTCAGATTCTTCCCCTACTTAACAAAAATGTTTTTATTGTTACTATTTTTCTTATTTAGAGCATTTATTCTTCCATCAGGAACTTTTTGTAGCATATGATGTTGACCTAAATTTTTTTATCCTCATTTTCTTATCAAATAAATTAGACCTGCTCCCCATAAGTCTTATGCTTATCAAACATTAGACTGCTATACATACTTTTTTGGTCTCTCTAGGTCTAATCTATTTTACTGACCAACTCTTCACATTTTTACATAGTATTAAGTAGTTTAAAAACTGCTGATTTCTTCATTTCCCAATGTCCTTCTTCCCTTTACTACCCAAATAGCTGCGATTTACAATAAAGAAAAATGAGGAAAGAAAAGCAGTTTAGCCAGTATAGCAAAAACATCCTTCAAGTATGATGTTACCTTCAGTGCTCCACCCTGCTCCCAACCCGGTTTCTCCCAGACACTTTGGTAAAGATGGGGAGCGGTGAAGTCTCATACCTCTTATTCTGGCCAAACTTGGCTATTGTAATAATACTATGTTCAGCTTTTCTAAGTACCAGATTAGTACCATTGTTTGGATTGTGGGATCATAGACCTTCAGCATGTTCAACATTCTCGTGTACAGATTGGTAAACTGAGAACTGAGAGTAAGTGACTTGTACAGGGTCACACAGTGAGTGAGGATTAGAGGCGGGGCTTGAGCAGTTGATGTCTTTACTCTGCAGAGCCATTTTAGAATGTGATAGTTTGGAGATGATGCCAAGATCTTTTTTTCCTTTTAAAATTATTTCCTTTTTTATATTCTTGACCACTTCATTCTTCCTTATGAATTTAGTTTTTTTCCCCTAGTTCTATGAATTGTCTCATTGGTAGTAATTTAATAATTTAATTATTTGTATAGCAATAACTACATACAACAGTTTGGGAATTAGGTTTATTTTTTAACAGAATAGCATGGCCCATCATCTAGAAACAATGGTCTTTGTTTTGTTAAAAAAAAAAAAGTACTTTGAAAATTAGTTTTTGTGAATTGACCGAAAAGTGAAAAACTTGAGTATGAAATTACTAAGCTCAACAATGAGGATAGAATACACAAAGAATGGAGAAATAAAATGCTCACAGATTGTTACATCCAATAACGTGCTAACAAAATTGTAAACGAATGAAATGGATGAACACATGCAAAACTCCAAAAATTGACAAAAGCCCAAATAGAGGATCTAAACAATCCAGTGTCAAAAAAAGAAATTAAAGAATCCTCAATTGTTTTACTCTGAGTCAGCAGAAATCTAGTCCCATTTCATCAGAACTGACCTTTATGAGTTTAAAATGGAGACAGCCCAGAATATTTAATGATATTTTCTAGGTTTAACATCTCAAGTTTCTTCAGTGGTCCATAATGACTCTGAAAAGGTTGGGAAAACTAACTCCTGACCCAGATCTACTAAAAAATTACTTTGATCAAATTTTTGGAAATATAATCTCACTAAACTACATAAACCACTTTCAAAAATATAGAAAGCACCTTTCCATTCTTCTAATGGGACACGTGTAGTCCTGATAGTCTAACCAGGGAGAAAGAAGAGAGTAGACAAATGAGTATTTGCCAAAATATTTAAGAGTAGCAGAGGCTATAAATAACAATATATCCAAAATATTTACTATGACCATAATGTATTTCTGCCAGTAATGTGGGAATTATTGAACATTAAGAAAATTATTGCCATCATTAATCTTTTCTCAAAGGTAACAAATTTCCTATGGTTATAGTAATAGAAGAAAAAAGCCCTACACAAAAATAGATCATGAAACAAAGGCATTCAGTTATTCTTTAAATGCTGAAAAATTTAGGTATAAAAGAAACCAATAGCTAGCATCATTTGTAACAGAAGCACTTGAAGCTTTCCCAGTAAGAGCAGTGACAAAAAAAAGCTGCCTGCTGTCTCCATTAATATTTGATGAGTGCTAGAAATGCTCACTATAAAAGAAACTACAAAAAATAGGTTTTATTTAGAGTACTTCACAGAATCAGCGAAAAAATTAATCAAGAACATGTATATAAGTTCAATAAATAGACAGCAAATTTACAAAAAGAATCATCTTTTCTGTATATCATGAAAAAAAATCAAGAGGATGAGATAAGAATTCCCAGGAAACTCCATTTAAATAACAATGCACTGAATATTTGTGAATTAGTTTCTCACATGGTTCATCTTTATTTCTGATGACAATTCAACTCAATGAATATTCATTTTGGAAAGATACAGAGCACTGAGCTCATCAAGTAAGAGGTACATAATGTATTTGAAACACAATTTTTACCTTTTTGTAATTTAGTGGTATCTATTAGTGGTATCTTATTCCATCTAGCTTCTGTGGCCTCTTGAGTCCCCTTTAATTCAATGACTCTTGCAGAATAGAAGTATAATCTTTACATAATAACTGCATAGGAAACTTGACAAAGGAAGGGTTTTGTGATACCTGAGGGGAACTTGTGATAGAGGATTTTGCCTGTCATAGAGAAGTGACACAGCATCTGAAAATAGAAATGATTGCAAAAATATTATCCTGACAATACCTAGTGTTGGAAGCCAACTGAGGAGTCATGCAAAGCCCTGAGATAGGGACGTATGGCAGGGAAGGGGCAGAATCAGTAGAATTTTGAGATTGTATGACTTCCTATTTTTCCTTAATGACATTTAATAAGGGATCACATCACCCCTTGTCTCCTTATTCACCACATATTTGGATGGTTCAAAGCATTTAGAAGTTACTCACTGACATCAATCCCAAATCCACCCCCATCCCCCACTCTCCCTGCATCTTCCAGCTATTACTCTTCCTTCTAAATCTTTTCCAGGCTAAACATCTCCAATTCCTTCAGTTGATCCACTCTAGTCCTTACGCTTTTTAACCTTCATTGGTCACCCTTCCTTGAACGGCTCGAGATTATTAACTTCTGTTCTTAAAAGCATGGTATTCAAAGGGAACATGATATTCTTTGTAAATATTTCTTCTGGTTTCAAGAAGACAAATTTGCTTCTTTCCCTCTGATGTTCCTATTGCTTTCTGAAGGCTTCAGGGACATTGAATGAATAGGTGCATGCTGCACCTATTCTTAGGTAGGAATAAGGTCTGGGGGACCTTCAGTTGGAAAGGTTTGGTTAGGTGGCCTGTATGGTCATGCTGTTCAAACGTGGGGCTCAAAGTGTGTTGACTAGCCTGAAGCATGCAGCCCAGGCCGTCCCTCTAAAAAGAACAATAACATCTCCCTGAAGCAGCCTCAGTAGAGAGCAGTTCATAAGGCCAAGGAAGAGGGACCAAAAGTTGTCTCTGTGACCCGAGGTAAGAGATGCCTTCCTGAGAAGATCCCCAGGAGAAGAAGGCATGGCATATGCTTCTATGGTCTGTTTCACTATTTAAGGCAGTGCAGTCAAAACATTATGGTTGGTAGTCTGAATGAAATTCTGATAAAGGAGAAGCAAAGAGGAGGGATTTGTCATTGGTGCTACATCATAAATTTCAATTCATTAAGTGGTCACGTTATGCTCTAGATGTGCCCAAGTATACCTCTGGCTTGATGGAAATATTCTTTTGGAACTGCCTAAATCTCATTCTGATTCTATGTGAATCAAGCTTATGCTAACAAATTTGTTGAACAAACTTTCTCCCTGGGAGATGACCTTTGTCCAGATGATAATTCTTTTTGTCAGCTTTACCTTCTACTGACAATTTTGAAATTGGGAATTTTGGTTTGACTATTGGTCTTTGTGTGTGTGTTTGAGCTTGTGTAATTTCCCCAGAACCTGTCTCTCCACAAGTGGCCTGATATATTTCATGTTTCTCAGTCTTTGAAGGCAAGAACCAACCAAATAAATCTGAGAGGAGCTCTGTAGGATTCTGCTACTCCATGAAGCACTGCCTGAGCAACCAAACCAAACTCTTCCTCCAAACTATCTTACTTCAAAACATTTTGCATTCATTTATAGAGAGAATAATACTTTTCAAAACACACTTACATTTGCATTTGAGCTTTGCATCAGTCTCCCAGAAAGTATGGAGAGTGTGTATTTTTGTCGTCATTTTACAGAGAAGCAAACTGAGGTTGAGATGTTACCATAAGGTGACCAAGTACTGCACCTGGGACTGTGACCCTTGTTTGCTGACTTTTGGAGCCCAAACTATCTTAAGCTGATGGGGGAAGGAGAGACGGGATTTGGAAACAGAATTCAGCTAAGCACAGATGCTTGGAACCTACTGCTACTTCTCTTAGCACTCAAATGCTGATTCAGTGCCTAAAATGCTAAGAAGTGTAATACCTTAATTATTTGCCTGAGCCTCCCTAAATCAGTCATTCACTATCCCTGCCCCTTTCCACCCTATGTCATCAAGGGACTATTTGATTCTCTTTGGCGTTTGTGGACATGGGGAGCTCTGTCAAATAATTACCTGCTCTCAACGATTATGCTTCCCCGATACTCCTCAACTCAAAATCCACTTTTCTCATTGTGAAAAATATACTCCAGCACACAGGTCAGAGGTAAGTATAGCCCAATTCCGTATCTCCTTCCCACTCCCCTCCTCCTCCCACCAGTCCTCTGCCTCCTCACTTTATCTCTCCGGTAGCCATCTTCTAACTCTAGAAGGAGGAATAACCATTTCAGGCCTTCCTAGCCTTGTAGAAGCACCTCTGACCCAGGAGTACTACTATCCCTTTGTACCAACTTTTTTCACCATCTGTCCTCCAAATAGAGCAGCTTTGAAAGAATTGGAGAACAATCCCAAATGGTGCCATTTTGAAGGGTGCAGAGAATAACTTGTGAAGAAAATGGGTTTATTTATAAGTCTCCTTTCTGTTATGGATGGCTTTCCTGTCTCCAATACCTCATGTTTCTCCAGCAGATCTAAGCAATGCTGTGTTTCCCCACCTAGTTAAAAGATTTCAAGACTGGGAAGTCATAGGAAATCATGGTGTAAATGTAAATGTATCATTTATATTCATGATAGCAGGGTATAGTTGATAGTACCCTGGATTTGGAGTCAAGAAAACCTAGGTTCAGAATCTCGCCTCTGACTGTGAGCATGGGAAACTTGTGTATACATGTTTAAGTCTCTGGGTATTTTTCCACAATTACAGAAAGGCAATGAAATTTTGGTGAAAGGATTTCCCACATAGAAGAAGTCTTTCATGTGCTGATGTATCATACAAATGAACACAGAATATCCTAAAATGTTCTGTAATTTTAGAGATTTTCCTTAAGAAAGAGTTATTTTCTCCCTCACTGATAATACAGGACTTATCAAATACTGGTGGTCACTTAATCAGATTCCTCATGAAAAAAAGAACTAGTGCCTTTTTTTGGACTGTTTCCTGGACCAGAAGCCTTCATTTCCCTTCCACAACATTTGGTGTTCAGATCCCAATAGGAGAATGTATCTCTTTAGAGCAGGAAGCTCTTATTCCCCAGCCCAACTCCCATTGCCCAGTTCCCACCAGGGCCTGGACACTCAATTACCTGCACCTCACCCCCCCCCACCCCACCCCCCCGCTTCGTCCTCCCTGCCACCCTTCTAGCCCTCCAACACCTCTCTGTTCTGACCCTAAAAGAATCTACTAATTGCCCTCTAACTGCTCCTGACCAACAGTTTTGAGTTGGGGACATGGCTGCTCACATTACTTGGGTAAGGAGTCGCCATTTACAATATGCTCTGATCTCAACCTTCCTAAATGTGTTCTCTCCCTTAATTGGAATATGAGCTTCTTTTGAGAGTGGGGAGGGACTGTCTTGCTTTTTCATTTGTACCCCCAGGTTTAGCACAGTGCCAGGGACACAATGCTTATTTAAATCCATTCATTCATTTCAGGATGGTCTTGGTTTTTTGGGTTAAGGAGATCTGTGCAGTTCTGTGGATCTTTTTTTACACCACTGAACTTTTCTGGCCCAATGACACAGAAACAGTACAAACTTCCACTCAACTTGTGTCAGGCAAAGTTCATGCTTTTGCACCAAACACTGCTGTGGGGAGATTGGTGCTTGACACTAGGAAAATAGTCATTAGAATGTGATACCCAGAATTAGGGTCAATGCTATCTGGATTAGAGGGTCAAGAGCAGCACCCACACCTTCAGATTTTTTTCTGATCCCGTTTATTCAACTCAGTCCTATGTTCTTATTTCTTAAGTTAGCAGTCTTATCTCTTGAGTTTCATGCAGAATGTTTTTGGTATCATCAGCCAAACTGAGGCAAAAACAGAAGGATGAAGTGGGAGAAGGAAAGGAGAAAAGAAGACAGGACGATTGAAGTACATGAGAGAGGAGAGATACATGAAAGGGAGTCAACACAGAGTGTGGAGGGTAGAAAGGCCACCAGAAACTTAAGGCTTTGCTTTCAAATGCCTTTGCTATTAGTTTCAGAACAAATTTAGAGAAGGATTTAGACAAGGAAGGGAAGTGTACCTGGTGTTCCTGGTCTCTCCCTTACAAGGCCTGTGCTACAAGGTAACTGCTTTGAGAGAGTGATTGCTTCAATCTTTGTATTGTATCCCAGTGCCTAGCACAGTGGCTGGCACATAGTAGGTGCTTAATAAATGCTTGTCAAATGACTGTCTTGGTTTCCACATTTTTAGGGTTCTCCTATGTTTGAATGCAGGAGGTATGGTAGATAATATCTCGTTGAAATACGACATTTTACAGAAAAGTATGAGGCTCAGAGCTATGACTTCACTCACCAAGAATCACATAAGGAGTTAGTAGTGGAGGGTCTCCCAACTCAGTTCCCTTCTAACAAATAGCTTCCCTTTTAAGTCTTCCCACCACAGTCTGGGTGTGCTGGTGCTGTAGTTCTTTCTTTGCAGATGATGCTCCTTCAGAGCCTTTGTGCCCTGAGACCCTGCAGCTATTATCTGAACCCCGATTTTCCTCCTGTCATAAGAGTTGCTGGGCCCTGTTATACTGATTCAGTTTTTATGACTGTTGCGACCAATTGACATTTGTGGGGAGGGGGATGGATTGAGGTGCTCGTGTAGAAAAGGGCCCAAACTCTCTCTCTTGCTCTTGGCTTCCACTTATGAGGGCCAGTCGCCAAGGCTGGTACTTGACAGTAGGTCCTCAAAGTTGAGGTTTCAGCTTTTCCTGTTATTACTGCTCATCTGAGAGGCTGGTGGGGTAGCCCCTCCCAGTTGACAACCAGAGAGGACACAGGTTGAAGGCGTGAGAGTTGAGCCTTTACTGTTTCTGGCCCATCTTGAAAGACATCAGTCCTTTTTCTGGGTCACGCCTCATTCTCCAGGATCTGTTCATAGAACAGCCAGTTCCTGAAACCTTTCCCTTTTTCAACTCACAAAGGAGGAATGCTCACACCAGGGCCTCCTGACTGAGGAGTCCACAATGTCAGACTGCAACAGTGTTAGAGCTGACAGATGTGTTCACCTTTGAGTTCTCTGCCTCCTCCTTCATAACGAACCCTGATAGGTCCTCCTCTGTGAATCCCCCTCACAGTCCCCTCCCCGCTTCTCTTGCCCTTTTCTCCTTTGTAAAATGGCTGGAGGGTGACTTTTTCCTCCTTGGAACTTTTGTGTGCACGTTACTGAGCTGCCTGGGTGTCCATGTCCTGGCAGTGGCGAAGGCCCTCCTTGATGTAGACCATGTTGCTTTGCACCCCACCAGCTTTGCTTCAGAATGCCAAGTTTTTGTTGTTTTGCCCCAAACAGGTCCCAGTGCAGACCTCATCTCCCACTTTAGGGCTACACCTTTCACTGTTTTGACATAGCATTAACATCTCATCCGTTTTTCCTCCCCTAAGTTGATTTTCTGATTTGAGGAGATCTAGGGTTTTCTGCACATCAGAGGAAATGAAGAAACATTTCTCCTCATGTTTGCCTCAAAAATATTAATAGCTCACATTTATATAGTGCTTTAAGATTTACAAAGTACCACACATTACTTGCCCCAGTGAGAGGCAATCTCTCTCTCCTCCTGTTTCCAGCTGTCCTTTATGTTTTGTCTTCCCTTTTTAGCTACTTGAAAGTAGGGACCGTCTTTTTTTCTTCTGTTTGTATCCCTGACACTTAGCACAGTACCTGGCACATTGTAAGCATTTGCTAAATGCTCCATCTAGTTATATTTTGTTACATCTGTCATCTCATTCTAGTCTCACAGCAACACTAGGAGATAGATGCTATTATTAAATTCTGTTTCACAGATGAGGAAAAGGAGCTTCAGAAATGAAGTGACTTGCCCAAGGTCATACAGGTGGGAAATGCTTCCACAGCAGGTTTTAAATCCCGGTCTTCCTAACTACAAAGCCAACACTTTCTCCAATATGCTCCAAATGCCAAAGTACATTAAGGTAAGTGCTATTAATGCAGCTGATCTCTATCAAGATGGGATGTGCTTTGATCCCAAGATCACTGAGCATCAAAAGAAAATTAAAAATAGCATCTTTTTCATTCTTTCTGACCACCCTTCTTCTGTCTGGAAGTATTAAAATCAAGACAGGGAATGCAGGACAAAATACAATCTTTTTGCTTTGTGAGTTCCTTGCAAGATGACTGACATCCTTCTCCCAATCTTTAAGGCCTGAGGAAGAACCAGAGTCTCATCCCCAGGGTTCCTTTGCAGGATCAGTAAGGCAATTTTGGAGGCAAGAGGGGAGATAGAGGTAAAAAAGAAGGTGGTCAGATCTAGTGCTTTCAGTCTTTCCCTCCTGTAACTCAACACTTGCAAATATTGAGGGGCTCCTATCAGTACTAAATGGGATCTTGGCATGTTGAGAGATAAAAGACGAAAGGTAATTGTTATTTAATGGCAGAATAAGGAACCTGTAAAACCAAGGCTTATTTCTTCTTCCTGAACTACTGTGGAAGTCCTATGAAGTCAGGGATTTTCTTTCTGTAGAATGGTCAAAGAAATAATTCATTAGAAAGAAGCGCTATTAGTATAAAGGCCTTGAATTAGATGAAAAAATAAGTTGATTGCTCTAATGTACTCAGAATAAGATGTTATTATATTCTTGGAAAAGAGTGTTCCTAAGTAAATACTAAAGACTGTAATGAATAACCTTTCTTCCCCTCCACACCACTCCCTGACCCTTTTCTCGCCTTTCTTGTTTGCTTTTGAGCCCATCAGCTTTTTCTCTGAGATGTCAAGAGCAGACTAGTCACTTCCAGGTCCCAGCAATAACTGACTAAGATTCCCCTCTACTCGGCTGTTTATATAGAAGGTTCAGAATTCTCATTTTTTGAAATGTTGATCTTCGACCGTTTTCCAGAACATTCTACATTCTGAACTGTTTCCCATCCTTCTTCGCTCCCTTTCCCTCAACCCCAGAAAGGTCTTAGACAAGACCTTTCCTGGATCAGGTCCTAATCAGACTCAGATTAGAGCTAATATGTAATTGCCCCTGAAAACACTGGGAATCAAACATTCTAGCTCATGCTAAAAATAAACTTCCCCTCCAACACCTCATTGTGGCATGTATTTGATTGACTTTTTGACCCAAGGAGAACAAGCTCTGGTGCAGGGGTCAGATAACTAAAAATAGTCTTTGAGTGTGGGCCTGGTAATGCCCGTTGCCCAAGGAGCAGGTTAAGTTCTCACAACCTCTCATCACCACCCACCAGACCCCAGCTCATGAACTTCTCTGGCCACAGCATTTCAGGAAAACTGCCTCTTTAAGACCTGGGGAGGGTTTTGAGCTGTGTTGATCGAGGAAGGATCCAACCTTAAGACCTTACTTAGGAAATGATGGAAAAGCAATGCAGCATAATCCAAGAGCTCCAGGTTTGGAGATAGAAGAGATTGTAGAGGTCTTTGAAGCCAGTCCCTTCATTTTACAGAAGCATCTGAGGCCCAGAGAAGTGACTTGCCTAGGGCCACACAGCAAGTAAGTATTTAAACTCAGGTCTCTTTTTCTCTTAAGTCCAGTAAGCTCTCAACCCATTACACTGTGGCTAAAATAATATTCCTGGGCCTGTTAATTTTCTACTTATATGGCCTTTGAACAAGTCACTTAATGTGACATAAGTAAATGGGGCACTGGAATTGGAGTCAAGAGGACCTGGGTTTAAATTCTGCATTTACTTGTTGTCTGTTGCTGGACAAATCACTCTAATATTCTATGCCTTAGTTTCCTCATCTGCAAAATGGAGGAGATGCCTGTGATGGCCTCTAAAGTCCCTTCCACCTCTAAATTTATGATTCTACTTCAATGTCTTACCCATAATGACACAGCCTAAATTAGAGGTGCCAAACCCACTGATTGCAACACTCCTGAGTATAGCCCAAACCAGATTAAAATGTAATTGGGAAATAGTTGACAAAATAAAAGTATAATAAAACACAGATACTTTTAATTCTTGGTTTTCTAAATCAAGGATTGTTTCTTTGTGTCTTTATTTCCTTGGAGCTTAGAACAAAGTATTATGTATTGTTAACTCTTTTCCCTAAGGTCTGTCCCTTGCCTGCACATACCTATCTCCTGGCCCCACAAATGTGTGTGGTGACGGATAAGGATAAATGAGGCTATGTTATCTTTTGAGAGCATTTTGGCCACTGTTGCCAAGAACAATTAAATACAAAATGCCAAGAGGCTAAGACAGTGCGCCTATAAGAGGTCTCAGTGTCACTGAACAATTTTAGTCATTATGGTATGACTGATTTAGGGCATAATGGCCCAATCACTGACTGCCTTTGAAAACAAATCCTGATGCTGTAAAGAGCTGTGCTTCATAGGTCAGAGGTAAGAGTAATTTTCTAATTTTGAGGAACTGGGGTAGTATTCGCTGGGGTAAGCCAACCCAACCAAATGGTTGCAAGAGTGGGGTATATAAAAAAAGGAGTTTGTTTTGGGGGGAGGGAAATAGAAAACTTTAGAAATTTGATGAATGCTACCAATCCTCTCACCCTCTACCCTTTTTTCCTATCACCCAAAAGAAGAATGCCTTCATCATCTCTGTTTCCAGGTGCTCCCGGCTTTGCCAATATTGTCATCTTTGTATATACAAATAAGATCAGTGTCCAAAAGATAATCATAAAATGGTCAGGTCTCTTTGTTAGTGACCAGAAGAATTTACAGTGAAAGGTACTGTTGGTCTTTGTTGAACAAGGTTTTCATACGGGAATCACACATTCACATTTCATAATTTTGCTGGGCCAATTTCCTTCATATTTGTTTTGATCCTGAGTAGCAGGATCTCAGTGTTGTGGCTTCATTAATTTTATTGTCGTGCTGTCCTAGGTACAAGTGATAGGACTACAGTCCCACTATACACCTTCCAAGGCAAGAGAACCATGAAATATTCAGGAATATTTGCTTCCATCTTCAGGAACTCCCTTCTCAAGGCTTTCCCACTGCTTTCTCCCATGGGATGGAGTACAGTATTTGGATTTGCTCCAAAGGTTTTGATAATCACATCTTATTAATAACTTTCTCTCCCTCCTCCCTGTCTCACCCACTGTGGATTATTAGATCTTGTTCTTCTTATGCAGTGCTAGGAACTTTCCCTTTTTTCAATGGATGTGTAAGTTCTTGTTCCGTATGTAGTAGTCTCTAGGGATTCCAGCTGCTGTTGAATATCTGTTCTCTAGGATGAGATTTGCCATATAAGGTGACCTAGAAGGGAAGCTCATTGAGGACAGGGATTGTTTCATTTCCATCTCTGTGTCCCCACTACCAAGTCTGGACACATTTGCAGGTACTTGACAAGTAATTGTCGATTAGTTAATGTGCTTCTGATGACATGGCCCACGAGAGTATTTATGGAGATGGTAACACGCTCCTTAGTTAATTATGAAGAATGAGAGATTTTTGAGTGACAAGTTTTAATAATGACTACAAAATGGTGGCAGCATTCCACCACTTGAAGGTAAGAGGTGATTTCCATTTAAGTATACAGTACAGGTAGAAAATACATAAAGCTCTTCCATTTTTTAAATCAAAAGTTAAGATCTTATTCAAGTACCATATTTCCTGTTTAATATATAGGGCTTGTGGAAACAGTTATTTATCTGACATTCTAAGCTTTAAGGTAACATTTTATAAGAACTAATGGCATGAATTTGTTTTGCATCTATATGGTATAAACAGAAAGTTGAAGTAAAGCAGCTATTACATATGACCTATTTTTCCTTATGCTGATTGCAAAATATCAAACTATCTGCATACATTTTATGTAACTGCTTAATTATTACCTTCTCTATCTTATCATTAGAGAGGGTCCAGTTTGTAGCTGTTCAACTCTGGATAAAATCTTTCCAACTTCCAGCTCAAAATAAAATACATTAAATAATCACCAGAGCATAATCCAGAACAAAGTAAATATCAGTAGGAAAAATGATATTAACGTGTAAAACACCATTGTAACCTGCTACAATATGAAGCAGGTGAATCACTCTTAACTCCTAAAGAAATGAATCCACTGACTCACCTCCATGAGCTTATTTTTTACTTCCAGTCTAGGCCCTTGACTTCCAAGCAATTGGATGACATGATGGATAGAAAGGGCATTGGACCTGGAATCAGGAACACATGTTTATATCTGGCCTCACTTGGACACTTAGTTTGCAAACCTTAAAAGTGCTATATAAATGCTAGCTATTCAGGTACATGTTTTAACTATCCAGTAGCATGTTATAATAGTAATAGGGATAAGCTATCATTTATACAGTGTCATAAGTTTTGTAAAGTGCTTAACATCTCACTCAACCCTCACACCAATCCTGTGAATTATTGTTCCTATAAGTAGCAATCCTGATTCTATGCCGATTTTATAGGTGCGGAAACTAAGGCAGAGGATAAATAACTTGACCATGACTAAGGAGTATCTGAGACTGAATTTTAACTTGGGCATCCCTGACTTCAATCCTAAAACTGTGGCTACTAAGTGACTTTACCATCTCCTTGAGGCCAAGGAAAGAGTTTTGTTTTTGTCTTTGTAACCCCAGAACATAAAATGTTTCACTGCAAGCAATAGACTCTAAATAAATATCTCTTGATGTAGAAATGGTTCAAAGTACAGTAAGGTTGAGGATGACCAATTATCTGTAGTAATGGCAGGAATTTAGAACTGAAGATTGAGATGTCTGAAGTACAGAGCAATATCTGAAGCATCTCTGCCTCATGGTCTTTCTTGTTCCCTTTCCCCTTCTCATTCATTCATTCACTGACACGGAGGATAGAAAAAGAATCTCAAGATATATTTCCTGCAAGAAGAACTCCCCACAAATTCTGGAGCACTGCAAGGCAAGCAGAAACACAGTGGAAAAGATTCCCGTTCCAGAGAGCCCTGGAGAGCCGTCCCCAGGGGTCCGTCATGCCCAGAAAGTGGAGCCCAACCCTGTGCTGCCCTGGCCACGCGGCCCCAGAGGAGCAGATCTGAGCAGGCTTCAGGGAGGGAATCGCTGGTGGCCTAGAAGGTCACTCTACCCACAGACGCTACAGGTCAGTGAGAGAGACGTCTGGGCTGGCTGAGAGGGGAGCGGGGTGTCTCCGTGACTCGGGCCCCATCGGGAGGCAGTGGCAGCAGCAGCGGCAGAGGCAACCCAGGACTCCCCAAGCAGCAGGCAGAAGTTCAGGGCCATTACTGAAAGTCTCTGCATAAACCCCCTGAGGGAACTGAGCCTGAGAGGCGGCACTGCCCCCACCCGAGCAACAGAACTTAAGCTATTCAATGTTGAATAGCAGCCCCGCCCATAACTGAAAGCCCATTTGAATCTCAGAACCCAAGCACTAGCTGGGCAGATCTAGGCGGGAGTGGACAGGAATCTCAGAAGTCAGGTAACTGGCTGGGAAAATGCCCAGAAAAAGGAAGCAGAATAAGACCATAGAGAGCTACTTTATTGGGGAAGAGATGTTCCTTCCCCCCTTCATTTCCGATGATGAAGTACAATGCCTGCCATCGGAGAAAGACGTGGAGGTAAGGGCCTCTGTATCCCAGACATCCCAGGTGGATGTCCGGTAGGCTCAGGCCATGGAAGACCTCAAAAAGGATTTTGAAAATCAAGTTAGACAGGTGGAGGAAAAATTGGGAAGAGAAATGAGATGCAAGAAAAGCATGAAAAACAGGTCAATACCTTGCTAAAGGAGACCCAAAAAAATGCTGAAGAAAATAACACCTTGAAAAATAGGCTCACTCAATTGGCAAAAGAGGTTCAAAAAGCCAATGGGGAGAAGAATGCTTTCAAAAGCAGAATTAGCCAGATGGAAAAAGAGGTTCAAAAGCTCACTGAAGAAAATAGTTCTTTAAAAATTAGAATGGAACAGATGGAGTCTAAGACTTTCTGAGAAACCAAGAAATCACCAAACAAAACCAAAAGAATGAAAAAATGGAAGAGAATGTGAAATATCTCATGGGAAAAACAACTGACTTGGAAAATAGATCCAGGAGAAACAATTTAAAAATTATGGGACTACCTGAAAGTCATGATCAAAAAAAGAGGCTAGATATCATCTTCCATGAAATTATCAAGGAAAACTGCCCTGACATTCTAGAACCAGAGGGCAAAATAAGTATTGAAAGAATCCATCGATCACCACCTGAAAGAGATCCAAAAAGATAAACTCCTAGGAACATTGTGGCCAAATTCCAGAACTCCCAGCTCAAGGAGAAAATCTTGCAATCAGCTAGAAAGAAACAATTCCAGTACTGTGGAAATAAAATCAGGATAACTCAAGATCTAGCAGCTTCTACATTAAGGGATCGAAGGGTGTGGAATAGGATATTCCAGAAGGCAAAGGAACTAGGACTCAAACCAAGAATCACCTACCCAGCAAAACTGAGTATAATACTTCAGGGGAAAATATGGTCTTTCAATGAAACAGAGGACTTTCAAGCATTCTTGATGAAAAGACCAGAGCTGAAAAGAAAATTTGACTTCCAAACACAAGAATGAGAAGAAGTCTGAAAAAGTAAACAGCAAAGAGAAGTCATAAGGGACTTACCAAAAGTGAACTGTTTACATTCCTACATGGAAAGACAACGTAACTCTTAAAACTTTTCAGTATCTGGGTAGTTGGTGGGACCACACACACACACACACATACACACACATACACGCGTGCACGCGCACACACATACACACATGCACGTACATACAGAGACAGAGAGCACAGAGTGAATTGAATAGGATGGGACCATATCTTAAAAGAAATTAAGGTAAATGGTGAGAGAGAAATGTAGTGGGAGGAAAGAGGTTGAAATGGAATGGGGTAAATTATATCTCATTCAAGAGGCAAGCAGGAGACTTTTTAATGGAGGGAAAAAGAGAAGAGCTGAGAAAAAAACAAGTTTACCCTCATCACATTCGACTAAAGGAAGGAATAAAATGCACACTCATTTTGGTATGAAAACCTATCTTACAATACAGGAAAGTGGGGGAGAAGGAGATAAGCAGGGTGGGAGGGATGATGGAAGGGAGGGCAATGGGAGGAGGGAGCAATTTGAAGTCAACACTCAGAGAGGGACAGAATGAAAAGACAGAATAGAAACAATGGGGGGCAGGATAGGATGGAGGGAAATACAGTTAGTCTTACACAACACGACTATTATGGAAGTCATTTGCAAAACTACACAGATATGGCCTATATTGAATTGCCTGCCTTCCCAAAGGGAATGGGTGGGGAGGGAGGTTTGGCGAGAATTTGGATCTCAAAGTTTTAGGAACACCTGTTTAGTATTGTTCTTGATACTAGGAAATAAGAAATACAGTTAATGGGGAATAGAAAGTCATCTGGCCCTACAGGACAAAAGAGAAGATGGGGACAAGCAAAGAGAGGGATGGTAGAAGAGAGGGCAGATTGGTGATAGGGAAAATTAGATTGCTCGGTGTATTGGGGTGGGGGGAGGGGATAAAAGGGGAGAAAATTTGGAACCCAAAATTTTGTGAAAATGAATGTAAAAAGTTAAATAAATTTTTATTAAAAAAATAATAAAAAAATCAAGTTAAAAAAAAAGAAAAAGAATCTCAAGAAAGCTGGGTGGTGTGATGGGAGAGAGTTGAGGACTGAGACTCAAGCAGCCCTTGGCAGTTTTTTGGGAAGGATATCTCTTAAAATGCTGCTGAATAACAATAGTCGTTAGCATTTACAAATTTTTTCCTGTGGATCAGACACTGTGCTAAGTGCTTTGTTTTTAAGTCATTTTCTCACAACCACCCTGAGAGGTGGGTGCTATTATCATCACCCCTGTTTTATAGATGAGGAAACTGAGGCAAGCAGAAGTTAAGTGATTTGACCAGGGTCACACAGATAATGTCTGAGGCTAGATTTGAATTCAAGTCTTCCTAAGTCTTGGTAAATTAATGAGTTCCGTTTAGACAGTGGGCCCTGAGCAAGAATTTACAAGTAATATTTAATTCTAAAATAGATATTAGCTAGAGAAATGGAGAAATAATTTCCCTTGGGGATTGCATTGACTGCATCCTGTAAATTTTAGTATATTATTTCATCATAATTATTATCTTTAATATGATTCTTTGTCATTTGTATGTTTTTTCTTTTATCCAATCATTCTTTAGGATTAGATTAAATACTTTGTCTGATAAGTTCAAGGCTTCTGATTGGTTCTGAATTCATACTCTGTTTTCCATTACGTAGTGTTGACCTGAAAATTTGATTAAAGGAGGCAAACAGGCTAAGGTGATATGTAAATCCATTTTGTTTATTCCCTTAAAGCTAGCCAAAGCTAGTGAACTTGTAGGTACAAGGAGCAAGAGCCTAAGTTCTGACTGATAAAAAAATGACAAAGTTTTTACATATTTTAGGACAGTCCCAGAATGTCTGTGTCCCTTAGATTCGTAGTCTCCATATGTGTTTAACTATACTGTGAGAAGGGAAGTTTCTTACTTGAATAAGCTATAAATAGAAATTAACAAGACAATTGACGACAAAGTAGTGTCAGTTGGAAATTATGATCCCAGGATATCTGAGTTTCCCCCATATATAGCATATGCCTCTGAGATACCAAAATAAGAAAAGTTCCACCACTCTGGTTGCAGGTATCCTGTCACAAAACAGGCCTTTGAAGTTTGCTAACTAAGCATGTATTAGCTCAGACTTTGGCTCTTATTCAGGGTTCAGATCACATCAAATGATTGTCAATAACCACCCTCTAAATTAAATGTAAGTGCAATGTAAACACTTGGCCCAGTTTTTTCCCCTAAGTTAATTTTCCGATTCGAGGAGATTTAGAGTTTCCCAGACACTAAATGAGAAACGTCTCCCTCCTTCTGTGAGCACTGATTCATAGAAAATTAGGAGACAGTCAGAAGTTAATATTGGAGATTGTGAGTGTTGTGGGTCTATACTAGAAGCAGAGATTCCTCTGGTCTTAAGATATCTGAGCAACTAAACAAAATTCAGTGAGTATACATATTCCTTTCCATTCAATCACTCACCTTCTGACTGGAAGTAGTGCAAGACAGAGCAGACAAAGAAACCATGTTGCTTTGGGAGTTCCTTTAAAGTAACCAAAGTTCCACTCCCAGTATGCCAGTCTTACTGTGTACCAGATGCCAACCAAGTTCTAATCAAACTACTTCCATTAATGTGACTGGAATCACAAAGACTAGAATTCTAATCCAGCTAAATCCAGAATTCTAAATCTAAACCAGACATTTACTGTGCAATCTAATCCCAAGCAGGTTTTAATCTGTCTGCCTCAGTTTTCTCAACTGTAATAGCACCTACCTCCCGATTGCTGTGAGGAGGAATTGAGATCTTATTGGTAAGTGTTTATTTAGCACAGTACCTGGCATATAGCATACTCTTAAATAAGTGCTTATTCCCTACCCTACTTCTCTGTAATATGGTTAATAACTGAGCTTTTAAATCAACGGGAAAGATAAGTAGAAAAAGTTTTCTAATCCTCATCCTTTTTACAATTCATCTCTTCATTATTTATGTGTGTGTGCCTTATTAATGATTGCATTGAGAGGTAGACTGGCATAGTAGATAATAACTGGCCTTACAGTTAGGAATGCCAGGGTTCAGTACCCCTTTCTGGCATATTTCAAATGTCTGACCCTAGGCTAAATCTCTTCTTGCCCCAAGTCACTCATTAAGATTGTAAATTGTAGAATTGATTCTAATATGCATTGCTAGGAAGAATTTCCACACTAGATTTTCTACATAAATAAGATCACAGATCCAGACAAAAAGAAAACAGGCATTATCAGGATTGATCTGGGATGCTTGATGTTGGGACTAAATAGTAGTGAATGAAAGGCAATTACTACTTAATGGCAGAATAGGGAATATGTAAAAGAACTGGCCTGCAAATAATACATAATCAGGTACTTTGGTTTTCCTTTAGAATAGAAAGGGAAAATAGAAATGCTTTCTTAGAAACCATTTTATGAGCATGAAGTTGTCACTTTGTTATATAATACTGCTGTGATGTGGTATATCAAATGGGAAATTCCTAAATCCAAAAATCAGCGATGAACATGACCTCCCCCCATCACCCTCCCCACACGACCACTTAAATGTTCACTCAATCCATCTTTATGTTGTAATCCAACAGATTTTCTCTGGCATTCTTTAAATGGTCCCATCAGTCCCTGGAAGTTGGAGGCACAACTGTCCCCTCAGGGTGACTGTTGGTAGAAAGCTCAGAATTCTAGGCTTTTGAAACAGTGGCTTCCAACCCTTTAGAACCTTCCATATTCAGAAATCTTTCCTAGTCCCTCAGTCAGAGGTAATAAAGCTTCAAATGAGGCTTGGGTTTCCCGCTTATTTATAGCCCTGCAGTTTAGAAGTGATCCATTGGCAGTTGCAATTGAAGATAATGGAGATGGAGAGCCTGAGCAACACCAGCAGCAGACAGTAAAGCTTTCCTACGTCTGTCCTGAATTGTCCTCCTCTTTCCTTTAGACATCTTCCTCATCTGGCTTTCATGACATTCATTACAAATCATTTCTGTCCTTTTCAGTTATTTCTGTCTTCTTCTCCATATCACATTCCCCTGTTCCCAAACCCCTAGCTTTCCTACTGTCCCACTACATGGAAAATTAGTAATGAAGACATCATAGAATAATAGCCCATGGAGGTGACTTTACAGATGCTTTCTTCTACACAGATACCCCACAGGTACATAAAAATTAGCCAAGGAAGTGATGGATCATTTTCATCAAATACAATGAATGAATATCATGGCATGGAGGGGCTTTTTAGTAAGGGTTAATGGGTAGATTATGCATCTTGAAGACATAACCTAAAGAACAGATAGGCCACATTGCACTTTAGAAGAGTTCTAGATTTGTAGTTAGAACAACAGATTTGGACTCACATGGGCTATTTACATACTATCTGTGTAACCTTGAGCATAGCACAGCCTTCTGAGAACTCAGTTCTTTTCATGTATAAGACAACATGATTAGCCTAGAAGAATCTGAACTAACCAGAAGAGTTGTCTTTCAAAACTACAAGAGTCCAGGACATACTTGGAAACTGTTCTGGTGGAAGGGGTATCCATAATGTTGAAATCACAAATCTTTGAAATATTTAAAGTAAAATTCTGGAAGTGATACCCAGATATGGACTGTCAAATGAAATTTTCCTGAAAAGAATGATGTAGAAGGAAAGAAGAATGAGAAACAGACATGACATAGAAAAAGGGAATTAGAAGCATCCTTGTCAAGATAGACTTTGCTCTCCTAGGAGGAGATGACTGCCTTAGATAATCTGAAGAACAGATATCTAAGCTACTGATCCCACATAGAGCATTTGGCTCTGCTTTGTTGTGCTCATCCTGCCAACTCTAAGCTCTCAAATTCTCATAACACCTTTCATTAATTTTTTGTTTTTGGTGGTGACTTCTAATTCCTTTAGACATGCTCTTGTACTTTTCTCTCTTGCAGTGTCCTTGGGCATGGAAGTCCTCAAAATCACAATAACCAATCTATCTCATACTACATAGTCTACTGCACCCACTGGGTTGCTACCCTTTCCCTTCTATGGATTTTATATCAATTTATATATATATATATATATTTCTGGAACAGTGTCATCTGTGTCTAAAATGATCCCAAGATTCACTAGGACTCACTTCTAGATGACAGTTGGTAGCAATCTCAGTATTCCACCTTTTTGAAAAATTAATTTTATGTCCATTACTCAGCTCATTCATGATTCCGGTCTCTTTCCCAGTTCCTGAGGCCTGGCACATAAAGGCAGACTAGAATAGTGATCTCTATAAGGGGCCACAGGAGGACTGGACGGTTCCACTCATTATAACCCTATTGATCTGAACTAAGTGTGTGGTCTATCACCATATGGATAGTGTGCAGAATTGGACTCCATGTGCCAGATTAATCTTCAAGTTAATAGTGCTGGATTTCCCTAGAGAAAGGCATTCAGTGCTAAAGAGGTTGTGAGGAATAGTTTCATAAGCAAAGGAGACAGAGAAGCCAGAAATTTATTTAATCTGCTTAGATATTCAAACACTGTAAAATCATTGTTAAATGCATTGTTTAATTATACAATCGTCTTGTCTTTTTAGAGTATATTCCTCCCACATCTAGCATTTGTTCCCATTAGCAGAGATTCCAATTCAGGGATCCTGTTGAAGTGCTCCTTTACTCTTGTATCCCTACTTCCAGACCATACTAGCTTACAGACTTTAGATCATTGGTACACAAAGGACTGTCCTAGAAGAACAGGGTATTTCTTTTTCCCTAAGAACTAAAGGATTTGCTGTGGATGGTGAGAGAGGGATTCACTTGTGGTAATACGGACTTTGTTCTGCCAAGTTTTGGCTTGAGAACCATACACCCATCTTACACAGTTTTGCTGAGCCAAGTTTCTTTCAATTTTGTTTTGATCTTGGGTGAAGTTAGGTGCCAGAATTATCATTGCATGGATCATGCTGTTTTGGGGATTGTGGTTAGGTGAGGCCCCACCCTCATCCCCAACAATCCCCCCACCAAAAAAAAAAAGAGAGGAAGGAGGGAAAGAAGGCATTTAGCAAATTTATTGCTAGGACATTACTGCAAAGATATTAGGGAGAGCTAAAATCTTTCTAGAAACTGAGCAAGAAATGAAGGTATCATTGAAGACTCAGGGAGGTGTGGTGGAAAGCTCTCTGAGAAAGAGTTAGATGAGCGTAAGGTAGTTCTCTTCATGACCCAGCACACAAGAGCACACCAATACTCTTCATGGGGTTTTCTTCGCAAGATGCTGGGTGGTTTACCATTTCCTTCTCTAGCTCATTATACAGATGAGGAAACTGAGGCAAGGAGGGTCACACAGCTAGTAAGTGTCTAAGGCCAGATCTGAACCCAGGTCTTCCTGACTCCAGGCCCGGCACTCTATCCACTGTGCACTAGTTCCCATTTCTTCACTTTGACTGTTTGATCTTTGAAAGTTACCTTAGCCTTAGTTTTACAAATCATCTGTTGATTGAGAATAAGAACTTTCTTATTTAAGAGGGCTATTTTGAGCATCGGACATACTTGTCCGTGAAACACTAAATGACTTCAGTACATCATGAAATACGAAGAAAGGCATAATGATGATGATGATGATGATGAGACGCCCCTAATGGGTGTAATACCCTATTCTGAAGTGTGGGAAATAGAATAGAAAGGGATGAAAGTAAGAGAGTGTGTGAAAGAGTGACGGAGGGGAGGAGGCGGAGAGGTGGAAGCTGGCTCTGCAAGTTTGGTCTACATGTTTGAAGAGTGATCGAAAGTAACCCAGTAAGGGTGGATCAGGACAAAATGTTGACCATTAATTTCACAATACGCATACACACACGCACACGTAGACGCACAGATCATCTCCAGCATTGCCAACACCTGAAGCCCTTGTCCATGTCATGTGTTCCATATGGGCCTTTAGAGTAAGACTGTTTCTTGGTGGGAACCACTGAACTATCATTATTTTAGTAATACATTGCACATAGAAGTTGCTTTGTTATAAGATGGACAGAATACAGTTTTACCTGTTCTCAGGAAAATTATGGGTTCTAAGAAAATTAAAACATTTAACAAAAATGACAGCCTCTTGCAAAGTGAAAACAAATCCAGACTTTGTACTCACAACAAAAAATGTGCTAAAGACTTATTAAGTCTATTTTATTTGTTCCGGTTTTGACAAGATTTTCTTAGAGAGATTACTACCCAATTCTTTCTTTCTCTACTTGTTTCCCTCTCAAAATCTGCCCTGGGAATACCTTTGAAAGTAACTTTTAAAAAGCCTTTCTGTGAAAGTATTTTTCTATTGGGATTTTTTCATTAATTCATATATTCTTCCTCCCTAGGAAATGAGGCAAATTAATGTCACCAAAGGAAAGGGAAGAAGAAGCAAAGCCTGGAGCAGGAATGAAAAGGTGGGAAATGAAGAGGAAAAAAGAGAGGGCAAAGATGAAAAAAAAGAAGGAATAAAAAATTGAGGAGGAGAAGAGGGAAGAAATTATTGAAGACAGAAGATATATTGGAGAGAAAAGAGATTGGTATCTAAAGACAAACTGGTAGAAAAAGGGATAAAGAGGCTTTGAGGAGGAAGATGAAGGCGGGAGGAGAGGCTGCATGGTGAACGAGCACCAGATGAACCGGGTCGGGGGTGGCCTTTGATTTTCTGGCTCCTCCTCTCAAGGCTGTCTGGGACTTTTCATCATTCAGAGATAGGAGTAAATACGGGGAAAGGATGTTAAAATCTTTTTAGAATCCTTTTTCCCATAGGTGGTTAGCTACCCAGTTTCTTTGCCATTCAGTTGATGTCACTTTGTACTTATGTGAATTAGGGAGTTAGTCAGATATTCAGAGGAGGCCATACTCAGATGACAGTAAAGGGCATGGTTTATGGGGCAGGGGCATCCAGCATATCTGACTTCATTAGTGTCACGACATCCCTAAATCCCAGGTCAAAAAGAGATGGTCATTCCTCCTGGAAAGACCTTGCTGTCTTACCTCATCCATCAAAATTAAATGTTACTAATGACCTGCAATAGTCATTCCCTCAAACTTTCCTGACAATGGAAAAAAGTCAGCAGTTCCTAGGCTCTTCTAGCAGGTATGGTCCTCAGACATCCTCCTTCCTACTACCCATCTTTTGACGCATGAGGAAACTGAAGCCCATGTTGGTTAACCGACTTGCCTAAAATCTCATGGTGAAGATTGGACCAATCAGGATTCACATCCAGGTCTTCTGACTACCAAGTCCATTGTTCTTCCTACTGACTCATTCTCTGACTCTTTCTCAGACATGGAAACCATAATACCTCATTGTAGCTGAGAAGTCCCACAGATATAGTCATGGAAGAAACACAGGGTCCGAGGGTTAGAGATCATTATTCCTTAAAGAAACTCCAGGTTGTCTAAGAAAAGACAGTTTGGAGCTCTGTTTTCCTATGACCATGAATTTCTTCCTTTGAGGGTTGATGTTTAATGTGGCAATATAAATCCAAATAAAATAACAAGCAGAATATGACTCCAGGACATTCAGCTTCTAAATTTTCCCATACACAACTGGATATGAAGAATTTCCTTGTGTGGAGAGTGAAGAAAATATTTCTGGTCACATAAGGCAAAGAAGAAAAACCCAAAGGCAAGGAATATTTGTCTAGGATATGTCTAGACAGGATTTTCCCTCATTCTTCCAATTCAAGTGGAGATACATGAATGTTTCTATAATTCTCAGTGCTGCAAGTTTTCTAGGATGCAGTTCATTCGATAATAATTTCTGAAGCATGCATGCACCATATCCATCCCCTGTGCTAGACATTGTATGGGGAAACCAAGGCAGAAGTGAAAAAGTTATCCTTTTCAAGTAGCTTATTTTATGTTGGACAATGGAGGTGAGAGATGTGGGACTGTGCAGATAAGTAAATACAAGGTATTCTATAAGCACAAAATTAAGATTGGCATTGAGGGAAATTTTTATAGAAAAAAGATTCTGGGAGGCAGAGATAAGAAGTGAGTATTATCTCAAGCAGTAGGGGACGCCTTGTCCAAAAGAATGGCAGGGCTGAGATGGAACTTTGCGTTCAGTCAACAACTCTGCATTCTACAGGACCTCCACAGAACAGTGTGAAATACGACTAAGAAGTTAGGCTGGGGCCAGACTGTGCAAAGTGAGGGTCTAAATAAATAAGACTAGGGAGTTAGTCTTTCTCGATCTATGAGTCTATGTGATAATCCTCCATGTTATGTTTCACTGACATTAATGGTATGTGAGAGGAAGAAGGCATTAGGAGAGAGAACTTGAGCAGAGCAAATGCTCCTTGTTCAGCAAAATTCCCTTGAACAAGGTGCTCTGCCTCTGGTTAGTGTTAACATGAATCACTGCAGTATATGATTTAGTAAGAACTTAAGAAAGTCTGTTCTTTCACTCCTAATGGCCTCTTGTCCCACACAGAGTTGCGTGTCCTTTAGAAGAAGTATGGTGGCAAGTGTTTTTAGGGTTAATGGCAAAGCATAGCCAACTATTTGAAAGACTGATGATGTCTGCGTAATCACCATTTTATAATTATTGCAGTAAAATTCCTGAGTTACTCAAGGTCTCTTCATAGGTCTCAGATTGCTTAAATGGAAGTTTGGATTTTTGATACTATAGAACTCCACAAGTTTTCAACAAGAAAACAATGGGTTTGCCCATTGCAGCACTGAGGAGATTCTTAAGTCTCTTGTAGTACCTTAGGAGTGAGGCTGAGGTGTGCTTGGGGTTTTCACTAAGATAACAATAACTTTATATATAATGTATTGCATAGAGATTATGTTATACAAGTGACTATATGCATTTATGTAGTGATTTTATATGCGTAATATATATGGATAATATATGTAGTATATTCAGTGACTTCATATACATTTCTCCATTTGTTCCTCACTTCTCTGTGAAATAACCTCAGGTTGAGAAAAGTAAGGATACAGGAGCTACAGGATTGCCCAAAACCATACTGCTAGTTAGTGCAAAGCTAGGGTTCAGACTTACATTGGCTGATTCTATCTAAGAAGCATCTCCCTTAGTAGTTGAGTGAATGTATGCAAAGATACTCTTAAAGCCTTAGTGTAGGTGAAATGTCAGGGAGACAGGTGGGGGATTGAAGAAGTTTCCTGGTATCTATTTTGAATATGAGGGAGATAGAATGGGAATAGTTAGGACTTTTCAGTTCAGTCATTTTCAGTCATGTCCGACCCTTCATACAAGTGTTCCTGGAGAAAGATTTTGATGATTTGTTTGTTTGTAGGAAATCTCACTGATCTGGAAATTCCTGGGTGAGCGAGCAAGAGATGGACCTCAAGGAGAAACTGACCTCAGCCTCCAGTGCAGAGAGTGGACGAGGATGCTGGAGAAAGGGCAGCTTCAGGATCCATTTCATTTCCTTCTTCCCAGATTTGTCCTCATATCAAAAGATGTGCTAGAACCAACCCCACAATGGGGATTTCACCCAAAGGCACCAACCTGGTGTGGACTGCCTGCTTATTATTAGTAAGACTATTCTCTGCCTTGCTCTGCCCTGCCCTACTAGCCTGATGGCCTATAGTGGGACTGTACACTGTGCAGTGCCTTGCCTTATCTACTCAATTTAATTTGCCTTATGTGCAGTTTCTGCTAGTTATAGCTCTGATGAGAAGGATGAAAAGTCCCCCAGAGTGTGATGATGACCACCCCAGTGTCCCAAGGTGAGAGATGGGAAAAGGGAACCCACTGGGAGTCATAGCTGGTTGGGAGTCAGTCTGGGTCCCACCTAGGAGGGACAGAGGGAGGGAAGGTTAAATTTAGGTACACAGTGAGCCAGGATTCCTGTGGAGGCTATCTAACACCAATTTTGTCTGAGAGCATGACTAGAATAGACATTCCTTCCTTCCTTCATTTGCTGTTCTAGACTTAACCTTTTCAGGGCACTTAGTTCTCCACTAGGAATGCTCCAGAGGACCTGACCTTCATCTTCAGAGCTTTTCCCTTTAACTATCTACTCCTTAAACTTCAAGGTATGCATAATGCCTTCCACATGCTGGCATTTAATATATGCTTTTTGAATTGAATTCCTCTATGCTACATTCCACCTCAAGCCACCAGGCCAATTATATCTTCCCAAGTCCTTGAACCATTTGGTTTCTTGGACTTAGAGATCTGTTAAACTTAAGATTTTGATTGAGGCAAACCCTATGCTCCCTCTGTAGCTCTTCAGTCTCAAGACTTTGCCCTATTTTCCTTTGGCTTTTTGCCTTTTAGCTTCTTCCCCCACATCGGTCATATAATCAGCATGTGCTTCCAGGGAATCTACTTTTTAATAAAAATAAACATTTTTTTCAGTTTTAGACATAATAACCACAAACACGAAACCAAAAAAATTATTCAAAATGATCTTATCTGAAGAAAGCAGTATTTTTTGCTTTAAATATAAGGTAATTTTCAGGAAATAGAGGAATAAAAAGAATGTTTTGATTATCCTGTGATTCAACCTCTTCTGGCTAATCCAGGTTTCATTGAGGTTCACTGTTAGTTTGCCTATCAAAAGTTCCAGTCTGGCCTAGCCTGAGGGCAATTGCCTGTATTTATAATGTCTGATTCACATGTTAAAAAATTCACAGAACTTCATCTTTATCTCCTGAAGTTTTTTCGTATGTTTCCATATATTTTTTCTCTTATATTATCATTAAGTTGAATATTTTATGGGTTTATATGCCAGTTTATGTTTCCTTGTTCTGAGTCTTTTTTTTTCATTCTGTAGTTTTTCAATTATCTTCACAGATTCTATTCCTTATCATATATTTTTCTTTGTTTTTAATGGCAATACTTTAATTAGGTACTTCCCATCCCAGTTCCCCCAAACCCATTTGGGATGTGCAGCTTTCAGTCAAAATGACTTGTTTACCCAACAATTGCTAATCAGGTCATGGTTGAAATCAAGGCTTTTCTTGAGTTGATGTTTCCTTAAGGTATTTCCAATGTAGGAAAAAAAATAATTCTCATGGAATCATAGATGTGGAGCTGAAAAGGAACTTTTCAAAGGAAGAACTTCTGATGTCTCAACCAAAATCTGAATACATTGAGACAGTCACAAATTACAGTGAACTACCCTTGCTTTTTGCACTTGCCATACCTGTATAGACATTTACAGAGAACTAGCAGCCACATTTATTTTTCTGACTTCCAGCTGTTGCCTGTGGCTTTACCTATTATTCCATTTTTTGCTTGGCTTGTCTAACATTTATATTGTCACCTTCCTGATGATGTGGATAGAAATGGTACCCCTAAGGGTTAATAGTAAGGGTTACTTTCCTGGCCTGAGGGACTTTGAAGATTATTCAGTAGCCCATCCTGTAACTTGAGTATATCTTAATGCCCTTGACCCCTTATCTTGAAATACCTTACAGCTTGTACCAAAAGAATTGCTTTTCTCACCCTATTCTGTGTTCTCTGTCTTGTCATTCATCTTCCTCACCCTGTGTCATGACAATTTTTCCTTATCTTGTAAGCAACCACCTTCCTCACCTTGTTTGTACTTACCTTGTCTCTAAATCTCCAATTCCCATAAGAAATCCTAGAAATTACATCATCATCTTGTACATCTCTGTATAACCATAACTCCCCCAAATATTGGAGTCTCATTTAGCTTTCTTGCAAAGAGAGTCCATGATGCTTTTTCACAAGATTAAAAGTTCCTATTGGTGAAAAGAGGTCAAGTGGATTCTTTCATATCTGAACATGTTCTCCCAACTCTGACCTCAACACTAATTCTTCTCCTTGAGACAATTTCAAGTGACAATTTCCCTTAGATTGTTTTGCTGTCACAGGCTTTTAAAAATTAGTTAATTAATATTTGGTTTTCAATATTCACTTCCACAAAATTTTGAGTTCCAAATTTTCTCCCCATCTCTCCCCTCTGCCCATCCAAAGACACCATGCATTCTGATTACCCCTTCCCCCAATCTACCCTCCCTTCTATCATCTCCCCCACCCACCACTTGCCCCCTTCTCCCCTACTTTCCTGTAGTGTAAGATAGATTTTCGTTTCAAATTGAGTGTGCATGTTATTCTCTCCTTAAGCCAAATCCAGTGATTGTAAGGTTCACTCTTCTCACCTCCCCACTCTTCCCCTCCATTGAAAACACTTTTTCTTGCCTCTTTTAGTGAGAGATAATTTATCCCATTCTATTTCTCCCTTTCTCGTCCAAATATAGTCCTCTCTCACCCCTTAATTTTATTTTATAAGATATCATCCATTCATATTCAGCTCACCCTGTGCCCTGGAATGTAAGCAGTTCAACTGTAGTAAGTCCCTTATGATATCACTTTCCTTTTTACCTTTGCATGCTTCTCTTATATTTGAAAGTCAGATTTTCTATTCAGCTCTAGTCTTTTCATCATGAATGCTTGAAAGTCCTCTATTTCATTGAATGATCATTTTTTTTTCCCTGAAGTTTTTTACATACTCAGTTTTGTTGGGTAGGTGATTCTTGGTTTTAATCCTAGCTCCTTTGACCTCTGAAATACCATATCCCAAGCCCTCAGATCCTTCAATGTATAAGCTGCTAGATCTTGTGTTATCCTGATTGTATTTCCACAATACTTTAATTGTCTCTTTTTGGCTGCTTGCCATATTTTCTCCTTGACCTGTGAGCTCTGGAATTTGGCTACCATACTTCTTGAAGTTTTCCTTTTGGGAAATCTCTTTCAGGAAGCAATCAGTAGATTCTTTCAATATCTATTTTACCCTCTGGTTCTAGAATATAAAGGCAGTTTTCCTTCATAATTTCATGAAAGATGATGTCTAGACTCTTTTTAGAGTTTTTAAGTAGTATAGTAATTTTTATATTGTCTCTCCTGGATCTGTTTTCCAGGTCAGTTGTTTTTCCAATGAGATATTTCATATTGTCTTCAATTGTTTTCATTCTTTTGGTTTTGTTTTGTGATTTCTTGGTTTCTCATAAAGTCATTAGCCTCCATCTGCTCCATTCTGATTTTTAGGGAATTATTTTCTCCAGCGAACTTTTGGACCTCCTTTTCCATTTGGCCAATTTTTCTTTTTAGACAGTCTTCTCTTCATTGGCTTTTTAGATCTTTTGGGTTAATCTAGTTTTAAGGTGTTATTTTCTTCAGCATATTTTGGGGTCCCTTTTAGTTTTTCATGATTTTCTTGCATCACTCTCATTTCTCTTCCTGATTTTTCCTCTACTTCTCTTACTTGATTTTCAGAATCTCTTTTGATTTCTTCCATGGTCTGGGATCAATTCTATTTTTCTTGGAGACTTTGGATGTAAGAGTTTTGACTTTGTTGCCTCCTTCTGGTTGTATGTTTTCATCTTCCTTGCCACCAAAGGAAGATTCTATAGTTTAATTTTTTTTCCTGTTTTTCCTCATTTCCCCAACTAGTTATTTGATTTTTGAGCTCTTTGTCAAGATAGTTCTCTGCTTCCAGTGGGGTTGGGGGTGTGTACTGTCAGCCACTTGATCCCCCCACAACATGTGGGCCTAGAGTTCCAGAAATAGTAGAAGCTGCTGTTGATGTTGCCACAGGCTCCTCCACCCCTTCTTCTTGCCTGCGGGGGTCAGACCACTGTTCTCTCTCACACAGATCTAACAGTTTTTTTTCCACTGACTTTTCAATTTTTCCTCTGAGTTTTGGGGTCATGAAGTTTGGAAATCGCCACAGGTGCCAGTGATTCAGGCCCCCCCAGACCTGCTCAGGTTCCTCCATGGACTGTGCTCTGCTCCCAGCCTGGCACAGTAGGTGCTTCTCATCAATCTTCCAGGCTGTCTTGGGCTGGAGATTTGCTTCACTCGCATCATTTTGAGGGTTCTGCAGCTCCAAAATTTGTGTAGAGTCATTTTTTATAGGTATTTGGCTAGGTTTAAGGGGAGAGCTCTTGCAAGTCCTTGTCTTTACTCTGCCATCTTGGCTCCATTCCCCCTTCTCTTCCCCTTACCCCCACTCCACTGCTGTCACAAATTTTGCCATCACAGGATATATCTTGAAGCCCAGGTGAGTGATCAGCCTTTTAAAGTTTGCCTGTCTGAGGTTCCAGCCTGGGCTGCCCTGAGGGAAAATATGTTTATCTTTGTTATTGGGCTGATTTGCATATTAAAGGATTCAAAGAGGTTCAGCTTACACAGGTGCTTAGGAATGTTGTGAGAAGTAAATTTTCCATCTCCAAATATTCTTAGCTTAGGTGGGTAGGAAATTTAGGGGAGGAGGAATCACCCTGATTTTCCTTGGTTTTTGATAAATCATGTTCTGGTTGTTTTTGCTTGTTTCTTCTCATGTTGGATGAATGGTCTTGTGTTATTTTAAAACAATGGTCTTTGATAAGTGATAGGGTTTCCTTCTCAGCTAGCAGTAAAGTTCTGGAGTTCGACTACAAGGTTTCTTTCTGGTTGAGTTGAAACTGCCTTTTCTCTCTGTGGATATCCAGTAGATAATAACCCATCTACAGCCTGTCTTTTGATTTAAATACTTATTGACAATTTTCTCATGAAGTTCCCTGGAAAATGGTGATTAGAGTCTTCACATTTTAGGGGTTTCCCATTCCTCATGATTTTTTCTGAGCTCTGTCTTTTCATTCCATCCATTTGACGTGTAAAACTTTCATAACCACTTCCAGTTGATTTATTGCTTTATCTTTTGTTGTCATTTTTTTCTGTTATTCTCCTATCACAGAAATATACCCTAGTGCATCAAAAACGTATTTCTCATTTATTCCCTGTTCTTAATAAAATCTTCATTTAACCTCTCCACATTTTTGGCTTGTTGTTATCAGGTTGTATTGTGAATGATGATGATGTTAGACATCAGAATTCCTTTATTGATGATTTTTGCACCTTTATTTTTTTAAAAAGTGTTCATTATATGATTTGGTGTTTCTTTTTTTGCAAGACCCATCCATTTTTCTAGGAGGAGTTAATTTTAATTTGTAATTTTTTATTCCAACAGTTTTTCTCCAGAATCTTTTAGTTGGTAATGCTTGTTGATTGTGTTGAATGCTCTTTCCCCCTTTTTCATTTCCCTAATTCTTTCCATTTTCTTACCTAAGGATTTTTCTATTATGAATTTTGTGATTATTCTTCTTCCTGTCTTTTCTTTGTTCCTTTTGGTTTTATTTTGTTTGTTTACTTTGTTTGAGAGCCTTTGTGCCTCTTTTCTTGCAGGGTTCACTGAGCAGTCTGGTCTTCCAGAAATCTCCAAAATCTTCAATTTGAGTCACACTTCACTTATTCGTGATTGGGACAGGGAAAGAGCATGAACTGACAAAAAACTTGAATTACTGTATTCTCTTGAAGATGTGAGCTGCCTAGTAGATTAGAGAATTGGGTTTCTAGGCTAGACGTTCTGTTTGAGTTCTAAACTGGACACATACTAGCCTTGTGATCATGGACAAGTAAAATAATATCTCCTGGGTCCTAAAACTCTAAAATAGTAAGTTTTGCCCCAATTTCTGCTCTGCATTGGTGAAGAGTTTCCATAGTATGTGCTCCCCACGATGAGGAAATCACAGATGGGAACCAACAAAGTCATGTTTTTGGTTTGAATGCATATAGATTACTTTCATTTTGCAATAGCCTAATGTTTTCTCTGCTTAAACTAGTAATTTTCTTTGAAAAATTTTTTTTCCAAACATACAAAAAAAAAATCTCATTTGAGGTTTCTGTATAACAAAACTATTTCTGTGTTCTATTGGATTGCTTATAGTAGTGCTTTATCATATAATGAATAATGGAGAACTTTTGGATTCTCATCTTATGTCATTTTCTATAAGGAAAATAACCTTTTTTTAATGTTTATATTATGGTCTAGGAATGAGGGAGAAAATCTGAGCCAAGCTACTCAGGACTTGTTCTGCCATTAAGTAGCAGTTACCTTTCATTTCTATTTCTGTGTCTTCACATCAGTTACCCAAGTGAGTATTCGAAAGCGAAACATAAAGCAGAAACTATACCAGGAAAAGGAGCTCTTTCCTTCCCAGTTGGGCACAAAATACAGTTAGAAGGAAGGGGATTGTGAGTTTTGTCTGGCCCTATAAACTGGGAATAGAATTTTAGCCCCCTAGCAGGGCAATGGACGAAAGTGATATGCTAATTGACATAAATGCCTTACTTTTCTATTTTTGTCCTTACATTTCTAGACTGGAGAAGGGTGAAGACTGATAAGGAAGAAGTAAGTTGATAGGATTTTCATTGTTTTTTTTTTTTTTTCCAGAAGCGATAGATTAAAAAGGAGACGTTCCTCCTACCTTTCAGGGGGGATTCATCAGTGCCCTGAAACCCCAATAACAGATTTTCTCCTGCCCTATGCAAACTTTTTATCTCATTTAAACTATTGGAATCCTAATTTCTAAGACAGATAGTTCAACTCTGCATACTACACCCTCGTCAGAACTCAGCCATTATTTATAAAAGTTAATTTGAAGTCCCAGCCCTGGTTCTGGTTTATTTGGAAGTAACTTGGATCCCTCAGGCAGACGATGAAGAAGAAAGGAATAATAGGGATTTTTCCCTGGCAATGCTGGCACCATGTGCCAGGACACAGAAAAAGAGTTCACTGACCAGGAGCCTACCCTGACCTCAGAGAGAAGCTAAGCCCATGGCCTTAGCCGAAAAGCAGAAGGAGGAAAGCGACTGTTGAGAGCAGCTCTTCCATAGTTTCTGCCCCCAGAGGCTCTCCTTGAGCACTTGCAGTGAAGGAGATGAAGGGGAAGGTGAAGGTGAAGGTGAAGGAGGTTCCAAACATTCAAGGGTTATGAGCACATGGTAGGAATGAGACATTACTAGGAAAACAAGGAAAAGACAAAACATCATCAATACAGATCATCTTCTAGGGCAGGTGTGGGAAACCTGTGGCTTCCAGGCCACATGTGCCCCTCTGGGTCCTCAGGTGTGGTCCTTTGACTGCATCCAAATTTCGCAGAACAAATTTGATTTGTTCTGTAAACCTTGGGCCACAAAGGGGTGCACCCAAGGACCCGGAAGGCCACATGTGGTTTCCAGGTCATAGGTCCCCCATCCCTGTTCTAGGACCATGGAAGAAGCATTTACTGTAAGAAGTTTAAGATCAAAAGACAGGAGGGTCTCAGAAACCAAAAAAGAAGACAAGTCCAAAAGTAATATGTTTCAGTAGGAAACTGTGTCTGAGATTTTGGGGTTTTTATTATTAAGATTATGTAGTTGCAAATATTTTTGTATTGAGTGAGATCATGCCTCAGGGTTTTTATTTGCATTTTTGTGATAATTGATTTTTCAACAATGTTCTGATGGCCATTGATCATTGGTGTTTTTCCTTTTGAAGAGTTCTTCCTCATGCCATTTGATCATTTTATTTTGGAATTTGCCTCTGAAGCATATAGAGAATTAAAAACTGTAAATGGATTTTGGATATGAAGGTGTAAATAGGTATTTAATGCAGTATTTCTTTCTGTTTGGGGATTTTCTGATTTGAGTTGCACTTGATATTATTTGTACAGTGGCTTTTTTTTTTTTTGCAATCAAGGTTTTAAATTTTGTATTTTATAATCTCACCCATTTTCTGTCTGGTTATGAATTTTTCCTGTGTCTGTAATTGTGAAAGACAAAACTCTTACATTTTCTGTATTTCTTTTGCTTTGTATGACTTTTTATTTTTATCATCTATTCATCAGGTATTTATTGTATTATACATACAATGTAAGCCGCTAATGCATTTTTTAATAGACTGCTCTCTATTTTTCATAGCAGTTTATATAAAGTCAAGTTTCTTTACCAGGAGTTTGTGTTGCTGGTTTGATCAAACAAATGCACATTTGTATCCATACCTTGTTCATCTAATTATTCTGTTAAGCATTTTATGTTTTTTTAGCAAGTATCACATAGTTCTGATGACCATTGATTTATGATATTGCTCTGAGATCTCATCAAGACACACCTAGCTCTTTTTTTCCCTTGATATTTTTGACCTTTTAATTCCACTAAAATACTTTTTCCCTTTAATTCTATAACACTTCCCTTTGTCAATTTGATTAGTAAGACACCAAATCTATGGAGCATTTTGGGTAGTATTGTGACTTTTACTCTGTTGGTTCAGCTCTGACATGAATATTGAAATTCTATGAATTTTTTTAATATTATTTCTGTAAAGTTTTTTTTTTTTTGCTATTTATATAATCCAAGTTAATAATAAAAAATAAGATGTAATCCAGGTTCATAAGATGAAAAATCGGGAGGAGGTAAATCTAGCAGGAATGAAAGCCTTAGTAGTACTGCACTTCATATTTAAGGTTTCCTCAAAAGGAATATTTTCTCATTATTATAGAGTTTGTGACCAGACTCCTCCCCTTATGCTACTAACCTAAAGACCTAGGGAGACCTCAAAAATTTGACACTTGCAGTTGTTCAAGAATCAACTCCCTTCCTACCATGGCATGCAGCAGTCAAGGTCCGGAGTTGCTTCCCTGTACTGTGACTCAGCCCTTTCTGTTCCAAGGGATCATGCTTGCACCTCTAGGATGCTGGTGCTTTCCAGAAATTCCCCTTTCTTCACACTAGCTGCTGTCCAAGTTCTTACCTTGCCCTCTAAAAGACTGGGGCCTAGAACTGCCACTACTTCTACTGCTGTCTTTGGCCATTGCAGCCTCTTAGACCCTTTGATTATCCCCTCCATTTCTGCCATCTCTGCACTAAGAGGTTCCATTTTTGCATTTTCATGGCCGGTGATAGGAACTTGGGGCTCCAAAACTTCTTTGAACTCCACCACATCCTGAATTGTTGCCCTCTCTTGCATTCTGTCCTTCCCTCACTGTAAGTGCCATATCTGAGGCTGAGGAAGGGATCTTTTATGCATATAAGACTGAATTATTTTTCTCACGTTAAAAGATGACTCATGCACACCAAAATGTTATAGCAGCACCCTTTATGTAACAAAAATCTTGATAAAAGATAGATATTCATTGATGGGGGAAGCCACATTTTGGTACAAGGATGTAATGAAATATTACTATGAATTTAAGAAACAATGAATATGGTGAAAACAGAGAAGCATAGAAGGACTTGCATGAACTGATGCACACTGAAATGAGCAGAACCAGAATATACAATTACTAGAGCAATGAAAATGAAAAAACAGCAATAAACTAGTTGAATCTAAGTGTTCTGAAAGTATCATGATTAATTTTGTTCCCAAATGAGAGTTATGAGGAGGGATTTGTCCTCATTTCTTCTCAGGAATGGGGAACTATGAGTATGTAAGATTGCATATAATGTCAGACTTTTTTGATATATTAATTAGTTTTAATTTCCTTTATTTTCAAGTGTTAAGTGATTTCTGTCTGGGAAAGGAGTACAGGAGGAATGCTTTGGGGGAAAGAGGCTATGTAAGTGCAAAAACTATCGATAAAAATCCACCTTAAAATTTAAAAAATACCTGAGACCTAGAATTGAATAAAGGAATGGATGAAAAAAATAAAAGGAGAGCTACAAATAAAAGCAAGCCAGACAGTTGATTCTCAAGTTACTTACATTCTAATAGGGGAAGACAACACAATGTTGAAGCACTTTATTGGCAGTCAAAATAATCCTAGAAAGAAGACTAAAAACACACAGATGACCACACTTTAAAGTGATCTTTTCAGTGAACTGTATTTGGTGGTGAGAAATGAGCATTATATTGTTGTGATTGAAAATAAATGGAGGCACAAACCTGAGAGCATCCAGTTTATTAGTTATGCCCAAATTTGCTAATAAATAGTGGATAGGGCACTCTAGTCAAGAACACCTGAGTTCAAATCCAGTCTCAGACACTATAGGACCCTGGGCAAGTCACTCCATTCAGTTTACCTCAGTTTCCCCATTTGTAGAATGAGCTGGAGGAGATGGCAAACATTCCACTATCTTTTCCAAGAAAACTCCAAGTAATGTCACAACAAGTCAGACATGACAGAAAAACAGATCACTCAGAGCTTAAGTGGCTAATGCAAAGCTAAAATGTCTTAGAGGCAAAATTGAAATTCCAAGGAAGAACCTTTCGTCTGTGTCATGCTCCCACTAAAGGAAGTTAGATGGTTACTTATTTTTAGAGTTTAAAAATGTTTCAGCATTCAGACAAAGCAATCAAGTTTTCAACCTGAGAATCTCAAACTAATGGTCAACCATGTTTCGTCTTTTTACATTGATTGCAGAAAAGTTCCTGATTTATAATAAGGTCACCCAGGAAGTTTTATTTCAGGCTCCCTGAAACCCAAATGAAAAAACACTTATTTAGGCTGATTATGTGAATTAGACGTTTCAGTATGAAGAAAATTGGTTTTCTTCCAGATGTCAATAAAGATAAGCATTCATTAAACTTCTATCATGTGCTGGACACTGTGCCATTTGATCCTTACTTGACCCTCACAACAACCCTGTTGTCACAACAACCTGTGACAGGTTAGGTTAAGTGACTTGCTCAGGGTCACACAGCTAGTAAGTGTCTGAGAAGTCAGATTTGAACTCGCTTTTCTTACTATCAAATCCAGGGCTCGGTCTAGTGTATCACCCTAACTTGCCCCAGGAGCTAGGAGGAGAGGAATACATCTTGAATTTGTCCCTGATTGGCTTTAAAGAATAGATCCCAAGAGTGAAATTGGGGTTACCACTAAATAGAGTAGTTTTATATTACACAGCAAGGTTTGCAAAGTGTTTTGTGGGTTCAGCCTATATCAGGCCTGCGCAACATATGTGACTCATCAAAGGATTTCGGGCAGTTCATGAAAAATGTAGAGGATGTATAGAAAGTAAAGATGTAATGAGTGCTTTGCCTGTCCCTGTTAACCTGCCTTTCACTAGGCACTGTTGTGCTTGTCATGGAACTTGGTGTGTGGGTTGCCATTGTGCACTCATTTGTCACGTGATCCATCAGTCTGTCTCTTGACTGAGAGGAGAGAGAGTAGTATATTTTTGCTATGTTTTTGGTCACTATTGGTGTTGAACAGGGACAGAGCGAGTGCAGCTATGTGCCAATGCTGTGTGATGAGTGGCAACAACCTGAGGGTTTCTTCTCCCTTGCTGGGCAGCTGCCCTCCAAGTTACATGACTTTCTGGTGCTCTCTCCAAGGTCAGACGTTCAGTTCATTTGTATGTGATCAGTTGCTGTGGAGATTTTTTTGGTTCTAACATTAAAGTTTTGGGGGTGACTATAAAATAGGTAATAAAAAGAAACCGAAGATCAAGTCAGAATATAGAGTGTTTAATCCAGAGAGGACAAAACGATACATGTTTACTTACATGAGAGACAAAATATTGTGCCTTGTTTGCTGAGAAGTGATATCCGTTCCAAAGGAGGACAATCTCCATCACCATTTTGAATCAAAACATCCTGACTTAAGCAAATTGGACACCAATGAAAAACAAAGCATTCAAATTGTTGAAAAAATCTCAGTGGGGACCAATAGCTTTTCAAGAAAGTAAACTCAGAAAATGAGGTAGCTACTAAGGTTAGTTTTCAGATTTTTAAAGAAATCTATTTCAAATATGATTCCGTGGTATGATAAACTGGTTGCTAATAAGACATGCAATACATCCCATTAACTAAATGTAAACAGTAAGAAAACTTAAAAAATGTATTACAGCTTATACCACGTAGCAAAGTAATTTTTTTAGCATTAATGAGATTTAATGATAAAAATCTTAATTGATATTGAAATTTCCCTTTTTAATATGATTTATTTGCAAAATAGTCTAATCATTAATTGTACCTTTACTTGGAAAGTGAGCAGCTAAAAACCTATCTGTGGCCTGAAGAAGTTTAGCCTATTTTAATTTTGGCCCCTACCTCTTTCCAAGTTGTGCAGGTCTGGCATATCTTATCTAATCTTTACAACAGCCCTTCAAGGTAAGTAGTAAAAGTTCACTAGCAGTGTGATGTGTTTCTCCTGTATTTTTTTCACAGTCCCATTGTCTCTTTGTTGGATGGGGAAGCCAAAGTCATAGGGTTGGTGTAATTGCCAAAATTCATACAAGGAATAAGTGGCAGATATAGGAGCAGCACTCCTTTCTTCTTTCTCCATGCACAATTAACTGGGTCAGTCCAAATTAGAACTGATCCTTCGCCATTGTTTGTCTGAACACAAAACTGTTCATACTTCTCATCATGGTGGATCATCCAGGGAATGGATGAATTTAAATGTTCATGCATTAACTGATTAACTCAGCATTCATTCCACAACTGTTAAGTTTCTATGTTCAAGGCACAAAAATAAAGCAGCCCCTGCTTTTGAGGAGCTTATATCCTATTGTGCAACATTTGTACAGAAAATAAACACAAAACACAAAGTAGATGCAAAGTAGTTTTAGGGAGGTATTCATAGTCACTAAGAAAAGTAAGGATGGACACAGAAGGGGAATTCTCAAGGCTACTTAGAGCTCCCATTTTTATATGAGGGATTGAATGAAACCAGGATTGAAGATAGGTCACAGAAGAATGATACAACACATACGCAGAAGCACACATTTTATCTTTTCTTTCAGGAATGCATTTTAAAGTCAATAAAATTACATTTATCATGGGTGTTAAAATGAAGCCCCTGTACCTATGTGGGGACACAAGGGAGCAGCAGTTACTAAAATTGATCTCATTTACATTTACCTGACTTGAAGATACTAAAATACCACCCTCTCTTTGTAAGATTCCCATTCTCCCTATTCCTCCTACTGTCCATCACCCACCCTAATGCCTTCCCACTGAGAAAACTTCCCATTTACATTATATTATCTTGTTTTAGGAATATTATATTCCTAGTTTTTGTCTCTGCTCCCCCCTCCCCAAAGCACCCCATTGAGATCTTTTAGAGCAAAGACCATGTTTTTACTTGTCTTTATATTCACATTGTTTAGCACAGTGCCTGGCATGTAGTAACTGCTTAATAAATGCTTGATGCCTGACAGGGATTTCTTTCCATAGATAGTCCAAATCTTTATATGTCTTTTATCAAACCTGAATAAGTCTCTTTGGAGGCTCATGGGACTCAACCTACTATTTTGTCTCCTATGCCTGAAACTCTTCCTGGGGGAGATCACTCTTGGCTGATTTATTGCAGTTTTTCCTGGTCTGGAGATTACTGAGAAAGCCCAAAAGAAATGACCTCAGTCCCTGGTACAGAGATTAGAATGGGGATAGCAAGTGGAAGATACTCTTAATTCACTGGGGAAGATGGTATACCTGCAACCAAAGTGGTAGTGATTATCTAATCATTGGATAACCAGGGTGTCTGGTATATACATTGAGTCACAGAGACATTTTTTTTAGGTGTGGAATGTAATAGGTGGGGCACTGAGGTCTCTTCCAATTTTGTGATTCTATTTACCTTGTTTCAGTCAGTATATACTTTGTTCTTTTGACTGAGTATAGTATTTGTCAGTTTTATGGAGTATTGTTGATATAAATGTTTAAAGATAACTTATTTCTCAATACTGATTTAGTTACATTGCTATGCATTGTCATATGTTGCATTTATGTTTTAATCCTGTTATATGTGATTATTGTTTCTAAAATGCTAAGTTCTAGTTAAATAGTGAGACTGAGGGATAACATACTGAGAAATCCTGTACTGGTAACCTAGGACATAAAAACCTTCAGTAAGATTTCCAGTAAATTGGCAAAATCTGTGAAAGAACATCTACAAGAACACACAAGTTGAGAAGAAATAGATAGCTAGGTTTCTAGCTATCTAGGTGATACTCATGTAAAGAATAAATTTATTTTTTAATAAAAGATTTAGCATATCATTTTTTGGACCCTGAAGTCTTTCTCATTTCAATTTTTTGTTATAGGGACTGGCATTCTGGTAAGAAATAGAAATAAGACTTCTGGGAGGAAATTAGGTTATCTAAAAATAAAAAATCAATTATTTTACATTCTTATTTTTTGAGATTAATTCCAATAAGTATGAATCTAAAATTTTTTCTCCAGACATTTTTTTTACAAATTTTTGATATTGAAAAAATATATTTCTAATTTGCCTACTGAATTTTCTACATTTAGCTGTGCAATTGCTTTAATTCAGCACTCTTCAAATCTTTTTTTTAAATTTTAATTAATGTTTTCAACATTCATTTCCACAAGATTTTGGGTTCCAAATTTTCTCCCCATTCCTCTCCTCCTCACCCCAAGAAGGCATGCATTGTGATGACCTCTTACCCAGTCTGCCCTCCCTTCCATCACCCTCTTTTCCCCCTGCTTTCTTGTAGGGCAAGTTAGATTTCTATATCCCATTGCCTGTGTAATCTTATTTCCCAGTTGTTTTTACATGCATAAAACAACTTTTAACTTTTGTTTATGAGTTCCAAATTCCCTCCCTTCCTCACTCCTCTCCCACCCTCAATGACAAGGAAAGCAAGGAAAAGCAATTCTATATAGGCCATATATTTGTAGTTAGGCAAAACACTTCCATAATAGTCATGTTGTGAAAAATTAACAATATTTCCATCTGATCCCTCCCCCATTTATTCTCTCCTTTGACCCTGTCCTTTTTCAAAAGTGTTTGTTTATGACTACCCCCATCCCCCCAATCTCACCTCCCTTATATAATCTGCCCATCTTTTATGCCCTTCCTCCCTACTTTTCTGTAGGGTAAGATAGATTTCCATACTCATTTAAGTGTGTGTGTTGTTCCCTCTTTAAGCCAAATCCAATGAGAGTAAGGTTCACTCATTCACTATCACTTTCCCCCTTTCCCTCCATTATAAAAGCTTTATCTTGCCTCTTTTATTTCAGATAACTTACTGCATTCTATCTCTCCCTTTCTCCTTCTCCCAGTACATTCCTCCCTATCACTTCTTAATATTTTTTAGATATTGTCCCTTCATATTCAACTCACCCTCTGCCCTCTGTGTATGTATATGTATGTGCATTTATGTATGTATGTATGTGCATTTATTCCATCCAGGCACCCTAATACTGAGAAAGGGCTCATACTTACAAATATTATGTTTCCATGTAGGAATATAAACAGTTCAACTTTAATAAATCCTTTATAATTTCTCTTTCTATTTACTTTTTCATGCTTTTCCTGATTCTTGCATTTGAAAAAGAAATTTTCTTTTCAGCTCTGGTCTTTCCATCAAGAATGCTTAAAAATCCTCTATTTCATTGAATATCTTGTTATCCTTAAGAATTACACTCAGTGAGGAGGAGCCAAGATGGCTGAGGAGAAAGACTCATGTATGCTAGCTCCGGAAACCACAAGCCATAAATTTCCTGTAAAAAGAACTCCCCACAAATTCTGGAGAAGTGGAAGCCATGCAGCAATGCAGTGGAGGAGATTTCCATTCCAGAGAGCCCTGAAAAACCGCCACCAATGATCCATCGTGCACTGGACAGCAGAGCCAACCTTGGCCACGCAGGCCTGAGAGGAACAGATCCAAGCAGGCTTCAGGGACAGAACCTCAGGCAGCCGCGAAGGTCCCTCCACGCACAGGCACTACAGCTCAGTGAGAGAGACTTCTGGGCTGGCTGAGAGGGGAGCAGGGTGTCTCCATAACTCAGGCCCCATTGGGAGGCAGCAGTAGAGGCAGTGGTGGCCAGGAGCTCCTGGAGCAGAAAGGACCTCAGATCCATTACTGAAGGTCTCCACATAAACCCACTGAGGGAACTGAGCCTGGGAGGCGGCCCTGCCCCCACCTGAGCAACAGAACTTAAGCTCACATTGGATAGCAGCCCCGCCCAGTGCTGAAAGCCCTGAGGCTGGGGAGCAGCATTTGAATCTCAAACCCCAAGCACTAGCTGGGAAGATCTAGGTGGGGGTGGACAAGAATCTCAGAAGTCAAGTAAGTGGCTGGAAAAATGTCCAGAAAAGGGAAGAAAAATAAGACTATAGAAAGCTACTTTGATGGGGTACAGATGTTCCCACCTTTGAATTCTGATGACGAAAACTATTCTTACCATCAGGGAAAGACGTGGAGGGTGGGGCCTCTGAATCCCAGACATCGCAGGCGGATGTCCAGTGGGCTCAGGCCATGGAAGAGCTCAAAAAGGATTTTGAAAAGCAAGTTAGACAGGTGGAGGAAAAATTGGGAAGAGAAATGAGAGAGATGCAAGAAAAGCATGAAAAACGGGTCAATACCTTGCTAAAGGAGACCCAAAAAAATGCTGAAGAAAATAACACCTTGAAAAATAGGCTCACTCAATTGGCAAAAGAGGTTCAAAAAGCCAATGAGGAGAAAAATGCTTTCAAAAGCAGAATTAGCCAAATGGAAAAAGAGGTTCAAAAGCTCACTGAAGATAATAGTTCTCTCAAAATTAGAATGGAACAGATGGAGTCTAATGACTTTCTGAGAAACCAAGAAATCACCAAACAAAACCAAAAGAATGAAAAAATGGAAGAGAATGTGAAATATCTCATTGGAAAAACAACTGACCTGGAAAATAGATCCAGGAGAGACAATTTAAAAATTATGGGACTACCTGAAAGCTATGATCAAAAAAAGAGCCTAGACATCATCTTTCATGAAATTATCAAGGACAACTGCCCTGATATTCTAGAACCAGAGGGCAAAATAAGTATTCAAGTAATCCATCAATCACCACCTGAAAGAGATCCAAAAAGAGAAACTCCTAGGAACATTGTGGCCAAATTCCAGAACTCCTAGGTCAAGGAGAAAATATTTCAAGCAGCTAGAAAGAAACAATTCCAGTATTGTGGAAATACAATCAGGATAACTCAAGATCTAGCAGCTTCTACATTAAGGGATCAAAGGGTGTGGAATAGAATATTGCAGAAGTCAAAGGAACTAGGACTGAACCCAAGAATCACCTACCCTGCAAAACTGAGTGTAATACTTCAGGGGAAAATATGGTCTTTCAATGAAACAGAGGACTTTCAAGCATTCTTGATGAAAAGACCAGAGCTGAAAAGAAAATTTGACTTTCAAACACAAGAATGAGAAGAACCATAAAAAAGTAAACAGCAAAGAGAAGTCATAAGGGACTTACCAAAGGTGAATTGTTTACATTCCTACATGAAAAGACAATATTTGTAACTCTTAAAACTTTTCAGTATCTGGGTAGTTGGTGGGACTACACACACACATGCACACACATGCACATGCACATGTACACACATGTGCACACACACATGCATGCACACACAGAGACAGAGAGCACGGAGTGAATTGAATAGGATGGAATCATATCTTAAAAGAATTAAGGAAAATGTATAAGAGAAATGTATTGGGAGGAGAGAGGGTGAAATGGAATGGTGCAAATTATCTCTCACAGAAGAGGCAAGGAGGAGACTTTTTAGTGGAGGGAAAAAGAGGAGAGCTGAGAAAAAAACATGAAGTTTACTCTCATCACATTCGACTACAGAAATAAAATGCACACTTATTTTGGTATGAAAACCTATCTCACAATACAGGAAAGTGGGGGAGAAGGAGATAAGCAGGGTGGGAGGGATGATGGAAGGGAGGGCAATGGGAGGAGGGAGCAATTTGAAGTCAACACTCTTGGGGAGGGACAGGATCAAAAGAGAGAATAGAAACAATGGGGGGCAGGATAGGATGGAGGGAAATATAGTTAGTCTTACACAACACAACTATTATCGAAGTCATTTACAAAACTATACAGATATGGCCTATATTGAATTGCCTGCCTTCCCAAAGGGAATGGGTGGGGAGGGAGGGATGGGGAGAAGTTGGAACTGAAAGTTTTAGGAATAACTCTTGAGTATTGTTCTTGCTACCAGGAAATAAGAAACACAGTTAATGGGGAATAAAAAGTCATCTGGCTCTACAGGACAAAAGAGAAGATGGGGACAAGAGAAGGGAGGGATGATAGAAGAGAGGGCAGATTGGTGATAGGGAAAATTAGAATGATTGGTGTATTGGGGTGGGGGAGGAGACAAATGGGGAGAAAATTTGGAACCCAACATTTTGTGAAAATACATGTAAAAAGTTAAATAAATTTATGTTAATTACCAAAGAAATAAAATAAAAGTTAAAAAAAAAAAGGATTACACTCAGTTTTGCTGGGTAGGTGATTCTTGGTTGTAATCCTAGCTCCTTCAACCTCTAGAATTTCATATCCTAGCTCCTCCGATCCCTTAATTGTGTTATTCCCTCCTTAAGACAAATCCCATGAGAGTAAGGCTCAATTATTTCCTTTCTTCCCCCCCCTTCCCCTCCATTGTAAAAGCTCTTTCTTCCCTCTTGTATGTGAGATGATTTGGTACATTCTGCCTCTCCCTTTCTGTTACTCCTAGTACATTCCATTCAATGGTAAACTTTATTTTTTTTTATATTCTCCCTTCATATCCAGCTTGCCCTGGGCCTTCTGTCTATATATATATATATATATATATATATATATATATATATATACACACACACATATACACACACACATATACATATTCATATATACATACACACATATACCCATGGACATATACATACCTACACGTACATACACATACATATCTATATCTATATCTATATATATATATATATAGCTACATATATATATATCTATATACATATTCCTCTAACTACCCTAATAATGAAAAAGGTCTCATGAGCTACAAATAATATCTTTCCATGTAGGAATGTAAACAGTTCAATTTTAATGAGTTCATTAAGCCTTCTTTTTCCTGTTTACCTTTTCATGTTTCTCTTGATTCTTGTATTTGAATGCCAAATTTTCTATTCAACTCTGGTCGTTTCAACAAGAATGCTTGGAAGTCCTCTATTTCAGTGAAATTTTATTTTTTCCTATGAAGTTTTATGTTCAGTTTTGCTGAGTAGGTGATTCTTGGTTTTAATCCCATCTCCTTTAACCTCTGGAATATCATATCCCAAGTCCTTCAATCCCTTAATATAGAAGCTGCTAGATCTTGTGCTATCCTGATTGTATTACCACAATACTTAAATTGTTTCTTTCTGGCTACTTTCAGTATTTTCTCCTTGACCTTGGAGTTTCAGGATTTGGCTACAATATTCCCAGAAATTTTCCTTTGGAATCTCTTTTAGAGGGTGTTCAGTGGATTCTCTCAGTATTTATTTTACCCCACTAGCTCTAGACTATCAGGGCAGTTTTCCTTGATAATTTCTAGGAAAATTATATCTAGGCTATTCTTTTTAATATTTATTTATTTAGTTTTAGTTTTCAACATTCAATGCCACAAAATCATGAGTGCCAAATTTTCTCACCATCTCTCCCCTCCCCCTACTCCAAAACATCATGCATTCTGATTATCCCTTATCCCCATCTTCTCTCTTTGCTTGTAGGGCAAGATGGATTTCTATACCCCATTGCCTGTATGTCTTATTTCCAGGTGACATATAAAAACAATTCTCAACCTTGGTTCCAAAAACTTTGAGTTTCAACTTCTCTCCCTTTCCCCCTCCCCATCCATCCCCATTGAGAAGGCAAGCAATTCAATACAGGCTATATATGTGTAATTTTGAAAGAGGCTTCCATAATAGTCATGTTATGTAAGACTAATTGTATTTCCCTCCTTCCTATCCTGCCCCCCCATTTATTCTATTCTCTCTTTTGACCTTGTCCCTCCCCAAAAGTGTTTACTTATAATTACTCCTTCTCATTTGCCCTCCCTTCTGTCATCCCTCTCACTTATCCCTTTCTCCCCTACTTTCCTGTAGTGAAAGATAGATTTTCATACCAAACTGAATGTGCATGTTATTCCCTCCTTAAGCCAAATGTGAACAGAGTGAGCTTCATTTTTTCCCTCTCACCTCTCCTCTTTTCCCCTCCATTGGAAAAATTTTTTCTTGCCTCTTTCATGAGATAACCTGTCCCATTCTATTTCTCACTTTCCCCTCCCAATATATTCCTCTCTCACCACTTGAGCTTATTTTTTTAGATATCATCTCTTCCTATTCAACTCACCTTGTGAATTGAATTCTCTCTCTCTCTCTCTCTCTCTCTCTCTCTCTCTCTCTCTCTGTATATATATTGTATATATTATATACAATATATATGTACACACACACGTGTGTGTGTGTGTGTGTGTGTGTGTGTGTGTATAATCCCTCCAACTACCCAAACACTGAGAAAAGTTTCAAGAGTTACAAACATCTTTCCATGTGGGAATGTAAACCGTTTAACTTTATTAAACCCCTTATGATTTTTCTTTCCTGTTTACATTTTCATGCTTCTCTTGATTCTAGTGTTTGAAGGTCAGATTTTGTGTTCATGATCTTTTCATTAAGAATGCTTGAAAGTCCTCTATTTCATTGAATGACATTTTTTTTCTCCTGCAGTATTATACTCAGTTTTGCTGGGTAGGTGATCCTTGCTTTTACTCCTTCTGGAATATCCTCTTCCAAGCCCTCAGATCCCTTAATGTAGAAGCTGTTTTATCTTGTGTTATCCTGATTGTATTTCCACAATACTAGAATTGTTTCTTTCTGATTGCTTGTAATATTTTCTCCTTGACCTAGGAATTCTGGAACTTGGCTACAATATTCCTAGGAGTTTCTCTTTTTGGAACTCTTTCAGGAAGTGTTCGATGGATTCTTTCAATATTAATTTTACCCTCTGGTTCTAGAATATCAGGGTAGTTTTCCTTGATAATTTCATGACAGATGATGTCTAGGACCTTTTTTTGATCATGACTTTCAGGTAGTCCAATAATTTTTAAATTTTATCTCCTGGCTCTGTTTTCCAGGTCAGTTGTTTTTCCTTTGAAATATTTCACGTTATTTTCTATTTTTCAATTCTTTTGATTTTGCTTTGTAATTTTTGGTTTCTCATGAATTCATTAGCTTCCATCTGCTCCATTCTAATTTTTAAAGAATTCTTTTCTTCAGTGAACTTTTGAACTTCCTTTTCCATTTGACTAATTCTTATTTTTAAAGCATTCTTCTCCTCATTGGATTTTTGGACCTCTTTTATCAATTGAGTTAGCCTATTTTTAAAGGTGTTATTTTCTTCAGCAATTTTTTGGGTCTCCTTTATCAAGCTGTTGACTCACTTTTCATGCTTTTCTTGCATCTCTCTCATTTCTCTTCCCAATTTTTCATCCACCTCTCTTGATTTTCAAAGTCCTTTTTGAGCTTCTCTATGGACTGAGATCATTGCATATTTTTTTTGCAGGTTTTGGATGTAGAAGTCTTGACTTTTATGTCATCCTCTGATGGTATGCTTTGTTCTTCCTCATCTGAAAAGATAGAATAAAATATCTGTTCACCAAGAAAGTAACCTTCTGTAGTCTTATTTTCCCCCCTTTTTTTGGGCATTTCCATAGCCAGTTACTTGAGTTTTGAATCCTTTGTCAAGTGGAGGGTATACTCTAGGGACCTGTAAGTTCTCAGTTCTTCCAACGTGGCACAGTCAAGGGAGAGGAGTTTACTCCTCTGCTGACCTGTGCTATGATCTGTGAGCAACCACAACCATTCTTATCTGCCCAGGATCTGTCAGTATGATTCCCTCTCCACTGTCACCTCTAACTCCACCACACCAGTGCTCTTCCTCACCCCAGGACCACCACCCAGAACTAAGACCCAAATCAGTTGCTTTATTCCCCCAGAATCTTTAGGCCAAGGGTTCCATAAATGGATGCTGTGCCACACTGGCTGCCACCACCCTGGGTTCAGGGCTGGGGCTAGACCATGCTCCCCTCTCATGCAGGTGAATGAGCTTTCTCACTGACCTTTGAGAAATCTGGGAACTGCAGTTGCTACCCATGATTCCACACCCTAAAGCCTACTACAATCCTGCTGCATGGTGAGGCACTCTGAGTCCAATGCAATAGACCTTCCCTGTCAGTCTTTCAGGCTGTTTGGGGCTGGAAATCTCTTTCACTTGGTCATGTTGTGGCTTCTGATGCTCTAGAACGTTTAGAGTCAATTTTTTGAGGTATTTTATGAGCTATGGCAGGGAGAGCTTCTCCAGGTCCATCCTTCTACTCCATCATCATGGCTCTGCCCCCTAATAATTTCTTGAAAGATGATTTCTAGGTTCTTTTTTTTGAGCTTCACAGTAGTTCAGTAATTATTAAATTGTTTCTACTGGAACTGCTTTCCAGGTCAGTTGCTTTTCCAGTGAGGTATTTTACATTATCTGCTATTTTTTCATTCTTTTTGTATTGTTTTATAATTTCTCCATTTTTCATAAAGTCATTAGCTTCTTTCTGCTCCATTCTAATTTTTAAGGAATTATTTTTTTTTATTGAGCTTCTGGACTTCATTATCCATTTGACTAATTCTGCTTTTTTAGGCATTCTTCTCCTCATTGGCTTTTAGGATCTCTTTTGCCATTTGGATTAGTCTTTTTAAAAAAAAAAATTAATGTATTTATTTTTAGTTTTCAACATTCATTTCCACAAGATTTTGAGCTCCAAATTTTCTCCCCATCTCTCCTCTTCCCCAACCCCAAGACCCTGTGCATTCTGATTATCCCTTCACCCAATCTACCCTCCCTTCTCTCACACCCCTCCCTTCCCTTATCCCCATCTTCTCTATTTTCTTGTAGGGCAACATAGATTCTATACTTCATTACCTGTATTTTACTTGTATTTCTTGTTTCCCATTTGCATGCAGAAATAATTCTCAACATTCATTCCTTAAACTTTGAGTTCTAACTTCTCTCCCTTCCCCCCTCCCTACCCATCCCCACTGAGAAAGCAAGCAATTCAATATAGGCTATACATGTGTAGTTATGCAAAACACTTCCAAAATAATCATGTTGTGAAAAACTAACTATATTTCCCTCCAATCTGTCCTGACCCCTATCTATTCTATTCTCTCTTTTGACCTTGTCTCTCCCCAAAAGTCTTTACTTCCAATTATTCCCTCCTCCCCTTTGCCCTCCCTTCTATCATCCCCCACCCCACTTATCCCCTTCTTCCCTACTTTCCTGTAGTATTAGATTTTCATATCAAATTGAGTGTTCATGTTATTGTCTCCTTAAGCCAAATGTAATGAGACTAAACTTCACCTTTCCCCTCTCACCTCCCCCTTTTTCCCTTTACTTGATTTTCAAAATCCTAAATACCTGTTTACCAAGAAAATAACCTTCTACAGTCTTATTTTTTCCCTTTTTGGGGACATTTTTTCCAGCCAGTTACTTGACTTTTGAGTCCTTTGTGGAATGAAAGGTATGCTTTAGGGACCTGTAAGTTCTCAGTTCCTCCACAATCAAGGGAGAAGAGTTTATTCCTCTCCTGGCCTGCACTCTTGTCTGGAAGCTACTGAAAGCTTTTATGCCCAGGATCTGTGAGTAGAATTCCCTCTCCAGAGCCTCTACCAACTCCACCATGTCAATGCACCTCCTCATCCCAGGTCTGCCACTCAGAGCTGAGTTTCAGATTGGTTGCTCAATTACCCCAGGGTCTTTAGGCTATGGGCTCCAAAAATGGACACTTTTGAGGCAGTGACTGATGCCGACCTGGGTTCAGACCTGAGGCAAGACCCTGTTCCCTTCTCACTCAGGTGAAAGAGCTTTCTCACTGACCTTTGAAGTTATCTTTTGCATTTTGGGGTTGAGAAATCTGGGAACTGCATCTGCTCCCCGTGATTTCATGTCCTGAAGATTGCTCCAGTCCTATCCATGAAATGCAGGTGGCCAAGGCTATGCTACCCTCTGAACCCGGTGTGATAGATCTTTCTTGTCAGCCTTCCAAGTTGTCTTGGGCTGGAAATCTCTTTCACTCTGTTGTTTTGTGGTTTCTGCTGCGCTAGAATTGGTTTAGAGTAATTTTTGCAGATATTTTATGGTCTATGGAAGTAGAGCTATAGAAGGTGCATCCTTCTACTCTGTCTTCTTGACTCCATCCCCAGGTTAGTCTATTTTTAAGGTATTATTTTCTTTAGTATTTTTTGGGGTCTCCTGTAGCAAGCTGTTGACTTTTTTCATGATTTTCTTGCATTACTATCATTTCTCTTCTCAGTTTTCTCTACTTCTCTTACTTGATTTTCAAAATTCTTTTTGATTTCTTCTATGGCCTGTGACCAATTCATATTTTTCTTGGAGGCTTTGGATGTAGGAGTTTTAACTTTGTTGTCTTCTTTTGGCCTATGTTTTGATCTTCTATGGCACAAAGTTAAGATTCTGTAGTCTGATTTTTTCCCCCACTTTTCTCATTTTCCCAGCCAAATACTTCATTTTTTAACTCCTTGTTAAGGTCAGACTCTGTTTCCATTGTGTAAGGTGTATGGTAAAGCTTTTGTGCATCTGTTTTCAGAGATACTTCTAAGGGCCTATACATTTTCAGTTCTTCCAAGGTAGCATGATCAAAGGAGAGGTGTTCACTCCTTTTGTAGTCTGTGTTCTGATCTGTGAGTGATCACAAGCACTTTTTTCTGCCTTAGAAATGTGAGGAAGATTCCTTCTCTACTGCAGCCACAAACTCCACCACACCAACATTCCTCTTCACCCCAGGACTGTGATGCATATCCAAGCAGGCAAAATAAGAATCCTGTGCCTCAGCACCAGCAAAGAGATCCCTGCTATCCCCCTCTGATCAGTCGCTTGACCCTCCCCACTATCTGTGGGCCAAGAGCTCTGGAAGCAGCAGCTGCTGCTATCTCCATCTTCACTGCCCCAGCACTAGGGCCAGACCACACTCCTCTCTCACCCAGGTGTGGACAGACCTTTCCCACTGACCTTCTAAACTGTCTTTTAAGTTTGTGGTTTGAGAAGTCTGGAAACTGCCACAGATGCCAGTGATTCAGTCCTCTGAAGTCTGCTCCAGCCCTTTCTGTGCTGGCACAGCTCATGCTGGACTGTGCTTCTCTCCCAGCCTAGTGCAATAGACCTTTCCTCTCAGCCTTCCAGGTTGTCTTGGGCTGAAAGTTTGTTTCACTCTGTCATTTTGTCAGCTCTTGAATTTGTTTAGTTATTTTTACAGGTATTTGGAGGGGTTTGTGGGAGAGCTCAGACAAGTGCCTGCTTTTACTCTACCATCTTGACTCTACCCTCAGTGAAAGAAAATTCAAATCCTTTCAAAGATGGATCTTAATTCACATTTTGAGAAGAAAATTGAGAAAAAACTCTGCAAAATTAATCAATACACTAAAAACAAATCTGACATTATAGACAGTCTTTCACATCAATGGAGCCCCTTTCCCTGCAAAGGTGATCTTTTCATATCTCTTCTTCCGGGGAAAAATTGCTCTTCAAAATTTTGCAATGTTCCTTTTCAAATAAATTTTTATTATTCTTCTTTCCACTATATTGTTGCTGTCATCCCTTATATATAGTCATCTTTGTTCAACTTCACTTTGTATCAGGTCATATACGTCTTTCTTTTCTTCTTTGCACTCTTCATAGTCATTATTTCTTACAGTACAATTATATTCTACTATATTCCCGTAATTTGTTTAGTCATTTTTTAATCAATGATTAACTAATGCTTTGCTACCACAAGTAAATGTTTTTATATTTTAGTATATATGGAGTCTTTCCTTTTGTCAATGACCTCCTTGGGTGTAAATGCCTAGCAGTAGAATCCCAGAATCAAAGGTTATGGGCATGTTGTTAAATTTTTCATGTAGATTCTGCCCTCTTTTCCTCCTCCCTGCCTTCTGCTCAAGCTGTATTCACTCGCAGCTCCACCACCAGTGCGACCACAAAAGAAAAGCAAAAATGCTTGTCTTTTCACAACCCCTCCAACATTGACTATTTCCATTTTGGGTCATCTTTGCCTGTCTTTCGTGTGTAAAGTGAAATTTTGAGGGTTTTTTTATTTGTATTTATTTTTTTTATTTGGAACATTCTTTCATGTAGTTGTTATTAATTTGTAATTTGTTCAAGAATCTTTTGTTGATATCCATTGACTACTTATCTGTTGGGAAAGGAGTTTTAGTCTTATGCATCTCTGTCACATGCTACTTGAATTTCTTTGCCTTTATGTTTGAAGGTCTTTTTCCTAGTTACTCTCAGACTGCGGTTGTGTGTCACTGCAATTATTAACCACTCTATGTCTAGGAGTTTGTAGTATGGATTTAATATTTTTTCTTTTCTTTTCTGGAGGTGTTCTGTGAATTTTTTAAATTTGATATTTGTTTTCTGTGTTCAGAAGTTATTGGCTGTTTTCTTGTATTGTGGTATTCAGGTTTGTTTGTTTTTGTTTTATATATTGCTTTCCACTCTGCCAATTATTTCTGCTGTGCAGGCCACAAAGTCTGCTTTTACAATTCTTATTTATCTCATAAACTATTTTGGAACATCCTGCTGTAATCTCATGTTCTCTTGAGAATCCACAAGGTCCTCTGCCTCTTCAGGTATTGATTCATTTTCCTTTCTCTTGCTGTATTTATTCACAGATATCTGGTTGTTTAGAGGATCTGTGGTTCATTTCCCTTGTTGGTTTATCTGATTGTGTTCTTCAGCTTTTTACCTGAATTTTCTTCTTCCTGAGACTTTTGTAATTTCAAATTTTTTCCTTATTTTAGTACATTCATTTGATTCCTTCCCCTTTGATGATATTCTCTCTAAGGATAGTACTTCATCCTTGCCTCAGCTTCCTTCTATGTTGAAAAATTCACTTTTCTCTGGCCTTAGCCCCAGCCTGAATTAATTTCTTTGGGGGACAGAACTGACCTCAGCTGAATGGAAGTTCTCCTTCCTTCAGGTTTGGTGTAGCACCCCTTTCTCATATAAGCACATAGTTCCTTCCGTTCTTTAGTTCTCTAGACATTGGTGCAACACCACTGACTTTGTCTGCCTGTGCCCTGGGCTTTAAGGTTGGGGTAGAGAGAAATGAAGGAAAAGGAGCTGAATTCTGTTGCAAGCCACCAAGTTGGCTGGTGCAGCCCTGACTGAGGGGCTTAGAAATTAGTCTTTGTTGTTACTTCATCAGTTGCTATCATATGATTCTTCGGTGTCTTGGATTCTGGAGAGAGCAAAACTTATCTCACACATAATTCCTACTTTGGAGAAAGTTATTTAGTCCTCTATCATTCTAGTCATATAAATCTGATGTTCCCAACTTGCCTGTAATGAATGATTTCTTGAATAAATTGTTGTGGTCCTTTGGCAGAGATTTATTTAAAAATTTGGAATCAATATCAAGTAATATTATTGGAGTCTGTGCTTATGTTTAACTAGTCTAAGTTTTAAGACTATTTGTACCATAAAAGGTTTTTGGTAGATTGGTTTTCCCCTCAATTTTAAAGAAAATTTTGAAGAGTTTTGGTATTAATTGTTCTTTGAAAGTTTAATAAAATTCTCCTATAAATCCATCAGGATCAGGAGAGCCCCCGCCCTCCTTTGGGACTGCTTTTGTAGCTTGTTCTGTTTCTTTTTCTAAGATTGGGTTATTTATGATATCTAATAGGTGTTCTGTTAGTTTCAGCATTTGTGAAGGTAGTCAGTCTTTGATTTTGTATTCTCAGGTTTTTCTGTTGTATAGATATTTGTAGTTGGTTCTGATAAACTTTTATTTCTTCTGTTTTCTTTTGATTTTCCCTTGTTCATTTTTTTATTTTGTCAGTTTTATTTTTGATCATCTTTTCAATAAAATTGGCTAAAGGTTTTTTTTAAATTTTGTTAGTTTTTTTTAAAAGACCCAGCTTCTAGTTTTATCACTTAAATAGTCTTTTTGTTTCTGATTTATCTATTTTTTCTTTCATTTTTAGGGTTTTCTCTTTTCTCCTCATTTTAGTTTTATTTATGTTTTCAAATTTATATGATTATTTGTTCATTAATCCTCTTCTCTATTTTGCTAATATATAGGAATGCAATATTTAGGATATAATATTTCTTTCAAGTACTACTCTACCTACATTCCAGAAATTTTAGTACATTTTCTCATTCTTATCACGATTATTGTTATATAGTTATTGTTTCTAGAATTCCTTCTTTGACCCACTCATCATTTAGGATTTTATTTTTTAAGTCTCCATTGTGGACTTTGTCTTTTGTTTGTGCTCTCAGAACTGATATTTTATTATTTCAAGAATCTATAAAGAAAATATTTTATATCTCTCCCTTTTTATTTGCAAATTATCTGTGCCCTAATATTTTGCTCCATGGAGTGCTTAGAAAGATATATTTTTGGTCTCATTTGGAAGATGTTTTAACTCATTTTTTTCCTTGCAATTTGTCCAAGTCTGTATTTGTTTTTATTTAGCTTTGTGTTCAATTTGTCTTTCTCTGAGTAAGAAATGATTGTTTCCAACTACCTTTGTTTTACTATCTATATCCTCTTATTAAATTCATTTTCCTTTGTATCTTTAAATATTATGCTATTTGCAGAACATAAGTTACACATTAATAGGGCTTTATTGTCGATAGTTTCTTTAAGCATGATGTCATTTCCTTATGGATCTGTTTATACTGTGAATTTTTTTTTTTTTTACTTTCTTGATAACATGATTCCAATTCCTGTTTTTTTGGATTCACTAGATTTATAGCAAATTCCATTTTAGCTTCTCATTTTTTATCCTATGTATGTCTTTGCTTTTTAGACACATTTCTTACCAGCAATAGATTGTTTAATTTT